>VSWD01000003.1:41469571-42019950 GCA_033119305.1 Pinctada imbricata
TCCTATTTTCTGTTACTTACTATTTCATTCCGATTTTCTATTACTTACTATTTCATTCCGATTTTCTGTTACTTACTATTTCATTCCGATTTTCTGTTACTTACTATTTCATTCCGATTTTCTGTTACTTACTATTTCATTCCGATTTTCTGTTACTTACTATTTCATTCCAATTTTCTGTTACTTACTATTTCATTCCGATTTTCTGTTACTTACTATTTCATTCCGATTTTCTGTTACTTACTATTTCATTCCGATTTTCTGTTACTTACTATTTCATTCCAATTTTCTGTTACTTACTAGTCCTTTGTGTTTGTATACGATTATTTGTCTGACTTGCGTGCTCATCCACGTCCTGGTATCTTAGTCATCGTTTCGTGTTATTGTATTTTTGCGAATCAAGTGATATACAAATAATCTCGTATAAAGGAATCCCCTCGGAGTAAACAAGATAAGTACTTTCTAGATCTACTTTATATGAAATTAATTAAGCCTATCATATGAACATAATAATGATTATGATTTATATGATATTTATCTTTTCAGGAGTATTTAGAAGAATATTCAGAGAAGACTTAAACAGAATATTTTCTATTCTATTTACACGTTATGATATGTTGCACGAAAATAAACAAAATCTTCTGTTCAATTGTTCTCTCGATATACTTCTATTCTTGACCAGAATAGACTACCATAACATAAATGATGATGAAGCTCGTATGATAGGTCTAAAATAAATTCATACAACGTAGATTTAGACAGTATTTACCTTGTTTAATCACAGGGGATTCCCATGCAAGAGATTATTTACATATCGCGTGATTCGCTACATTGAATTTGATAATATTAGTTCGATGCCTGTATCACCGCGTGGGATCGAAACGTATGATGTTGTGATTCCTTACGGGAAATTTTTATGTTTTCTCATCATTTACATGATACTGCACAAAATTGACGAGACGTTGCAGTAGGGGAATGCCTAATTAGTAAGTCCATATCGTTTATATGTATGAAAAATCTATGGTTTTCGCAAACACTTCAAGGGGTCGTCAGAAGGAATTATTATCTGTCGCCGACAAGCTATTGGAGTGTTTGCAAAAACTATGAATTTTTCATATACCTGGACAACATGGATTGATGTAATAGGTTTTGCCCTACTGCAACGGCTCATCAGTTTTGTAAAGTTTAATTTAGAAAATGCAAAAATACCAAAGAACAATGTAAGGAATCACAACACCATACGTTTCGATCCCACGCAGTGTGTATGATATCCCATCTTTTCTACTAAAACGTCAATCTCCCCTTGAGTTGAACGGCGCCATATACAGTTAATTTCGTTCTTGCACCATCGTCGGAAATCCATGGCATCTTCTCCGTTCTACTACGTAAAATACCGTTGGACAGTCTATTGGGAAACCCTCGTATTCCGAAACGATTCTAGCAGGGAATTTAAGCCAATCAGAACGAGCATTACAAAATCCCTCCAACACAAAAAGCTGATACTAATCAAACCGACTATTTCATTGGTTACTATATATAACCGTATGACGCATTGAAACGAGAATTCCCTTACAATTGTGTCCACGGCCTATGATCGTAGGCAATAGGCCTGGGTTTCCGACGATGCTCTTGCACTTGGTTCAATACATTTCATTACAAGGTGTTGTCCATTGTGTCCCTATGCTGCTTTGTTATTGTATACGGCTTTCATTTCTATTTCTATTTTTTCCCCTTTTTCATTTCTAGAAATTTCTATTTGATGTGAATATGTATACCCATCGATTGTGAATTTTGGGTACTCTTACTTTAAGGTTTATGTTTGACTGGCATTCAATGATGATATTAATTTCGAAGAGATTGTATAAATAAGGGTTGACGTAAGAAGATTAAAATGCAATAAGCCTTTTTCACATAACTGCGGTCCAGTTGTTTTGGACGACAAAATAAGAACAGTTCCCGCAATATGACGTCAAGGACAATCACTTTTTAACTGTGACGTCATGAAAGTCGGTACTTGCCGTCCACAAAATGCTAGTCACGCAGTTATGTGAAAAGGGCTTATTTTGTACTAATATAAACACAGAAGTACAACATGAATGTTTAAAAATCTCGAAAATTATTAATCTACGGCATTTTGTTTTTCATACTAAAGAAAATCACCTTTCTATCCTGTTGTAAATGTAACATGAGACAATTGTTTTGTTCTTTTGTTTCGATTTTTACGGAGCTGTTAGTCTTTTAACTAGGCTGGTAATAGCGTCCATAAAAAGTAACAGGAATTTATGCTGAATCAGATATGATTTTTTTTAATTCAAGAGCTTCTGTGAAAAAGCAAAAGGTGGGCATTGAAACATTAAAGCTGAAATTCTGAAAAATGATGAATTTGATTAAAAACCTGTTATTGTATGCAAATGTTTCTAAATTACTACTTTTATTTGTTCGCTTAATTTGGCTGCATGCTTAATAAGTCCAGGCGTCTTTCGAAGGAAAATATCTGATATCGATGTGGGTGTTTACATTTATATTTTGTAGAATCAAAAAGAGGAAAGGAATATACACATTGTATTATAACAATTAAAAGTAAGAAGATAGCTCTAGTTTGATGTTTTAGATGTTCTTTCCTTTTGGGCTAAAATGACTTGAATTATTTTGAATTATTTTGAATGAGATTACTTTTAACATTGTGCAAAATAGTACACAGCTGAGAATAGTTACTGATTTAGTTGCATTGGATGGAAATATACAAGGTTAAAAGGACTAACTACGACTTTTATTGCGATATATTTTATAAAATTTATTCTCATAACACAATCAAACATATAATGTACATAAGAGAATTACGTTTATCCTTCCCATCCTGCTACGTATTTCGGTACATTTTTGGACATAATAACTTTACATTGTTTAGATTGAGGATCACTCATGAGGGTTAAGTAACCAAAACGTGCATGTATGGTCCATGCTGCAAATTAATCTGTTCTTAAATTGATGCTATTGAATTTGAAGTCGTTTAAGATTTGCACCACTAGATGCATGTCACTGCTGGTGGATTAAGAATCCCCGAGGGGACATGTAGTTCGATCAATTTCAGTTGATCGTTTCGTTAACGCATTCGAAAATTTCTGTTATCAAAATTTCTTGGAATTTTTAAAACGTTGGTCATGTAGCATCATACCCAACACATCCTGCTACGTCTTTCGGTACATTTTTGGACATAATGACTTTCACACTTTTTCGCCATATTACATTGTTTAGATTGAGGATCACTGACGAAGGTTAAGTACCCGAAACATGTACTTTCTGGTCTATATCGCAAATTCATTTATTCTCAAATGATGATATTGAATTTGAAGACGTTTAACATTATAAGAAGGCTCTTACAATCATGATACTTTTTTTTTGTACGAAACGCATGCTAATTACGTTGTCCGTCCTTTTTTCTTGCTTCTTCCATTGACAAAAATATCCTTATAATCTTATCTCGTACAAACGATTTTAAGATTATTATATAATCGTATCAAACACTTTACACTAGCATCATAGAAAATCTTTTTCTAGACTATCCTGTAAAAATAATGCGGTAGTGTTCCAACTCTACACCTTCTTGAAGAAAGTTTAAAACCCAATTTATTATGCACCAAACACGTGTTTCGGTTATTAAATCCTAGTAAGTGATGCTTCGAGAGTTCGCTTTTTTACATATGGTGGAGGTTTTTGTTTGTTTGCTTTGGTTCTTGCTTTATCCTGATTTTGTATTCCTTCGGTATATGATTTTCCGAATTATCGATGTTGTGCTGTATATAGGGATATGGTCATTATCCATATTTGTCATTCCACCCAAAGTGCTTTGCATTAGCTGCCCAAATTCATTTCACTAGAGCCCGCTGGGTTTTTTTTTTTGTAGTTTAAATGGGTAGGGCCACGAGACCCCTAAATCGGCCCTCGATTTTTCACTAGAAATAAATTTCATGAGAACTACTTGATATCTCTCATGAAAATACACGAATGTTTACTGCTTTTCATGAAAAGAAAAATATCACCAAGCAACGTGCCATTTAACTGTTATGACGTCATGAAGTGACGTCACTTTGACGTTATTGAGAAAATATGGCGAAAATTGCTGGAAATTTTGTCTTTTATCGAAGAATTCAATGTGGCCGCATGCGTTAATTGAGACAAAATGTTTATGATAAAAGGATATAATGATAATCTTTCACATATAAATTTTCCGTCTCAGTTAATGCATGCGGCCATTGCTAATCTGATAACAATATGCAGTTTTTGCATCAATTTCACGAAATATGACCAATTTTGGTGTTTTCAAAGGTCTAAAGGGTATTGATAAACGCATTATTTACAAAAGACAGATTCGTAATTCCGTAGAGAACGTTTCAAAATATCAAATAACAGTTAAAAGTTCTATGAAGTACAATGTTGAAAAGTAGGGCCAATATCGGGCTTCGTGGCCCTACCCCTTTGTGTATTTACCTTACAGAGAGTACGCGGTTCCAAATTTCCTGTAGGGTCGATTCAGTAGCATATCAAAATAAAATCTATGTTCAAAACAGCATTGGAGGGATGGTGCTAAGATGTTAACCTCTTTTGATTTCGATAATATCTCTGGATGAAATGACAAGTTTTCGAAATAACCAAATAAAATGAATGATGTCTAATTGATAAAGTGCCAAAAACAAAGCTTCTTTCAGGCGATAAAGCTGGAAAGAAGTAATTAATACACAACAATATAAGCAAGGATTAGATCATTGGACAGCCCTAACAAACAGCCTCGAACATCACATACTCATTTAGGCTGAGTAGATTTTAGCATCGAGATGAAAAGGACGGATATTAAGTATATATTTTGTACTCTTATCTTGACTTATTGGTGCCTTCACTTGTTATTGTGCTTAAGTTTCTCTGTCGGTTTGTGTGCGGATTAAGAAAACTTGCAACTGACTAGCTACAGATTGATTAAGTAGCTTTGAAACAAATTGTGATGAAACCTCAGACTCATTTGTACAATTAGAAATGCGATCCTGTTTTCCCAAGTACACAGATACTAATTATACTAGGAAGTTATTGGTCTGAACCAAAATTTTTATTCAATCGCACAAAAACGCACAAACAACACTTTTATTTCGAGCTTAGAAATACGGAAGCGTTCAAAATAACATGAGTAACGTAATACCATGAAGTAACGGGAGAAAATTGTTTTTCTGTTTTCAACTATTTGTTTGTCTTCAAACTAGGTTGTTAGTTTTTTACATAAAAATGACAGAAATACGTGCTGAGTTTATTATCAAGTTTCTATGGATACTAGAACTTCTGAGAAAGGATTGGAGATGGTCGTTAAATCATTCTTCTTGTCAGTTTGTTATTGCAAAAATGATTATTTTTATTAAAAGCCTACTTTAATTTTAAAATATGCCAAATTTTCTGTAAATTGTCATTACCTTATTTTTACTTTTATTGCAAGTTTCTTTATAGAAAGGGTGTATCAAATGGAGAAACAGGAAATCGATATGGACGTTCAAAGGACTGAATACGCTATCCCTTCAAATCGGACATATAATTTGGATGAAACTTATTTTCATTAAACGTCATGTCTTTGAGCCCTAGTATTGTCAAGTACGTGATCTATGACGTAAAATTCTGACGTCATTTTCCCCGAACAACTGAAAACAATAGAAATTCACTTTATTTTACACACAAATTTTTAAAATTCGATGCTCTCCAGGCTAAAGGTCCTTTTATGTTCATTTCAATGTATATCACGCATCAATCAATTTGCATCAAAATTATAAAAATGAGCAAATGTTGCTGCGCTACTTACTTTCATAACTTTGCTAAAAAAAGTCGCCAGTTTATTGATATTTTAAATGATTTAACCGTTTTTAGACGTTTGGAAAATCTAGTTAAACAGTATAGGGATGTAAAATAAAAACAAAATCTTTCTTCATTTCGATTCACCATACATTTGACGTCTTGACAACTAGAAAATTATTAATATCTCTACGTCTTTAGAAATAGGGCTAAAAATGCAGAATATCGTATCTACTTCTTTATATGTCTGTAGGTTAGGGATGTAAAATAAAAACAAAATCTTTCTTCATTTCGATTCACCATACATTTGACGTCTTGACAACTAGAAAATTATTAATATCTCTACGTCTCTAGAAATAGTGCTAAAATTGCAGAATAGCGTATCTACTTCTTTTTATGTTGTAGACTTTTAAAAATACAAAAGAAAAGAACAACACTATACAATGAAAGCATAGATTTTAACAATCAAATTAACAAAGATGTCTCTTCTTGAATAGCTTAATATCCCTACTCTTAAAAAAACATTTAGGTCTCAATATATTTGTCAATAATGCAATACTATACAATTATTGACTGGGAATGAGGGCAATATATGATTTGTTGGACCTGAAGATAAAATATTGCCCGAGGCCGAAGGCCGAGGGCTATATTTTGTCTGAAGGTCCAACAAATCATATATTGCCCTCATTCCCAGTCAATAATTGTTTTGTTATACCTTACATCAATACTGCAGCAACGAAGCGATTAACCCGGCATGTCTACGTTCATTTTCTTCTATAAGAGAAAGAGCGCGGAAAAATAGGTAGAGCTAATAGCGTCATCAATGACGTGACGTCACAAACGATGTACCGTTTATCGGTCAATATTTTTTGAAATATTGCCCTAGGGCCAATATTGATGTAAATATTGACCGCTTGGTCAAATATTTGAATTTATAGGCATTTTTCCTATGGGGATTTTATATAGAGATACTGACAAGGGTATAACAAAAATGTTTGTTATACCCTTGTCAGTATCTCTATATAAAATACCCATAGGAAAAATGCCTATAAATTCGAATATTTGACCAAGCGGTCAATATTTACATCAATATTGGCCCTAGGGCAATATTTAAAAAAATATTGACCGATAAACGGTACATCGTTTGTGACGTCACGTCATTGATGACGCTATAAGCTCTACCTATCTTTACGCACTCTTTCTCTTATAGAAGAAAATGAACGTAAACATGCCGGGCTAATCGGTTTGTTGCCTCAGAATTGATGTAAGGTATAACAAAACAATTATTGACTGGGAATTAGAGCAATATATGATTTGTTGGACCTTCAGACAAAATATAGCCCTCGGCCTTCGGCCTCGGGCAATATTTTATCTTCAGGTCCAACAAATCATATATTGCCCTCATTCCCAGTCAATAATTGTATAATATGTTTTATTTTTTAAAAAAATCAGTGCAAGATATGCGCATTTCAACAAGTTATGTCTCATCAGTGATGCTCGAGGCCAAAAAAAGGAAATCAAAATGATATGTAATTATCGAGAGTAAAAGTCTAAGCTTGACCCTAAATTTCTACCAAAGACCCTCCGAAGGACATAGCTATATGCTCTCAGGGAGATATCCCTTAGTTTTAGGAAATTTTCATTATATTTGTGACAGAAAATATACAAATATATTTTTCAAGTAAAGTACCGAAACAATGCGAAATTAGACAAACGACATTTTTTTTCATGAGAAAACTTGAAACATCATGCAAATAGTACACAACTGAGGGTTTGTGTCTTATATTCCAGGGACATAAAGTTCTACGTTAAATTTGGGAATGACTCAAATGTATTTGCGTTGGACGGAGTTTTACATATCACATATTATTCCGCCATTTCCCAGAATTTCAGAGAGATTTCTATAATTTCAGTCAACATCAACTACTCTCTCCTATGGGAAGGTAGAGAAAAAGTCGAAATTACCTACTACAGTGACAGGAGTTTGAAAATAAGTAACACTTTATCTCCGTATTAATCCGATACAAATAATGGGAGTAAAGTAATAAAAATCGAAATACTAGGTTTCACAGCTGTAAACCCTAGTTTACACTTGCAAAACCAAGTTTTTCGAGTGTAAACTAGGGTTTACGGATGATAATGATAATTTATTCTAAGTGTCACAAAAATGATAAAATTTGCATTTACAAACGTAAACCTGTATTAACATACGTAAAACAAGGTTTCACGCGTGGAAATGTATGTCTTCATATCATTATTCAGAGAGGTTAAAACTATTGTTAACATAAATTAATTATGATAATGATAATTAAAGTTGATGTTAAAGAAAATTTAGATAATTTAGCCAATGATCATTTCTTATTTCTGTTAACAAAAGTTTTAGCCGATCAGATAACGCGTTCCATCCTGCGAATGGTACTTTTCAGATTGCTTGATACAGTCTAATAATGGAAATTTCCTTTTTCCGGCACCGTAAAGTATTTAATCCATTAAATTACATTTCCATTATCACGAGTAAAAACTAACCTCATTGGTCAAAATTATCATTATCAAACAGAAGAGATAACTTTATTACATCGAGTGAGCCCCCATTTGATTGGACAAATTCTAAATTCACATTAACTTAAATGCAATCAGTGTTAACAAGAATTTATTTAGAGAAACCTAGTTTCACATTTCCTAATTATAGTTTCCTGCGATAAAATGGGTTTTCGGCGCGTAAACTATAGTTTACAAGGGCTAATGGTCAATAACTATGACTCTCGTGCCAAAGTGATAAAAATGTGAAAAACTAGGTTTTAGGGGTGTAAAGTTAGGTTTACGCTCGTAAAAATAGGTTTTACAATAGAAAAACTAAGTTTCGGGATTGTAAACTCTAGTTTACACTCGAAAAACTAGGTTTTCGAAGCGTAAACTAGGGTTTACAACTGTGAAACCTAGTTTAACGAATTTATGTGACTTTGGCGTGCCATAAGTATGGATTTACATTTCTCACTTTGTGAATCAAGAAATCACGACGGTAAGTTTTGGTTATCTGCACCAAAGAATTCAAAACGTTTCTAAAAGAATATCCCCTTTAAGAATTTGATCGGCATGTAGATATGATTCTAGAAGAAAATCGTGTCCGAAAGAACACCGGCATCTGCTCCTTGGATAAGATAAGATCATCTTAATATAAGATTCGGCTCCCTGTCCTTTGATTTAATTAATCTGACAAAAAAAAATTAAGTAGTTTAGTTCCGAATGATGAAAAAATGGGGCTGTTTAGGTAGAGAATACATATTCATAATTAGTCAATTAAGTGTATAAGATATATTTTGAGGTTATGCAAAATGATACTAACGGCCATACCGTATAGAATCTTTAATTTCCTTCGATGAAAGCGAAGTGAGGTGCATACATTGTACACATTCTGTTTAAGGTGCCAAAGATGAGGTTTATCAAAATCCATAGATTCTACTGTCAAGGCACTCAGAACTTTCATTTTAAAACAAAACTAGAAGGTTATCATTCAATGATAACAACACAAAATTTGCTATTTTAACTGGAAGAAATTAATTAAAAGCAACTTTCCTTTCAATTGATGGGTTAGATTTGATATTTTGTAATAAAGACTACAAAAGTGTGATATTTTGAGTAAAATATTATATTTATTGAATGGGTTGGTTGATTATTTTTCATACACGCAATGCTATTTTTTGAATGATTTCGGATTTTGCAAATATATTTTCCTTTAAAAAAAGTATATATGTTATCATAAAAATCTTTCCTTTTTTTTTTTACTTTTAATGCTTCTTTTAAATAAATTGATTTTTTTATCTTTTTGTGTCAATTTTGTAAATTTGTTTAACACAGTTCTAAAAGTAGTAAATTGATAAAGACTACATTGTAATTATTACCCCTTATCATTGGACATATTATCATGGACCAACATTTTGCAAGAATATGGACTGTCAACGGACCGAATGCAGACTTCTAATGCAATGCATGTATATTTATAATAAGGATCTTTATGCAAAGAGATTAATGAATGTAATGCAGGAATAGTTTCATCAATACAGCCAATGTCGTGCATATTGTCTGGAGGAAAAATATAAATTCAGTAATACCTACACTCGTATCTGACATAATAAAGTACTGCCCGTGAAGCTCACTTCAGAAATCGGAAAATTGACGTTTTCTCCACATTGTCGGCATATTGTTTGATTAAAGTTTATATAGGGGGATAGATCTCGAACTTTAAAAATAATGGTGTATGATATAAAAGCCTGTATCACCAATACTTTGCCCATAGTGAAAGAAAATAGTTTTAGATGGGGAAATGTCATAATTTCATAAAACATTGGCTTATTTTGTCATCATCGGAAATATAATTTTACATTGTTAAGATCAAACGGAGGTAGTCCCTTATATATATGATACCTGATGACAATAATGCTTGGGTCCAACTGATTGAACCTTAACTGCCTCCAAAAACTATTATTTTTAACTAGCCTTTCTAGGCATGTAGACTCCCTTAATTGTCCTTTACATCAGGTTGCAAACTGATCTCACCGTCACCTGTCACATGTATTAATACTCAATCAACTTACCTTTCAATTCCATTAGCTTCAAGATGGTTATTAGCATGTCTTTCCTTGTGACTTTAATTTTTTCTTTAGATATTGGAAAGTCCATTTGGCCGTTTAAATTTAGGATGGTATCTAGTTTAGAAAGATCAGGACGGTGGTGAACGTCAAGAACTGACGAATATCTCTTTCCAATTCTTGGATAGTCTTTCTCCTTGCTGCTTGTATAGAATAGTCCGCTTATCACAGATGGTGCGATGATAATGAAAATTAGTGAACAAGTTGAAACCCTCTTCATAACTCGCTGTCAAAAGAAAACAGGTTGTCAGTAGAATGAAAAACATTTTCATTTTCAATGCCTGTTCATGTCTTTTATTTATGATACTTGAAAACGTTTTTAAATTTTAAATCCCGGACCTAAAGGAAAGGCTAAAAAATCTTCTTTTTTTTACTTTTCACTACTGAAATAACCTTATACACTGTTTGATCTTATGTCTGAAGAACAACTCTCCTACCCATTTCTGTCAAAATATAACCCTAGCGCTTGAAAAAATAACTAAAACACACCCACCCTTCGTGACCTTTTGTTGAAGAGTGGAAAAAATACCAGGTTGTTATCATATATTTCACTTACAACAGGTATGAGCGCAAAACAGAATGGCTAATTCAGGTAAACTGGTGAAAATTGATTTCCTACAAATTCTCCTAGAATCGGAATTAGCTATTCTATTTTGCGCCCATATTGAAATTAGAGAAAAAAAAAGAAAAAAAAAATACAGTGCAAAAAAGTACACATTGACATGTTTAACCACGCCTTTAATTGAGCGGTAAAAGTTGTTCGTACGAATAACTTTAAATAAATACTAGATAACCGGTCGAGTTTTAATTCGGCGTTCGTTATTTTTCCAATACTGTTATATATTGGAAATTTTTTTTATTGGTAGCATTGTATTTTTTTATTGGTAGCATCATATCCCACCAATCCTGCTACGTCTTTCGGTACCCTTTTTTCGACATAGTAACTTTCATACTTTTTGGCAAATTACATTGTTTAGATTTAGGATTTAGGATCACTGATGAGGGTTAAGTACCCGAAACGTGCATGTCTGGTCCACGTTGCCAATTTATTTGTTCTTAAATGATGCTATTCAATTTGAAGACGTTTACATTTATACCACTTGGTGAGTGTCACTGCTGGTGGACCAGGAGTCCCCGAGGGCACATGTAGCCAAGTTCGATCAATTTCGGTTGATCGTTTCTTCAACGCAATCTAAATTTCTGTTATCAAAATTTCTTGAAATTTCTAAAAAGTGGGTCCTGTAGCATCATATCCCACCAATCCTGCTACGTCTTTCGGTACCCTTTTTCGACATAGTAACTTTCATACTTTTTGGCATATTACATTGTTTAGATTTAGGATTTAGGATCACTGATGAGGGTTAAGTACCCGAAACGTGCATGTCTGGTCCACGTTGCCAATTTATTTGTTCTTAAATGATGCTATTCAATTTGAAGACGTTTACATTTATACCACTTGGTGAGTGTCACTGCTGGTGGACCAGGAGTCCCCGAAGGCACATGTAGCTAAGTTCGATCAATTTCGGTTGATCGTTTCTTCAACGCAATCTAAATTTCTGTTATCAAAATTTCTTGAAATTTCTAAAAAGTGGGTCCTGTAGCATCATATCCCACCAATCCTGCTACGTCTTTCGGTACCCTTTTTCGACATAGTAACTTTCATACTTTTTGGCATATTACATTGTTTAGATTTAGGATATCTGATGAGGGTTAAGTACCCGAAACGTGCATGTCTGGTCCACGTTGCCCATTTATTTGTTCTTAAATGATGCTATTCAATTTGAAGACGTTTACATACATACATTAAATAAATCCAAATCAAATCATTCTTATCTAGAGAAGGTATTGGTAAGAAAATTATAATTGTTATAGTTTAAAAGGTCTAAATTACATAGAGCATTTCAGGTACATAGTTTTGGTTTGATTCGAAGTATTTAATTCTCTTTTCATTACATCTAATAGAATATTATTTATATCTTTAACATTATCTATAATTTGTCTTTTGATAAAATTAGAAAGCAGTATTCAGGGTCTTTAACTTCTAGCTCATGAATATTTAAGTTATTGCGTTCATTAAGCGGAAGGATATCGCCATACCATAATATGCCCCATCAAACGAGGGTAGTATAACAAAAATTGTTGTTTAATTCGAGTATATAGCCATCATCTTTCAAATGAAAAATGAAAGATGAAAAAGAAAATACAAAACAACTATTACAGTCATATTCTCTTAACTAAATGTGTTTCTACAATAAATCTAAAAATTCTGTGTGTAGAGAGAAAGCCGAGGAAAGGGGGGGGGGGGTTCACCTAAGGATATGACCTATTTTTGAATGATACCCAATTCATATATCAACACAGACAAAATTTGAAATCATGGATTTAATTTCATATTTAAGATGGAAAAATATCAAACACTTCTTAATATTGGCATCTGATACATGCATACTGACGCAGACTACGTTTGGATATACATGTACGAATGAGAAAAAATGCTCACCACAGACAAATAAAAAAATATTTGATAAGATATAATTTTGAGCAAACATAGGAATTATATGCATATACATACCATTTAAAACATAAATGGGACTACTTGTAAAACCGACCAATAAGTATAGGAACAACATACCCCCCCCCCCTTACTAGCCTCATGACTCCCGAATATGCGATATTCGACTTTTTGAATGTGACCGAGAGTTTTATATGTAAAATCTGAAATTGAGATGGAATCGATTTCTCTCATTTTCTTGAATTTTATCAGAAATGCTACAATTATCATGAACATCATCTGTATTTACAAGATTGTGAATAGTTTAAGAAACTTTCCCCTTTTTTACTAAGGCGAAATGCTGAAATATCAAGAACTCATATGAACTCTAGCCAGGTAGTTAAAATCCGTCTAGATTTTTTTTTGGGGGGGGGGTGTTTACCAAACCGTCAGTTGAGTTTCTGCATATGTGGTTCTTGTAAAGTGTTAATTTTTCTTCTGTTTTAAAAGTGATACTGGTTCTTCATAATCAATCGATATATAGACGATCAAAAAGGGGGCATAAAGTCTGGGATACAAATTTGAACATTAGACGATTATAATTAGTCATTGAATGAAAAGACAAAATAGAATTCCTTCTTGATTATTTTTAATATAATTGACTTAATAATCTCAGTTTCAGTTTTGATAAAAACATTACCAATATTATAAGTGATTGGTACATGAAATTCGAAGCAATCAGTCATGCATACTCAGAAACAAGTAATCATCAGAATAATCCTGGATATTTCACAAAATATAAAGAAACATAACCTTGTGAACACAGAAAGACATAGAATTAACTGCCTGAAAGCATGAAATAATTAAACCTTTAAGAAAAGACAGATTTAACAGATCATTGAAGATTTAGAACAAATCATAAGGGCTGAAAATGCAGAAAGCGTAATACTAGTACATAGTATTCATAACAATTCGTATTTGCCCCTCTCGCGAATAATTATGTGTCTTTAATAAAAAAAAAACCGCAACGTACATATTTGTTTTATCTATACGTTCAGTGACTTCGTATCATAATACATACAAATTTATATTCTAAGAAGATTATTTCAAAATCATCATTTAGAAAAAAAAATCATCTATTATACATGTACCCGAATAAAATACCATATTTTGATAAATAGAAGAAACTTTTTTTTCGAATTCTTCTGTTAAGGGATTCAATTTCTTAATGGCATAGCACAAAATTAGTCGTCATTATAATTTTATTATTCTTAGTTATTATTATATACATAATGCACGTTTTAGTATTTAGTCATCTTAATTGTGCCACCCGCCAAAAAATATAAAACATATATATATGTAACAATTCTAATCACCTTATTACCTTATAATCCAGATGTTTCCCTCCTCGGTGTATGAAGCCTTAAAATAATATCAATCCTGAAGGAGACTGGCCTAAGGATCCTTGTTTTATGAACTTAACTCAAATATATTCTCCTGTGTAACATTTATTTCATTTGCTGGTAGTAAATACCCCTCTTTCAATAACATACAATACATTTGAAGAAAAATGTATATCGCGAAAATATATAAAGGAAACCCGACTCCTACGTTTAACACTTTATGGAAATCACGAAAAATGATCTATGTAACTCTTTCAGTGATTTCACATTCAAATACCCTTTTTGGTATCGATTAATGCTAAGAGACATAATAAAGTAGATGTATTGGTCAATAAGAAATTTTTCAAATGTTGTTGTTTGTCTTGTGACTTTGGTTATTGTCTTGCAAAATAGTATGATACAAATGTCTAAATGCCATCAATACGATACTGACGACAATCTCAACAACATTCACAAGAGAGCACCAAATTGAGCATCGACGGACCCCTAGATATCTAGAGGTAAGAAAAGGTACCCGGGAAGGATAAGCATATACTGATTGGCTAGCTGCACCCGCCGTCGATGTTTACACAAGCACAAGGAAAATAATATCTACAAAGCAAGCACTGTCTGAAGTTATGTCTGTTTTGTGTAGTGTTTGAAAGAAACTATGACCTAGTTAAATGTCTTCAAATTCAAAAACATAATTTAAGAACAGATAAAATTGCAGCATGGACCAGACATGCACGTTTCGGGTACTTATCCCTCGTAAGTGATTTTCAATTTAAACAATGTAATATGGCCAAAAATGTGAACGCTATTATATCAAAAATGTACCGGAATATGTGCCAGGGCGGATGGGATATGATGATGCTACATGGTCCACGTTTTAGAACTTTCAAGAAATTTTGATAACAGAAATTTTCGCATGCGATGAAAAAACGATCAACCGAAGTTGATCAAACTTGGCTACATGTGCCCTCGGGGACTCCTTATCCACCAGCAGTGACATTCACCAAATTGTACAAATGTAAACGCGCCTTCAAATTCAATAGCATCATTTAAGAACATATAAATTTGCAGCATGGACCAGACAATGTTACACGTCTTCAAATTCAATAGCATAGTTAAAGAACATAAAAATTTGCAGCATTGGCCAGACATGCACGTTTCAGGTACTTATCGTGTTTTAAATTATAACATTATAGACATTCTGTAAGTAAAGTAGTGTTAGAAGACAGCATACTGTCTGAGAAATCGAAATGATGCATAATCCATATCTTTTCAATCGAATTTTATCCGATGTTGAATCGCCGGTTGTTCAGTGGTTTAACATAATGAAAAATATGGATAATGACCTGTATACAGCACGAATCGATAATTAAGAAAATCAGAAACCGAAGGCATACAAATCAGGATAAAACAGAAACCAAAGCAAACAAGCAAAACCCTCCACCATATGAAAAGAAGCGGACTCCCGATATGAGAGTGAGACCAGGTGCCGAGGAAGAGTAAGCATCTCCTGCTTGCATGCAACACCCGCCACTTCAATTTGGTAGAACTGTCACATCCGATAACTTCCACTGCGGAAAACATAGAGTACAATCTTTATCTTACGAACAGAATGGTTGTTTTGGTGCGGATATGAACAGACTGTTTTATCTTTCCGTGTACAGTGCATGCATTTTATATACTGTGTTCTTCATCGTGTATTAACATCGACGGCGGGTGCGGCTAGCCAACAGGGGATGCTTACTCCTCCCGGGCACCTGATCCCACCTCTAGCTTGCTAGGGGTTCGTCGATGCTCAACATAGTGCTCTATTGTGAGTGCTGTTGAGATTGTCGTCAGGATGATCTTCTTTAACTCACTTCCATGACAGCCAATTTGGAAAGTAGATGTTCACTAGATTCTACATAGTTCAAACTTTCCATAATCACTCAGATTATGATGGATGATGCATGCAAACAGAAGACGCTTATTCTCCCGTGTTGACTGGTCTCATTTCGAAATACTGTTTATTCCGAGGTTAGCAACTGTTCCGATGAAAATTCTGGTGATTTTGCCTTGCCTTCTCGACTTTGAGACTGAATAACTGATTGGTACTTTTTCGATGTTTATTTGATTGAATTTTGTGTATGGTCAATACAGGAATGGTTTGAATTATGTGTTGAATCCATGCAAAACAACCTTTATTAAAGAACAAATACGTTGTGTCTTGCGGCTCAACTCACATGTTTATGGTGAAATATGTTCATGAGATGTATACATTCCATTTTAGAGTATGCGTCACTTTGCAGTTTTTTTTTTCTTCATTCGTGGAGAAGTTTCCTGAATAGTCCTTAATACAAATTCTCTACGATTATTCAAAATGTTTGATCAATATTTTTTTTTATTCAATTTATATAAATATCAAAGAAGTACCTAACCGTTATTCAGTCTCAAAGTCGAGAAGGCACAGCAAAATCGTGAGAATTCCCATCTAAACGGTTGCGAACCCCGGAATGAACAACATTTCGAAGTGCTATGTAATGCTATAATTGCTACTTTAAGAAATGGTTTTGCAATGTTCTTTTCGTTTTTGCAATGTCATGTTTGGTTTGGCAATTACATTTTCACTTCTCATGAAACGTGAGAGTATCTAACTAAACTCTCTTGGAGTTCTAAATAAACTTATAAAACTCCTTGATGGTCTGCTATGAAAGATACATAGGATCCACCCGAGGTGTCTCAAATTCACTTAAAACCTGAGGATTGCCGGGAGGATTGCACGATTTTGATACCTCGAGGGTAGAACCTTTACGTCTTTTTTAGCAGACCCATGAATGAGTATTTTTTCTATCATACTATAACATGTATAAGGCCAAAGTCAAAACTGAAGGGAAAAAAATCTGAAAAGTATCAGGTTCCTCCGATTGCAAACATTCAGTGTCTCAAAAAATCGAATAATAAACATTGTATAAGAATATGTCAGGGATATCAGGCTTTCCGAAATATTTAGAAAGAATACACGGAAGCAGAATCTTTAAATCGATGTGTTATGAGTTAGTTTGTTTGTTTTGCGGGGTAAAATCATGACGTCACAATAACGTCAACAATCGAAACAATTTTGACTAGAGATCTTCTCAATGTTTTGCAAAATAAAAAGATTTAGAACAGATCAAAATAGGTTATGCAAGTGTATCATTTTAATATTGTTTTGGATGAAAAAGAAATCCCTGTCTACTTTTCACATTACCCTATAGGTCAAGGGCGACATTTATTGCATATCAAAACTGAAATGTATTTTCTATTGTAGAAAATTGAGATTGTTCAACATAAGCGCATTCAACATGCAGTGTCGTATCAATAATCTTCGAGGCCGATTATTTTTTGTTTGTTTGCTTTGGTACCTGTTTTATCCTGATTTTGCCTTCAGTTTGTGATTTTCAGAACTATCCATTTTGTGCTGTGTACGGAGATAAGGTCATTATCTACATTTGTCATTCAAATATGGAGGACACATTTCTAAATTTGACCTAAACATTTTGCTAAAGAACCAATCAGGGAAATTGTTATGCCTTCAGGGTGATATTCTTTAGCTTTAAGATGATCATGTTTACAGAGAATTCACAACAGTATTTCAGGTCTAGGTCGAAGCACTGTGTATCTTGGGGAACAATTTCATCAGGGACTAACAGTCCAGCAGCAGAGATACCGATCGAGTGCTTGAAATTATCAATATTGGAATATATGTTCAACGATAAGAAATTAAGTACAAAATAGGCAATGGCCCATCACTGATGTTCGAGGCCAAAAGAGAGAAAAGCCAAATACTGAAAATAAGACAGATACAATGTAAAAGGCAGGGCATAACCTTATCTGTTTGCTACATAATCAGCTAGGTACAAACCTCCAATGGTTTTGAATAAGTTTTAAGCATCGTTTTCGGTCCTATCTAATTGATACCATATCTTGCCTTTTATATATATGTTAAACGTCTTCAAATTCGATATAAGACGATCCATGTGATAATTGAATAAGTTTAAACCTATTAATATTATGTATTAATTATGTAATATGTATTAATTAGCACGGAGCTTTTTAACATCGCCAACTGCAGTACTTTCCGTACGGGCACTGGACTTTGGAATTGTCAATATCGAAATACGAGGGTTGTCCGTAAACTGTCTTGATAAAAGCTAGGAAACAATGGTAAAATAAATGAAAGTATGATATTTATTTTATTCAAGTTTCATATCAATAATTTGCAAATCACAAACAAAGCACAAATAGTTATATTTCTATACAACATGTACAATGTAAAAAGGACATTTCCTCATACCCCGAGCACTATAGCATGAGAATCCATGACGTTATCCGTTATAAACTGTTTCGACAATTCTACTCCTCTCGCTAAATTTAGATTTCTCTTTTTTTCGAAAACCATCAAGCACTGACATGACTCGTTGTAGGATCACGGGATAAGATCTTATGCACGATTTTTTTTTAAATTTCAAAATAACTGCAATTTTCCGAATTGTTAGTCGCCGATCACTATGAATCACGTCATGTTCTTCATTTAAAAGCACTTCTATCTTTTATAGAAAGTCTTCCCTAACGTATACCGTCCTGTAAACTGTCCCTAACGCCTCAAAATCCTCTTTGCCACTCGAGGACTTGCGAACAACTAGTTTTATCATTCTCCCCGACTGTTTAAGGAATGTATGAGAGTCTGTCGGTGTTTTTCTGAAGCCTATACAAAATTTTATCACATTTCTCTCTGCTCCGCCTCTCGTGAAAACGTCATATTTTCGAACGACGACGATCACATCCTATTACATGTACCTTCAGATCCGATTTTCTCTGTCATCGTGGAACTTTGAACGTTTAAATTTTGCATGTGTGATGTCATCACTATTGTCAACATCATAATGTAAAAATTATCATTTTATCAAAATGCAAATGAACTGAATAAAATGAGAAACAAGATATTTCGGAGAAAATTTAACGTGCTCCGGGTCACCATCCTATGTCTAATTACGAAGTCATAGTTGTAATATTAAAATCAAAATATGATAGTTGTTTACATTTCGTAATTCGCAAATAGTTTGTGATAATAGATATACTAAAATAAGATATCTTTGTCGCTAATTTTCCTTTATCTAAGACTTGTCCACGAACTTTACGGACAGCCCTCGTATATGTTCTATTGTACCAATTTTGCTGTACTAGACACGTGTTGTGGATATTTAATAGCTATTCTCTGTAAGCATTTGCACTTTTATGAAGGACGCATGGCACGGCATGTCTCAGATTTTGATAAAATTTGTACATAAGGTTGGGTCTGACCCAAAAGTAAAAATTTGATAAAAATTTTCTTAATATCACATCTGGTTGCCATGGAAACGGACTTTGAATATTGAAAAAATGCATTTTGGGGCATTTTTGAAGTCACATACATAATTTATGCAGCATAATCTAAAACAATCACTGATGAATTATCAGTACCCTATCATTGCTCTTTCAAGTTAAGTAATAATATTAATAATGTTGGGTTTATGGTCTTATCTATATGTTTCCATAGCAACAACACAGGTACCCTATCAAAATAGTATTTTTGGCATTTTTCAAAATTCAACGATAAATTACTTAAATGTTTGAGTGTTTTATGCAAATAAAACATAAGCATTCACATTGGGACAAAGTTTCTGTTCGTTGCTATGGAAACATGACCTCAAATCGCAAAAATGAAACCAATTTTGGGCAATATTTAGAGTCCTTGTTTTACTAGATCATTGAATTCTAATTCAAAGTGATGAAAATTAATTAATGTATTCAAGTAGATCTTTCATTACACGAAAGAAAATTTTCAAAAAATATTCAGGAAATAGCCCGTTGCTATGGGAACGATTGTTTAAATTTGCACATAGGCCCACTTTGAGTCCTTGGATACCGGCATCAAAAGTTAAGTAATCTGAAATTTTTTAAATCTAAAATAAAGTTTAGACTTTGTTTTATCGTATATGTAAAAAAGGTTGTGTAAGCCTGTTTCGTATTTTGAGGAAAAGGCTCCGAAAAACAACAAAAAATGCTTATTTTCATAATGTATGGCCAAATTACTATAGCAACCATTAATTATTTGAAACTTTTTTTATTGTATTTTGATAGAGGCTTTCTTGATCTTTATTGTTATTGAATTTGAACTTCGTGGGATTAATAATTACTGTTTTATGAAAATAATAAAAAATGGTTGCCATGGAAACATATGTTCCCCATAGCTTTTTCACTGTTTTTGAAAGAGCTCCTTGTGTTAGATATTTCTCAACAATTTTTATCTGTTCATCATGATGCAAATTTTTTTAAAATGACTCTGAAGTTGCAAAATAAGTAATATTAAAGACCAAAGTTACCGTTGCCAAGGTAACTTATGTACATAGCAACAAGTGGGTTTATCTTGAATTTGCGCATTTTATAAAAAAATCATATTTCCTTATCATATACCCATCAAGAGAGAAGGAAAATTGGAAAATACAAACAGCATTTTGAAATAAATATCTCAAAATTAGCTAATTATGTTGTCATGGTAACCAGCCTTTTTCACAATATCAGACACTACTAGTGAGCTTATTTAGAATTTTATGTCCTAATCTTTGGGATGCATAAAAAATCTTCCATTGATGTCACATATAGACCAAATTATAGAGCTTCAAATTAGCTCAATTTTGCCAATTTCTCAACTTTAAAGGCCGTTGCCATGGTAACCAGATGACCTAGAATTATTTTTTTTTTGTCAAATTTTCCTTTTTTCATTGGTCCCTACTTATGTGTGAAATTTCATGAAAATCGGAGACCATGCAGGCCAAAATAGTTTAAATGGTTACAGAGAATTGCTATTAAATCCTCGTCAGTAGTACTTCATGTCAAACCCTTTAAATAAAGCCAAAATGAATTTTCCAGCTGGCGCCATCCACAATACAGTGCTTTAATTTCCTCTTGTCAAAATGAACGGCTCCAAATTTATTTAAGTGAAAAATATGGCCAAAAATCGTTGGAGGGTAGGCGCAGGGAGCTTAATTGTAAACAAGTCCGAAAAAACTTTGCCGAAACCCAGTCAAGGACAGAGCAATGCAATGAAGGAGAGACTCCTTAGTTTTACAAATTTAGGTCTAATTTGATGACCGGAAATTTAGAATATTATACAATGATTAAGTTGTATTTAGTGTTTTAATGGATCTGTCTCCATCTGTTTGGTTGATTATCTTGTCTCTAGAGAATGTACTAATGTTTAACGTCTTCAAATTGATTAGCATCATTTTAGAGCAGATAAATTTACAGCATGGACCAGACATGCACGTTTCGGGTATTTAACCCTCGTCAGTGATCCTCTTACTTTTTTTTCGGCCGGGGGGGTAAGCTTTTTAATTTTGTCGATTTGATTCTGATTTTGAGTTTAGTCATTGACTTTTATTCTCTGATTAGAATAATTAATCGATTTTTCTGAGAATTTACAAATGTACTTGAAGTCCATTGTCGAGACATTTAGTAGCTTCGGGAACGATACCATCGGGGACTACAGTTTACCAGCAGATGTTATATATCGCACATAAAAAAAGCTTTGAAGCATATAATTTTAGTATTCTATATCTTTAAACTTTTACAAAATCTAGGAATTTTTGTTCAAACGTGCACAAGAAGTTAACAATATATGTGACTTACCTTGAAGACGTGCTACTTATTTGTATGTATTTTTCTTGGTTACTTCAGATGAACGGGGCCCGATAGTCTCCAATTTCAAAAGTAAATTTTATTTCACATTCTTTTTATCAAATATTCTTCATAGAATATGTTTCAATTCATTCATCAATATTATATTCACATATCAATATCTTCTTTGAAATAATAATTAAAATGATACAACTATTATTCATGATATCATACATTTTCTCAAATGTTAATGTGATATGTTATGCATTATTTACATTTCTAAATTATTTGCATTAGAATTTGTATTGGGGTAATTTTATATAAATGACTGTATTTTTACCATACCAAGCCTAATTGTTGGATCACTGTTATGTAAATAAACTTTCTAGTCCGGAGACAACGAATTTGTCTACCAAATCGGTGGCGGATACATAACATGTGTAAGAAGGGTATTCGGCACATCAAAACGGACAGCAATAGCGATACGAGAATGTGATGCATGTCGTAAATCAAATTAATAAATTATATGAAAATTCAGTTACATTTAATGGAGTCTTTTGAATCGAGCAACTGTTTTACCTTTTGTCGTCATTTTCGCTATTTTTGAAGCATTTTTCAGGAAATTTATTGTTATGTGTATCAAAACAGTCTTAGTGAAAATAATAACTTCGCAGGACGTAATGTGTTGCAATAAAATCTTATGTCTGAGACGTATATGTTTGAGAAAAAAAAACAACAAGTCGGTCTACCATTTAATATATCCCTGATTCCATAAAATTGAAAAAACTACAAAAAGTCAAATTGAAAATAATAAACCACGAAAATTTATTGCAGTCTCGCTCGGTGATAATAATCGTTATAAATCAGCCATGATATCTATCCAGTAGACATCGTATTGTCGGAAATTACAAATTCAATATCGAATAATCAATCATTTATTATTAACTTTTATTTTTTTCAATAACAGTCGCTTCAGAATTGTGAGAGGATCTCCAACAAGGGTGTTGCATGCAATTAGGAGACGCTGACTCTCCCTGGGCACTTAGTCTCACTTCGGAATGTTATTCATCCCGAGGTTCGCAACTGTTCCAATGGAAATTCTAATGATTTTGTCTTGCCTTCTCGACTTTGAGACTGAATAACTGATAGGTACATCTTTGATGTTAATGGTTTTGATAACAACTAAACATGCATGCAAAATAGAAACTAGGAGGGTTTTACGCATATAATCAGGGTAATCAATATATCCGCTTTTATGTAGCGTCTAATGTCGTCAGTTGGGTCAACAAAGCTTTTCCCCGCGTTGTGCTGTTTTTCGTGCTTTAATGTGTCTGTTTTGGTTGCGTGATGGGTCGATCGATGTGTTCTTTTGAGTATTTTGTGTCGTGTGACCCCTTATGTTTGTTTCAGTAGCTTTCTCTGTCGATATAGGATATAATTTGTCCATATACATGAAAACATAGTGCATGTAAAGGGAATGAGATTACCACCAACATGATTCGGTTGCAGGACCAAAACCAAAACCAAAAGCCTAAAATGCGAAACAATCTGTACATGATATGTATACAAAAAAGACAAGAAAAAACGAAAGCAAGGTGCATACACGTTGAAAATGTTTTTACACACAATATTCATTTACAAGATGATAGACATCTATGCAAACAAATAACAAAGTTTGAGGAGGCTTATCAACTCATAAATTTAATCGATATTAGCGTGCATTAAAACACGTAATAGAATACAATGGCGTTCGTCAAAATGACGTTTTTGGTGATCGACTTTCATTTAAGCTAGATATATCTCATCAAAGTTCGCACGTGAACGACTTTCATTTAATCTAAATATGTCATCAAAGTTCGCAAAACTTGGACCTTTGACACCCTATTGAATTGGATGACCTTACAACTTTTTGTTCAACAAAAACGAGAGCAAAGGAAAGTGTTGTCAATATTCAAATTACACCTAACCGAAATTATAATGCTATATAGTACATCAAAAAGTACACATTATTTTGAACGTTGTCTAAAACAATTTATAGCCATGTCTCTTCGTGCAATATTTGAAAATGCTTAAATTGTGCATGTACTAATTAGCACGGTGCCTCTAATATCAGTGCCATCTTCAATGCATTCCGTATTTCGGACTTTTTATACTCGCAAGAAATGTCCATTTTATAATTTTTCATGAATGTGTAAGTCTTTTGTAAGCCTTTAGTAAGCCTTTTGGATGTGCTTTTTAGCTCACCTGAGCGAAGCTCAAGTTAGCTATTGTCATAGCGCACCGTCCGTCGTCCGTCCGTCGTCCGTCGTCGTCGTCCGTCGTCCGTCGTCGTCGTCCGTCGTCCGTCGTCGTCCCTCCGGCGTAAACTTTTAACATTTTCGACATCTCCTCTGCAACAGCTGCACAGAATTTCACGAAACTTCACAGGAAGTAAGTAATCAATGCCCTCGACCAAGTTTGTGTTTTTTGAGCCGATCTGAAATCCAAGATGGCCGCAACAGGCTCTGATTGGCTGACACATTTTCGACTTCTCCTCTGAAACCGCTTCACAGAATATCTCGAAACTTCACAGGAAGTAAGAACTCAATGCCCTCGACCAAGTTTGTGTTTTTCGAGCCGATCGGAAATCCAAGATGGCCGCCACAGGCTCTGATTGGCTGACACATTTTCGCATTCTCCTCTGAAACCGCTTCACAGAATATCTCGAAACTTCACAGGAAGTAAGAACTCAATGCCCTCTTCCAAGTTTGTGTTTTTTGAGCCGATCTGAAATCCAAGATGGCCGCCACAGGCACTAATTGGCTGACACATTTTCGACTTCTCCTCTGAAACCGCTGCACAGAATTTCATGAAACTACACAGGAAGCAAGTACTCAATGCCCTCTTCCAAGTTTGTGTTTTTCGAGCCGACCGGAAATCCAAGATGGCCGCCACAGGCTCTGATTGGCTGACACATTTTCGACATCTCCTCTGAAACCGCTGCACAGAATCTCTTGAAACTTCACAGGATGCAAGAACTCAATGCCCTCTACCAAGTTTGTGTTTTTCGAGCCGATTGGAAATCCAAGATGGCTGCCACAGGCTCTGATTGGCTGACACATTTTCGACTTCTCCTCTGAAACCGCTGCACAGAATTTCATGAAACTTCACAGGAAGCAAGATCTCAATGCCTTCTACCAAATTTGTGTTTTTCGAGCCGATCGGAAATCCAAGATGGCCGCCACAGGCTCTGACTGGCTGACACATTTTCAACTTCTCTTCTGAAACCGCTGCATAGAATTTCACGAAACTTCACAGGAAGCAAGTACTCATTGCCCTCTAACAAGTTTAAATTTTATGGAGCCGATCGGAAATCCAAGATGGCAGCTACAGGCTCTGATTGGCTGAAACATTTTCGACTTCTCCTCTGAAACCGCTTCACAGAATTTCTTGAAACTTCACAGGAAGCAAGTACTCATTGCCCTCTTAGTCTACCAAGTTTGTGTTTTTCGAGCCGATCGGAAACCCAAGATGTCCTCCATAGGCTCTAATTGGATGACACATTTTTGACTTATCCTCTTAAACTACTGCACAGAATGTCACCAAACTTTACAGGAAGTAAGAACACATTGTCCTTCTCAAAGCTCCACTAAAAGTGATTTTCTTCAGTTGTTATATTGACTTTGATTGAAAACATACATACAGTCTCCTCAGGTGAGCGATGTGACCACCTTAGGCCTCTTGTTTAAATCCCCAGTCTAAATAAAGATTTAGAAGTGCAAAATTTGCATTTCAATTTCTTGTTGGTGATGTCACATTTTGGTGAGAAGACGCTCTTGTAACGAACAGCTGCTCATTTGGAAAGACGTTTATACATGTAAATATGAGATGAGTGACATACGGATAACTATATTACGTACCATTTCTAAATGTCTGTATGTCGACACTGTGATATCCGAGCGTTTGTACTTAAGTAAACATTACAGTAGTACCCATCAGTTATTCAGTTAAGGGAATGAAGAAGCGCAGCGCAGGCCTTCAAAAGCAACAATATTAGGGCATATTACCTTCACAAGTATAGGTTAGAATTGTCAATATTGGCATCTGGGGGTCCGTTGATGCTCAATTTTGTGCTCTATTGTGAGTGCTGTTGAAATTATCGTCAGGATCTTTTTTACCTCATTTGCGTGTCAGACTTATGCCCTTTGCCGTGTGGAGCTCGTAAAAAGTTCCCCGCAAGGGGTTTGACAGTAAGTGTTTTGAATATTATTCCCTGACATGGTTGCCATAGCACTTTCTATATAGACATAAACTCAGACGGTGCATGTATTTTATATATTGTTCTCATTTTCGTGCATGAACATCTACGGCGGGTGCGGCTAGCCAACAGGAGATGCTTACTCTTTCCAGGCACCTGGTCCCACATCTGGCTTGCTGGGGGGTCCGTCGATGCTCATTTTTGTGCTCTATTGTGAGTACTGTTGAGATTATCGTCAGGATATTCTTTAACTCATTGACAAATATGTTCTATAGTACCATTTTTTTTTACTAGACACGTGTTTCGGATATTTTAATCCTCGTCTGTAGTATTTCATGCCAAACAGTTTAAATAAAGCCAAAGTGAATTTTCCTGGCGCCATCTACAATACAGAGCTTTGACCTGGTGCGATGACCTGGTTCCATTTTTGGATGAGCCTCTAGGCCTCCTGGTTCCATTTTTGGAGGAGCCTCTAATGCGATGACCTGATTCCATTTTTGAATGAGCCTCTAGGCCTGCATTATATTCGTACCAAATCATACTCTGTTTCTTTACTGAAGTTACACGAAATCAACGAATATACTAAGGACCTCACATAAACCGATAAGTCATCTTGGACATTTCTACTTTTCGTTTATTTCAGGCAGTTAGATCAGATAAATTAGAGGACAAAACAAACCGTCATTTCATTAAAGTAAGATTTGCAAACAAAGGTATTTATAACTTGAATCTTGGTCAAATTTTGAATCACAAAACTGTCACAGAAAAAATCCCACCATATTTCAAAAGAAAAGAAACTCCTTGTATTTCCTATAGCTACACACCAACAGTTGCATCTAAAATTTACAATTACAAACGATTCTTGCAATGTATTGATTTAAGTAATCCCTCACTACATCCACTTCCTTGCGAATGTTCTTCATCGGATTTTAACTACTCTCCTTGTGGACACGTTATTATTGGTGACTTTAGTATAGTCAAGAACGACAAGTTGAGAGAATTGTTAAAAAAGGGTCCCAAATACAGAGAAAGTATGTCCTTTACACGGAACCAAAATGTCAAAATTATCATGGATTCTTGTGAGGAATATACAAGACGTTTGGGCAAAGAAAGAGGATGTAGAGCTCGATACCCTTTCCGAATGGATAAAATCAATCAGACGGTTACTTTTATCTAGAATTTAACGATTAAAATCAACTGTGAACACCAGATTCGAGTCTATATTTAAAGACCCTGATGTTATCACAGAGCTTACCTACCTCCAAAAACATTATGTCATCACAATCTGTACAAACAACGTTTCATCGCTGGTTCCTCAAAATGTTCTACCAAATCTGTATCGATCTTACTCACCAAAGTTTTATCTGAAATCAAATCTGGGCTTCAAAAATATTGTTCAACAGAATATTCTCGCATTGGTATCAACCACATGTGGATTTTAAAGAATTCGAAGGATCTTTTAGAACATCTGAAATCCACTCATTTTAGTAGAGTCCATTCGATCAAAGCCTTTGATTTTTCGACACTTTACACTACAATTCCACATTCTAAATTGAAAGAAAGACTCGCAAAAATTATAAGTAATGCGTATACAAGTAAGAACGGTAATCGCAAATACAAATTTATTGTTGTTAACTATGACAAAACCTATTTTGTAAAAGAAAAGTCCGATTCTGAAAATAAGTACACTAAAACAGATATTATTCAGATGTTAAACTTTCTGATCGACAACATTTTTTTTTTGTGTTTGGAGGAAAGGTCTTCCAGCAAATTGTCGGAATTCCAATGGGGACCAATTGTGCCCCCACTCCTTGCCGACATTTTCCTTTACTCCTACGAAGCTGAATTCATTCAATCTTTGGTCTCTGAGGGGAGAAGATACTTAGCTTCTGACTTCTACTTCATTTACAGATACATAGACGATGTGTTGTCCATCAATAATCCAAAATTCATGGATAACCTGAGCAGTATCTATCCTTCGGAGCTTGAAGTCAAAGAAACTACAGAAATAAATAATTCAGCATCCTATTTGGACATAATGTTGTCCTACGACACTGATGGTCACATGAACACCTCACTCAATGACAAACGTGACGACTTCAATTTCAGCCTAACAAACTTTCCTTTTCTGAGTAGCAACATCCCTTCATCGCCTGCTTATGGCGTGTTCATATCTCAGTTGATACGCTATGTAGAGCAAGTACCAAATATACGGATTTTGTTCTGATAGCTAGGCGTCTTTCAGATAAGCTTTTCAGTCAGGGATATGTTTGTGACCGACTAACGTCGCAACTGAGGAAGTTCTACGGTCGATATGGGGAACTCGTAATACACTATGATGTCCCACTCTTCAGAATGGTGGATGATATTCTGTCATAGACCATTTGAACCATCCAACCAAAGATTGTACTCTATGTCTTCCGGAATGGAAGTAACCGGATGTGACAGTTCTACCGAATTGAAGCGGCGGGTGTTGCATGCAAGTAGGAGATGCTTACTCTTCCTGGGCACCTGGTCTCACTCCCATATCGGGAGTTCGCTTCTTTTCATGTGGTGGAGGTTTTTGTTTGTTTGCTTTGGTTCCTGTTTTGTCCTGATTTTGTATGCCTTCGGTTTCTGATTTTCTGAATTATCGATTTAAATTTGTGCTGTATACAGGGATATGGTCATTATCCATATTTGTCATTTAATTTCCTCTTGCCAAATTAAGCGGCTCCAACTTGTGTGTAGGGTTTATTCAGAAGCGTATTTAAGTGAAAAAATATGGCCATAAATCGTTGGAGGTTAGGCGCAAGAGGCTTAATTCTAAACATGAACGAAAACAATTATGCCGAACCCCAGCTAAGGTAATTTGAAGTTTTACACGAATAAGAAGTGGGCGGAGCGTCAGCGACAAACCGACTTAGATGGCAACTACCCCGGTGGCGTAGTGGTTAGCTATATAGCGCGCCCGGTTAACATGCCGGATAGCATGCTGAAGGTCTCGAGTTCGGTCCGCGCTCATGTCACACATTTTTTAAGTATATACTGTTCAGCTGTTGTAGGATACTGCAGGATCCATGATGACCACGAAAACGGTTTTTTCACAGATTCTTCACTAACAAGACGAGCAATTTTACAGCCTGTGATTGGCTAAGCTCAAAGGTTGCCATCTTAAATGACATAAAAAGTACGACGCATCATAGTACCTCGATAGTTATTTTATAAGCAAATTCATACGATACATCTAATCAATAAATTATAATTTAGTTATACATGATATTATCTTATGATAAGGAGGTTGCGACACCTGTAGTGGGATATACTTTCCAAGTGGCATTAACTCTGTCACGAAAACCACACATTGAACCCTGTTAAATAGATCTATAGAAAAGAATTAACGTCATGTCATCAAATGTCACGTTTTTTTATATATATTTTTTAAACTTGATTTTTATTGAATACTCTTAACGTTTTTTTTTATAATTCTCAGTGACATTTTAAGCGATCTTAAGGCGATTGGTTGTCTCGAAAGCTCGGAACAAAGTAACAAATCTTGACACAAAACATTCCATGAAATATATTCAAAATCTTCTGACATCAAATAAGATCTAAATTTCTAAAATCGTTGGGTATCTCCCTAATTGCATAGCTCTGTCCTTAGCTGGATTTCGGCATTTTGTTTTGTCATGTTTAGAATAAAGCTCCTTGTGCTTACCCTCCAACGATTTTTGGCCATAATTTTTACTTGAATACACTTCTGCATACACCCAACACAACATTTGGAACCGTTCATTTTAGGCAAGAGGAACTTAAAAGCCTATACTGTAGATGGCGCTAGGAAAATTCACTTCCAAATTGGCTTTATTCAACCTACTTACATTTAGTAAGTACTACTGTCGAAAATCCAATATCCGAAACACATGACTGTCTAGTACAACAAAATTGGTACTATAGAACACATATTTTAATAATGACAATGAGATTCAGCTTTTGTTTCTATGTCCGAGGCAAAAGACCACAACAATTACACGATATGCCACTGATAATATTAAAAATATTCATGTGTGCAAACTTGATTTACTTAAGAAATGAATGTTATATTTTTTCTATTGATGCAGAAAAGGGAATGATCTCCGCTCATCAATTGCAATTCCACAATTAAATCAAGTGTTAACGGGCAGACTTTTAAAATTGAGATTGAAAACGACATCGATTGATCGTACCAAGATGTCATTTATGTTATAACATGAAACGCTAGGGGATGTGGCGCCCAATATGTTGGAGAAACAGGTCAGGCCTTAAAATCTCGTTTTAGGAGTCATTCGTATCAGATAAGAAACTCACATCACAAAAAACAAAGAAATTTCCTTTATAATCACTTCGTTAAATACAATCATTCCATTTCGGATATAACTATTACACCGGTTCAGTCTTTTTCTAAACTTAAAAATCTTAGTAAAACGGAAATTAAAAAACGCCGACTACAAGCTGAACTTGCCTGGATCACAAAACTCCAAACTGCGTACCCCCTTGGTCTAAACGATCAAATTTATGGACAAGGAAATATTTCCTCGACGTCAACTAATATTAATGTATTTTCAATCCGCCCAAACACTAAACGGAAGCATAGGTCTCACGGAAGACGAAGAAACCGAAAACTCAGAATAAGATCTAGATTACACCGTACCCTCAACGATCTTCTGATCATTGCTCGCAACGGCGGCAGACATGAACTGCTTCATGCTCTCTCATCAATTCCAGCAGTTCAATTGAAATCTATCTTGGATGAAGCACTGGTTGAATTCTTAAGAAATACTGATTGATTCAGACTTAATATCATTGTTGCATTCGCACAGAATAAACTTTATCCAGTTGTTAAAAACATCCCACCTAAAAAACGATTCTTAAAAATTTCATTTATTAACAAAGGATTCGATCTTCTTAACATCTCTAATATTTTTCGGGATCATCGTGTACAAAGTGCTATTCCTCAATATTTTGAAAATTTAGAACCTCCTCTTATTTGTTACAAATATAAGAGACCTATTCGAAATTTCGTTTTTAACTACAACAAAGTTACATCAGATCCTAAAATACTTGAATCATGTCCTGCTTCTTGAGAATGTGCAACATCTGAATATCTATATAAACCAGCTGGTCATATTATTACAGGTGACTTTTCAATTATCCAAGACAGGCAGCTCCGTGGTCTTCTCAAAAAAGGACCTAAGTATAGAATCCCATCCAAGATAGATTTTATTAAATGTCGCGAAGTACTAAAGGAAGCCTTAGATAACTATACCAAACGATGGTGTAAATCGGAAGGAGTCGAATCGCATTCTCTGAATGACTGGAAAAACCTCATTTTGGACATTACTGACATTCGAATAGACAACTTCCACAAAAATCCTCATCTTTTTGAAAATCCAAGTTCTAGATCTGAAAGATATTTTAAATCCAAATTACGTAATTTACATGAAAAATTTGTCTTCGCTCCTGCAGATAAAGCAGCCAACAACACCATAACCATATGAAAACTTTACTATATATCAACTTTAGTTTCGGAACTTTCGTCTACAAATACTTATATCAAAAGCAATGAAAGTGTCCCTAACATTTTGAGCAAACATAGCAGTGAAATTTCTTCATTCAACATCCCTATTTCTAAATTGGATCTTCCTACAATATACTGCATACCAAAACTGTACAAATCTCCTTACAAATTTAGATACATTGCTAATTCTAGCAACTGCTCAACTACAAGTTTGTCTAGACATCTGACGTCAGCCCTCACGGCGGTAAAGGAACACGTTGCAAAATATTGTGAAACTGTTCTTAACAGGAATGATGTCAATTTATTTTGGTCTATAAAAAATTCCGGGGATGTGATTGACAAGATAAAATCTAGAAATTTTCAAGCCAATACGATTGCTTCATACGATTTTTCAAATATGTACACCACGCTTCCTCACGACAAGATCAATGATCAATTGTCCAAACTCATTAAATGGTGCTATAATCGAGAGGGGAAAATTTATATTTGTACATCTGAATCAAAGGGTTTCTTTTCCGCTACAGAATACAAATCATACAAATCATGGTCATGTAGCGACCTGTGTAGTGCCTTGTCCTTCCTCTTGGACAACATTTATGTAAGATTTGGTGAGAATCTCTACAAGCAGGTTGTAGGGATTCCTATGGGTACAAATTGTGCGCCTCTTGTTGCAGATTTATTTTTATACACATATGAAAAGGAATTTATTCAAAATCTTCAAAAGCAAAGAAAACATGATGATGTGAAATGCTTCACTGGTACTTCTAGGTACCTGGATGATATTCTTAATATCGATAATCCTGTTTTTGAAAAGTATAAAGATGTTATTTATCCACAAGAATTGACTCTAAACAAGGCAAACTTTACAGACACTGAAACACCATTTTTGGTCCTAAATATCAAAATTGTCAATGGAGAAATTCATACAAGTGTATATGACAAACGAGATGATTTTGGATTCAACATAGTAAATTTTCCCTGGCTTGACGGTGATGTTCCTAGATTACCGTCATACGGTATCTACATTTCACAGCTCATCCGGTATGCTAGAGCATGTACTGATGTTTTGGATTTTCATAATAGAAATCTACAAATTACAAAGAAACTTTTAGGTCAAGGTTTTCGCTTTCATAAACTAGTAAAGACTTTCTGGAAATTTTACAAAAATTATGATCAACTTCTTTTGAAATTCGGACCAATACAAGCAACGGAGTATATTACTTTGGGTATTTCACAACCTGCATTTTATGGTGACTTAATTAACAAAATAAGAAGGATCAAAGGTAGACAGCATATGTATCGAAAATGCGTCAGAGTCATCAAACGCCTTTTATACCGTGGATATGATCCTAATGTCACCAGACGGACACTAAGCTTGGTACTTGACCAATATACAGTCTTGTACGAGCGCATTCTTAAGACTTGCACTCTGACTGACTGTGACGACGGGACTCCATGACGGGCCCTGTCCAAACCTCTTTAGAGAAGACAGGGCCCCGACCACCTGTCCTCTCTGAATGTCAGTCGGACTCCTCGGGTGATAACATATATGAGCTCGCTACAGCCGGCAGAGCACGGACTGTATTACGCACGTCCTCTTTTTATATCCATTTACATATTCATCTGTGTTGCTTGGACCCCTGTGTTTTACGGTCTTGTTTGTGTGTGGTCACCTAACAGTGAGGAGGTTGTTTTACACCATAATTGTGCGTTCTTCGAGACCTCTGGGAAATCGGAATAGTGGGAGGGTTGTGCGCACGTAATCCAGGATAACCACACCGTCTGCTATTTACGTGGCAGATGGCCGTCCTAAGTCGGCACCGGTTGCCCATTGGTCTCGTTGGTTTATGTGTAGTCTTTTGTGTTTCATGTTTCTATATTGTAAGTTGGTGTTCCTTGTCCCTTTTGCGTCTCTTTCTGTGGGTATCTGTTCTGTGTTTTTTTGCATGGGTGTTTTGGGATTTTGCTGTGGGTGCTGCAACCTAGTGTTGTTGGAGATCTCCTCCTTTCTTCCAGAATGACCACCCTGCATTCAACCAGCGAAAACTACCCACAAGAAAGTAACACATAAATGACATCATACAAACTCCAAAATCGCAAAAGACACAACAATTTTCACTAGAACATCATACAAAACAATCGTAACAGACATAAAGAAACAATGAACATTGATGACAACACATGAAAGGAAGAAGACCAATGTGCACCCGGCGCCGACTTTGGACGGTCATCTGCTTTTAGCAGCTGTTTTACGTGCGTACAACCCTCCCACTTATCCGGATACACAGGGTTCTCCATAAACACACAAATGTTGTATAAACATAGATTTTTAAAAATAAAAATTGTAATTCATGTGCGAAATATCAGACACAAAGCCATGGTTCCTTTCATGACACAAATACACGTTATCAACTCTCCGTAGTATGTGTTTTTTTTTCATAAATTCTTTTCAAACAGATACTGGTCACGCGTGTTCTAATAGCACGTGTTTGTTTTTCATAAGTATCAAATTATTAAACATAAATGGAAAAATACACGTTTTTATATATCATATTTATAATTTAGACAAAAATTATAGACTTCTAAAGTGCAGTACTGATCAAATTAACAGAGAAGAATAACGTCAAAATTGTCTATAAATAACATGAATAAGGCACATACACATTAAAGATACATACGAGGGCTGCTTGATATGTTGTGAGTCTCAATTTTCTGGAATGCAGAAGATACTCCGCTCATAGATTATCTTCAAAAAGGGCAAACGATAAATGACGCATACTATGCTTCACTTCTGGTTCAGTTACGGGAAAACATTAAACTTAAGCACCGCGGAAAGCTCACTAGTTAAAGGTATGTTATTCCATCAGAACAATTCTCCTGTTCACAAGTCTGTCACTGCCATGGCTGCCATTGGAGATTGTGGCTTTGATTCAGCACCCGCCTTATTCACATGATCTTGCTCGATCAGACTTTCATCTATTCCCAAAACTGAAAGCAGCTATTTCCGGCACCCACTTTCAGTCCGATGTTGACGTTATGCGTGCAGTGGATGGTTTTCTGAACAGTCAAGATAAGGAACTCGTTAAAAGTGGTATCGAGGCCCTTAAACACCGGTGGCAAAAGTGTTATTGATACTGAAGGGGATTATGTAGAAAAATAATGCTTAATGTATGATAAAAATTACATCTATCAATACGAGGCTCACATCATATCAATCAGCCCTCATATGTACAAATGTGTCATCTTATTACTAAGCAACCAAATGTTGTGCTGTACTATGGAAACAAAGAGCATATTTGAAAAAGAACATTCACATAAATTATAATAATAAAGCATTGTAAGTCCGCAGACATGTGTATGAAGAAATAGGAAATTCGATAAAGGCCATCTTACATACATAAAAAAGGAAGGATCTCCAGCATAACCACCCTGTATACACCCAGTGAAACAAAGAAAGTGACAAAAAGAGGTATAACGCTGAGGGAAAACATAAAAGTAAAAATGTAGCAGCATCGCTTTTTGAAGATGTGCAGAAGAACAGTATATAAAATTGATTAATGTAAATTCTTATGATTTTGACTTGCCTTCTCGACGTTGAGACTGAATAACTGATAGGTACATCTTTGATGTTTATTGAGTGAACTAAACGTATATTTATTTGAACATATGATAAATGTTTCGTTTGAGAGAATAGAAAGGCACTTAATTTTTCTTTAAACTTATAACGCATGCAACAAAAAACTAATTAGTTCCGCTTCAAACAACGTTATAATGATATGCCAATAATACATGTATACTAAAATTCGGCAACTATGGACAAACCTTTGATGTGCCGACAAGGTCAACTGTACCTTGAATTGAAATTGTTTATTCCACTATTTTTTTTTTTCGTCGTTTTCTTTTTCTTTTCCTCTACATGGCTTCATTCTAATTCATTTGATACCGAACACTACACATGTACAACGATACTCAGTCGGACTCCTCGGGTGATAACATACATGAGCTCGCGGCGGCAGAGCACGGATTGTACTACGTACGCCCTCTTTTTATATCCATGTACATATTCATCTGTGTTGCTTGGGCCCCTGCGTTTTGCGGTCTTGTTTGTGTGTGGTCATCTGACAGTTTTACACCACAGTTGTGCGTTCTTCGAGACCTCTGAGTAATCGGAAAAGTGGGATGGTTGTGCGCACGTAATCCAGGATAACCACACCGTCTGCTATTTACGTGGAAGATGGCCGTCCTAAGTCGGCACCGGTTGCCCATTGGTCTCGTTGGTTTATGAGTAGTCCTTTGTGTTTGATGTTTCTGTGTTGTGCGTTGACGTTCCTTGTCCCTTACGCGTCTCTTTTTGTGCTTGTCTGCTTTGTGTTTTTGCATTGGGTGTTTTGGGGTTTTGCTGTGGATGCTGCAACCAGGTGTTGTTGGAGATACCCTCCTTTGTTCTAATTTGAGGCGAAGAAGTAAATTCATACACAATGAAATTTCTTAACTATCAGAGTTCTTTTTGCTTATTACCTTTTTTGTTTCAAGACAGATTTTATTGAAATGAATTTCAAAATGATATCCCGGATAAAAAATTTCCAAAACTATTTTCGAAGATTTCTCGAAAATTTAGATTCACAATATTTAGAAGCCACTCTTTGTGGAAATTCCTATTACGCACTGTCGTCATCTTTTGTTACATCGATGTAACGAAATTGCACTGCTAAAGTTATTGGTCGTCTTCCTCAACATTAAGATTATTTGATCGAACGAAAATAAATGGGATTTGTTGCTCATTCTTCTTTTAAAAACTAAGTTAATACAATTTGTTTTTTCATAAAAACACCACCTATACTTCAGACATTCAAGCTTACGTATCTATGTCATTTTTTAATATAATTCAACTAAAGTTGTCCGCCCCATGACTCTCAACCTCTTTTAATTGGATTTCCAATTTCTCAGCTGAGGCATTAAGTTGCCCTTCTGTCTCTTTTGTCTTTTATTTTTAAATTTTCGATTAAATGCTTAGTATATTTCTGAAATTATGTTCAAATTGACATACACCTCTCACATAAAAACACTGAAGCTTCCATAATAGTGGTCTTATGCGATTACCATCTCATAAAGGAAGGATCGACGTACACTTTTATTACAATTGTCATAATTCTATTCTTTAGTTACCCAGTAAGGATATCCGGCTTTGCTCATTCACTTCTTGGTCATCTTTTTATACATAGTATCTTTTTACTGAATATTTCTGGCTGGCTGTTCGTACTGTGTCCGTTTGTAGTGTCGGTTATTTGTTAGATCATCATCTTCCGCTTTGATCACTGCATCGCGGTTGGTTTTTGAAATCCTTTTGAAATTCTATTATTCAAATTACTTTAAATGAGAAAATTTCCGCGTGGGGGTCAAGGGATTTCGCGAAAATTTCCTCCGCGCGAAAATATCCCCGCTGCATTCTTACAATGTGAAAGGCATTTCTATTGCCCAAGCGCAATGTCTTGATGTTATAACCGCGAAAATAACCACGTTAACAGTCATAAGAATGTGACCTTTTTGTAGCTGTGCACTTTATTTGAAACCAACTTCGTTGTATCTTGGTTACATGAGACACATCATTGAATTTGTCAATGATTTGGATTTTTTTCTTAATGTTTCATCTTGCGATGAGGAATGTAGGAGTTGTTATCTGAGACTGAGGGAGTGTATATGTGTGATGATATCTATGGTTATTAAGTTCATACTGTCGCGAGGTCTTCTTTTTGCATCGTACCGAATACAGAACATTAAAAGAGAGGTTAAGATCTTCCTACATGTACGTGTATTTTCATCTTAAACCCCTATTGTGACGTCATCATTTATTGCAAGGACGTCATTTGTGCTACAAGGTGCATGACAAATATGGATAATGACCATATCCCTGTATACAGCACAAAATCTATAATTCAGAAAATCTAATGATTTTGCCTTGCCTTGCTACTTAAAGACATTTTATCCGCAGTATACCATTTATCTGTATGAAAATATTATGAAAAGAAAAACAGTCAATTCGAAATGTTACATTACAGCATATGTTAACCGAACTTTATGTTCCTCATGATCTAGATCCATTCAAAAGTAAACTTGAATACGTATAGATTTTACAAGTACACTTGTCGGATCTAAAAGAAATATCAACAACATTAATCTGTACACTAGACGTACTTGTACAATTACTCGTAGGAAATATCAAACTTTCAAATAAATAGAACATGCAGTATAGGCATAATCTAAAATGCCATTCAACCATTGTACATGTATGTCTCATTATTATATTTGTTAAGAAGGGCACGGGATCGGTTCGGAAGTTTGCCAATTTGGAATGTTGTGCAAACCTTATTTGGATAACCACGCAATATACCATTTCACGCTAATGTCAGTTGGGTTCACTTTTGTCTCTTCTCGTGACTTCTTTGCCCACCTAGAACAATCAAATGAGGTCATTCCGCTCCAAATAGTAGCAATCAACGTCAAAGATGACGTCATTTAATTGTTCTGGTGGACAAATCGTCCTACGAAGAGACAAAAGTGAACATAAAAGACATCAGCGTAAAAAAGGGTTTATTTCAACATCAATTGCTGCTCCGGGTAGTCATTTATTTCTTCATTTCAGGTTTTACAGTTTGTGCGTAGTGTTTGCATGCACTTAACGTAAAAAAGGGCGTTTATTTTAAATTTCTTATCCACTGGCAGAATGATTGTCTTCGTTGCCTTGTTCGCCCAGAATGATGTTGCTGTTAGAGTGGGTTCAACTTAGATCAATGAAACACAGATTCACCAATAGACGTTTTTCACAGTACCGCCGTTGACTCGAATCTTAAACATTATAAGACCCGACATCACAAAATTTGACGTACCTTTTAACTGTTACGTCGTAGCAGATTGATGACGTCATAGTAAGAAATAATGTCAAAAGTTATGATGTCGGGTTTTGTAGTGTCTAAAATGCAAGTCTAGCGGTAAAATGAAGAAAGTCTATTCGCCAATTGTTCTTCACTTTGTGTATTATTAGACGTGTTTTATGTTTCCGTGTGTCTCTTTTGATTAGATCGTTCTGTTTGAGTGTTTTTGTGTTTCATTGCATCCTGTGCGTTTGTCCCTCTGTGGTCAGCGGTCACAACAAGCATTCTTTATTAAGTTAGCAATTATACAATCAAAGAAACATACACCAATATTTGAATGGAAAACATTTACAATAATAGCAAAACTATCTTGACAGTAGCAACTACAGCAAATCTGCAAAATTTTAATCGACATTCGTATTGCAAACCTTTGGGTAAACAAGGTATTATCCGACTCTCTTTTGTATCGATGAAGTTCCGTTAGATTATTTATCCCTTTAATACGTTTTGTTCTTTGCGTGTGTTTAACCTTGAAAAACTTCGTGCTGAAATAAAAGATGTGAGATGAGATTTATTTCATGTATGTAGGTGAAATCTTTGAACTATCATCTTCTCATGAGTGTTAAGTCTGCCCACCTACGGTTTAAAACAATCCTGCGATTTATGGTGACATGATCAACAAAGTAAGGAGGATCAAAATAGACAGAATTACCATCGAAATTGTGTTAGAATCATCAAACGCCTTTTATATCGTGGATATGATCCTTCTGTCACCAGACACTTGGCTTGGTACTGGAGCAATTTATAACCTTGTACCAGCGCATTCTTATGAATTGCACTGTTACTGACTATGATGACTGGACTCCATGACGGGCACTGTCCAAACCTCTTTAGTGAAGACAGGGTCCCGCCCATCTGTCCTATCTGAATCTTTGTCGGACCCCTCGGGTAATTACATGTATGAGCTCGCTACAGACGGCAGAGCACGGACTGTATTTCGTACGCTTTCTGTTTTTATATCCATTTACATCTTCATCTATGTGCTTCTTGTGGCCCCTGCGTCATGTCTTCTGTTTGTATATACATGTTACAGAGAGGAGATTATTTTACACCACAACTGTACGTTCTTCGAAACTTCTGGGTAATCGGAAAAGTGGGAGGGTTGTTCGCACGTAATACAGAATAACAACACCGTCTGCTGTTTACGCGGCAGATGGCCGTCCTAAGTCGGCACCGGTTGCCCATTGATCTCGTTGGTTTGTGTGTGGTCTTTTGTGTCATGTTTCTATGGTGTGAGTTTATTTGTGGTATTATGTGTTTCATGTTTATATGTTAAACGTCTTTAAATTCAATAGCATCATTTAAATCCTGATAAGTTTACAGCATGGACCAGACATGCACGTTTCGGGTACTAAACCCTCGTCAGTGATCCTCAATTTAAACAATGTAATACGGCCAAAAAGTATGGAAATTATTATGTCCAAAAATGTACCAAAAGACGTAGCAGAATGGGTGGGATATGATGCTATAGGACCCATGTTTTAAAAATTTCAAGAAATTTTGTAACAGAAAATTTCAAATGCGTTGAAGAGACAGACGATCAACCGAAGTTGATTGAACTTGGCTACATGTGCCCTCGGGGACTCTTGGTCCACCAGCAGTGACACTCACTAAGTAGTTCAAATGTTAAACGTCTTTAAATTCAATAGCATCATTTAAAACCTGATAAATTTACAGCATGGACCAGACATGCACGTTTCGGGTACTAAACCCTCGTCAGTGATCCTCAGTCTAAACAATGTAATACGGCCAAAAAGTATGAAAATTATTATGTCCAAAAATGTACCAAAAGACGTAGCAGAATGGGTGGGATGGTGTGAGCTGGTGTTCCTTGTCCCTTTTGCATCTCTTTCTGTGGCTGTCAATTCTTTGTTTTTTATTGGGTATTTTGAGGTTTTGCTGTTGGTGCTGCAACCGAGTGTTATTGGAGATCTCCTCCTTTCTTTTGGGAGTCAATATATATATAACATCATAATGCCAATGCAAGGAGAATAAAATCACAGGGCAATCAAGGCGGGATTATTTATAAACTTATGTGAAAAAAAGACATCCTTACTATTGATACTTTTACTAGTCTATGGTATAAGACACCTCTTTGGCCAATAATATGTAATAGATGGCGCCTTTTTCAACACAAATATGTGGAATTATTTTGAAAATATAATAATAACCAGCTGAAAAATTTGTCAATGTTTTACAAAAATACCCAGAATTTCGTTATTTTTGTATGAAAAAAGTGTTTTCCTCATAATTGAAATGTACAAAAATAAATGTATTTATGATGTATATGACAAAGGGCACATACAAACAGACAACATGACGTAGGGACCCAAGAAACACAGATGGATATGTAAATGGATATAAAAAACTGAAGGCATACGAAATACAGTCCGTGTTCTGCCGGCTGTAGCGAGCTCATGTATATGATCGACCGAGGGGCCCGACTGACATTCAGAGAGGACAGGTGGTCGGAGCCCTCTCTTCTCTAAAGAGGTTTGGAAGGATCTGTCATGGAGTCTTGTCGTCCCAGTCAGTCATAGTGCAGTTCTTGATAATGCGCTGGTACAATGTCTGTAGATTAGTCCAAGTACCAAGCCAAGTGTCCGTCTGGTGACAGAAAGACTATACCCACGGTATATTAGGCGTTTGATAATTCTAACACAATTTCGATGCTAATTCTGTCTATCTTTGATCCTTCTTATTTTGCTGATCATGTCACCATAAAATGAAGGTTGCGAAATACCAAAAGTAATATACCCTGTTGCTTGTATTTGTCCGAATTTCAATGATCATCTTTTTTGACATACACACTTGCATGAATCTCTCCTATAACAATTTTGATATTTAGGTTCAAAAATGGTGTTTGGTTTGCCTTTTTAGAGTCAGTTCTTGTGGATAAATAACATATTTATACTTTTCAAAAACAGGATTGTCGATATTTAGAATATCATTCAGGTACCTAGAAGTACCAATGTAACATTTCTCATCGTGTTTTCTTTGCTTTTGAAGATTTTGTATAAATTCTTTTTCATACGTGTATAAAATTAATATGCAACAAGAGGCGCACAATTAGTACCCATAGGGATCCCTACAACCTGCTATAAATGTTGTCCAAGGGGAAGGACAAGGAAATACAAAGGTCACTACATGTCCATGATTTGTATAATTTGTATTCTGTAGTAGGAAAGAAACCATTTGATTTAGATGTACAAATATAAGTTTTCCCCTCTGGATTAAAGCACCATTTAATGAGTTTGGATTATTGATCATTAATTTTGTCCTGAGGAAGTGTGGTGTACATATTTGAAAATTCTTATGAAGAAATCGTATTGGCTTGAAAATTTCTAGATTTCATTTTGTCAATCACATTCCCTGGATTTTTAATAGAACAAAATAAGTTTACATTATTTCTGTTTAGAACAGTTTCACAATATTTTGCTACGTGTTCCTTTATCACCTTAAGTGCTGACGTCAGATTTCTAGACAAAATTTTACATGAGCAGTTGCTAGAATTAGCAATGTATCGAAAGTTGTGCAGTTTTGGTATGCAGTATAGTGGAAGTAGCAAATGGTATGGTTTAGATGGAAGTAGCAAATGATGTGGTTTAAATGAAAGTAGCTTTTGTGTGATTTAAATAGAAGTAGCAAATGGTGTGATTTAAAGTTACCCTAGGTCTCGTCAAGATAAAACCATGAATCAACTATTTTTGTCAAAATTTTGACGCAAACGAGTCTATCATGCTTAGAAATTAGAAACTAGCTGGTTACAATAGTCACATATGCCCTCACTACCGAGCTATGATCAATTATTGCTATGGGTACCTTAATATAACCTACTTTTCTCCGTAGAAGACCGGTGAGCACTTATTTGCATTAGGCTAGTACTGTATCAAAACAAAACAACATGGCGGACGGATAACACGTGGGACGAAAATGAATCGACAATCGGTGTTATCAAAATCTGAAAAGAGAAATGAAATGAACAATAAAAGAACAGAAATAGCATTGGCTTGGCATTGAAACGATATAGAGACCTAGCTTAGAGGACGACCGTGAAATCAAAACTCAAGTCGGAGGAAAATTAACTAAAGTGATCTACAGTGTACATATACATGTATAGTTCTCGTTTATTTATGAGATGTATATGTATAAGTTTGCATATATTTCCACAGTAATTTTGATATGTATATATATAATATATATATATTCACAGTCTTTATCGAATATTAAAAAATGAACCAAAAAAATCATAACTAAATAAAGGTTAATCTTCATTCGGGATTTGGTAAACAAACGCACATGTGTGTAGCAGACTACACCTGCCTCCCATTCAAGGCGTCATACACTTTTACACGCTGTTGGTCATTCGAAAGTGTTCGATTATCCACGTTCAAAATGGTTATTTGAACGGACCTGATATCTATATACATAAGATCAAACTTGTATTTGCAGTTAATGAAATATTAGTACGACCTAAAGTAAGTTTTCTTTGAGAAATTCAAAAAGACTGTATACGTGGTTTACTACATGTTTCGTAGTAATCGATGTGAAGTTAATTCAAGCAATTGGCTGATCGTGGTAGCGTGCTCACTTTGACCTTACTAAACGTGACATATTTCTACATACTGTATATGCAAATAACAATTTCCGAAATTTACCGAAATCGTGTGTACCAGAGAGTAAAAACGTATATAAAACAAAAATATGAGAGATATTTTATGCGAGTAATACATGTATATAGTTGTTCAAATGGTAGTACTAAAAAGCTATATACGGTAAAACTTCATTATTGACAGTTTAATCCCTGCTAGACTATTTGTACCTTTCAATGGAAGTCGTAAATGGTGTGTATTAAGTGGAAGCAGTAAATAGTGTGGGTTAAACGGAAGTAGTAAATTGTTAGAAGTGACAAATGTTGTGCTTTGTATGGACGTAGTAAATAGTGTAGTTTAATTGGAAGTACCAAATGGTGTTGTTTAAGTAGAAGTAGCAAATGGTGTGATACCAAATGGTGTACATGTAGTAAGCATCATTAGCACCGAGTGTGAATCGCTTTCTCACGTGATGTACACTGATAGAGATAAAAATGAAGTGGAAACAAGGATATAAATTGATATTTTCCTTTCGTACAAGAAATACACTTACACCAATCAACGTGACTGCAAAACCAGGAAAATCTACTTAACGTTCTCACATTATGATTACACATACCAATTATATTGACGTCAAAAGACGAAAATCGTGTAAGAATACCATTCACACATGATGGACACTTATAGAAATAAACGTTACCTCAAAATCAGAAAAAAATGAATGTTAATTTTGATGTATTCTCAATCACATGACGACAACTAATTGTTAACTTATAGAGTGAATGTCTGAACATGATCAGAGAGGCAGATCTCATTTTTCTGACATATCGTTATCAGAATCATAACAAATGAATAATATGTAGTAGAAATGATAAACGTCTTCAAATTCAATAGCATCATTTAAAACCTGATAAATTTGCAGCATGGACCAGACATGCACGTTTCGGGTACTTAACCCTCGTCAGTGACCCTCAATTTAAACAATGTAATATGGCCAAAGAGTGTGAAAATTATAATGTCCAAAAAATGTACCGAAAGACGTGGCAGGATGGGTGGGATATGATGCTACATGACCCACGTTTTAGAAATTTCAAGAAATTTTGATAACAGAAATTTTCAAATGCATTGAAGAGACGATCCACCGAAGCCGATCGAACTTGGCTACATGTGCCCTTCAGAACTCCTGGTCCACCAGCAGTGACACTCACCAAGTGGTACAAATTTGTATCAAATACATGTGACATAACGGATATCTTCTTTATCATAAGAATACAAGAAATTAATTCTAACAAATAAAGGGTTTCCATATGTTAAAGATATAATTCTTCCATTTTGTTCGAATCAACATTTGTCCGAACACACAAGTTGTTCCCACACTTGGTTACTGAAAGTCATCCGCGTCGTACCATCAATTTGCCTTCTCAATGACACCTTTGCAGATGCTGACATAAATTGACATTAATTAAAGTCAAAGAAATATCTATCAGTTATTCAGTCTCAAAGTCGAGAAGGCATTGCAAAATAATTAGAAATTTTTATTAGAACGGCTGCGAACCTTGGAATGAATAACATTCCGAAGTGAGACCAGGTGCCCGGGGAGAGTCAGCGTCTCCTGATTGCATGCAACACCAGTCTCAACAGCTTCACGAAATTTGTCAAAATGGATGATTGTCTCGATATCATTGATGCACATGTCAGGTAAATGTTTCTTGTTTGGTGATGATGACAGCCATTCATTCAATCGCAATACATAATGTCACTTATCATTCTAGAAAGGAGAATCTGATATCCCCGGAGCGACCGAAGAACTTCCTCAAAGATGATTTCAATCGTTGTGTAATATAACCCTGAACAAGCAGCTTACTTGCGAGCCGTCTGGCTCTAACAATGAAATGTTCAAAATTTGGAAAATGCCCCGGTGTACAACAAAAACCGCCATAAGCAGGAGAAGACGGCGACACAGATTAAAAATAATGTTATCATCTTTATTTTCTTGAAGCTCCAAACAACACATATTTAAAACTCTATACATGGTTATATGAAAACTCAATGAAATACATGTAGTCTACATGTCAGAAGCTTTCAAAAAAAAAAATCCGAAGTTTAGAGCGAAAATGATCTTCACATAGATACGGAAAAATACCTGTACTAAAATAAATTGTGCTTGCATTACAAAAACTTCGAGAGAGTATTGATGATTTTCCTGTCATACGATACCCTGGAGGGGTAGGGCTTGTACAGTTAATAATTTGCTAATGCTGCAATTAATAACAAAAAAAAAATATTTGCTTTTGAATTTGTCGCAATTGAAATAATTGAAGTCATAGGCCAAACTACATGGGTCAGTTCCAATGAAAGATTGAAGACTTATTACCAAACATTACCCAAGACTCCTCAACTGGACGCCATGAAAGACGCTTGTAAACAGATTAAGCATATTCCAGTCTAGTTATTTGTATCCTTTACAACTCCAAGAATGCATATTATTTTTAAAATATAAATTCGCATTTTTAAAAAGGGGGTGATCTCCAGCATGATCACCCTGCACCAACCCAGCGAAACAAACCCACAAGAGAGTGATACGTAAATGACATCAGACAAAAAACTTAAAACCACAAAGAAATACACGACAAAAACCGAGTCTTGTTGGTGATTCCCTCCTTTCTCCTTATTGTAACGACTCGACTACGCTTAATACTATCATATCAAATTCTTTCTTATTATGTAACCTCCATTGCACATAATTTCTCCCTGTCTAATGCTCAAAGAGAATTATGCAATGCGATACTTTAACACTTCGGGTGCACACTAAAAGTGGTAGTCCGAGTCCGAGTCCGAGTCGGGAAAAGCCGAGTTGAAATTTTTAATTTCAAATTTCTCGGCAACGGATGGATAGATTTTGATAATTTTTTCAGGAAATATCCATTTTATACATACAAATCGATGCATTTTATTTGATTGTAAAATAATTGATTATTTTGTAAGAAATTAGCAATAAACCGATTTTTAGCACACTAAAAGTGGTAGTCCGAGTCCGAGATGAAAAATCAAAAAACGTAGATAATTCAAGAATGGGCGGATGGATTTTGTTCAAAATTTCAGAGTTTGTTAGAAATGGATATTCGAATGCTCGGAACTCTTCTTTTTCCAAATTCATTGGTTTATTTTGTGTTTTTTAAGTATAATAAGTAGAAGCCGAGTCCGAGTCAAAAAAGGAAAGCCGAGTTGAGATTTTAAATGCAGACAAATCACTAAAAATGCTCCTTAAACCAACAAAGATGAATGAACTAAGGCCTATCGAAATTTAAACGAACAAACAAACGACCCCCGCCCAACACCCCCCCCCCCCCTCGGATTTTATACAATTTTATACAAAATTGTTCAATGAGCATCATGCATTAATTCTGTCAAGCAAAGACTGATTCCAATATCTAAAAAATAATTCTATCTGTGGAAGGGGGGGGGTTGATAATCTAAAGCTTCTAAAACTTTGGGATTAATTATTATTAAATAATTCCAAAGATATAGATAGCTATTTCCTCCTATTAAACATGAGTAAGTAAACATCAAAAGCAATGGATGTGTGTGTGGGGGGGGAGGGGGTTCTACACCAATGACCTTATGTACAACTTTGGAATTATTGTTCGTTCCTATCAAACATGAGTAATTTGAAGCACTTAGTACTGCTTTGAGTATTCCATCGGCAGCCCAGTACAATCACTGAAGTGTTTTTAATAAATTGGTGAAGAAGGATGGCTGAAGGGGAGGAAATGAGGCCATTTAAATATAAATGACAACTATTTTAAATGTTGTCATATATATTCATAGGTGAATATCTGTTTATGCTAATTATCTATAAGATGATAAATCATTTGAAAATCAAATAAATACATAGATTTATTTGTATAAGATAAATATTTCCTGAGATTTTTATCAAAATCTATGCACTCATTACAGAGAAATTCGAATCTGAAATCTCAGCCCGGACTCGGATTTTCGTTTTGACTCGGACTCGGCTTTTGCTTATTCTTTTTTCAAAAACAAAAATATTGGGTCCAAGATATTATGAATAATCTAGGAAAAGGATGTGTCTGATCATTCTTAATTGAATTTCCAACAAATTCTGAACATTTGGGAAAAAAATCATCCATTCATCATGTCCATGCATGGGTAATAGTATCTGAATTTTATTATTTCTCAACTTGGACTGGGACTACCACTCGGTCAATAGATAAATACTTCCAAGATAAGCAAATATTTCAAAATCAAATGATATACATCGATTTGCATGTATGCAATGGATATTTCCTGAAATTTTCATCAAAATCTATCAACCCGTTGCCGAGAAATCTGAATTTAAAATCTCAACTCGGCTTTTTGTCTTTAACTCGGACTCGGCTTTTACTTATTTTAGTTCTAAAACAAAATATTGTCCATATACCTGGGAAAATGAGGTTTCTTAACATTCCAATACCCATTTCTAACAAATTCTGAAAGTTTGAACAACATCCATCCATCCATTCATGAATTATCTACGTTTTTTGATTTCTCAACTCGGACTCGAACTACCACTTTTAGTGTGGTAAAAATCGGTATATAGCTGATTTCTTCCAAAATATACAAATGTTTCAAAATCTAATAACGTACATCGATTTGTATGTTTAAAATGGATATTTCCTGAAAAATTTATCAAAATCTATCCATCCGTTGCCGAGAACATTGAAATTAAAAATCTCAACTCGGCTCGGACTCGGACTACCACTTTTAGTGTGCACCAACACTTAAGCATCTATCATCCAGTACAGTCATAAACTGCATTGCACTGCAGACATGTGCTAATATATTGCATGGAATTCTTCATAATGTTACTCCCCTATATACTGTGACCTTTTAAGTCGGTCCATTCATTGCATGATCACGTTATACTGGACGAGTGTGATGTCAAAGTTGAGTGGGGTTTTTTATTTTGAGAACACCAGTATCTAATCCAGAAACATGCTGTATGTCATCTTCTGCTGTTACCTTTTAAAGCTGTTTCTAGAGACAGACATAAATCTGACGAAAATGTGATTTAAGTTTATTGTTGAATCATTTTAGTGTTCGCGGTGTTTATATTTTGTAATGATAGATTTCTCAAGAAATAATTCTTTTGCGGGACTTTGGATCAATGGAATTGGATTTTTCAAACGTAGAGTACATGTATTTTTTTTCATCACATTAATTCAGGTTGGGCATTTTCTTATAATAGGTTAGCATAATATATACCGTGGCCAATTAGCGAAAATCCATCCTTTTTTGGGGGTAACACTATGAGAAATATGGATGAGCTTTTGTTTGTTTGCTTTGGTTCCTGTTTTATCCTGATTTTGTATGCCTTCGTCCAGGGAAAAGTTAGCATCCCCTTTTTGGCTAGCCACATCCGAAAAAACAGGATTTGAGCAGTTTGATTCAAGCAAGTAAAATTAATTCCAACAAAAATTAATACAGTAATAGTTTATTTCAAATATGCATCATGTACATATAATAGTATTGCTTTAGATATATAAACATAAGGTATATATTATATATATATAAGTAACAACTCACCATCAACAAAGAACAGGTCTTTCTGGAACAAAATGCTGTGTGGAACAGTAAAAACATGTACATGTATATAGCCAAGATAAAAATTTACAAAACATAAAACGGAATGAGTAGCCACCTTTACACGTATTATGAGCTTCATAAACAAAACTTCAAAAAATATTTCAGTGAGCGCACAATGGAAGTGCATCGTTTGAGGTCAAGGTCATAGAACATCCATATCATTCAAGTGTCCTGTATTCCAAATTTGATATAAATCCATATAAAACTATCATTATTACTCGTGAATATTAAAAGCAACTGTGAAAAAAAGAAAATCTGCAGCAGCACAGAATTTTTACAACAGTTCAACAACACCGCGTGGGATCGAAACGTATGGTGTTGTGCTCCCTTGCATAGTTTTTTTGGTATTTTCTCATTTTCAAAATCAAACTTTACAAAACTGACCAGCGGTTGCAGTAGGGCAACACCTAATAAATCAATCCATATCGTCCAGGTATATGGAAAGTCCATAGTTTTCGCAAACACTTCAATAGTTTGTCGACGACAGAAAATATTTCCTTCTGACGAACTCTTGAAGTGTTTGCAAAAACGACAGACTTTTCAGATATATAAAGGTTATGGACTTACTTATTAGACATTGCTCTACTGCAACGTCTCATTAGTTTTGTGCAATATCACTTAAATGATGAGAAAACATCAAAATTCTCCGTAAAGAATCACAACATCATACGTTTCGATCCCACGCGGTGAACAACAATAAAGATGTATTGTTATTATAGTATTGTGACTTAAATATTGCATAAAACCTTGAACAAAGCAGTAACATAAATAGAGTCATACAACACAATACTTGCACTTGCATGATGTTTCCATCTGACAATTTACACTGAATTTTTTGTCTTAAATTCTATTTCTGATATTTGGTCAACAGATTTTTAAAAATTACAATTTCATCTGATACACAATTTATACAACAATATAAGAAGTAAAACTTGAAAATAATAAGCCACAAGTATTTGCATACATCCAATTTTTTTTTCAATTTCATATATTAGACATAGAATGTAATACAGAAATTTAAGCATGCATGATGCCTGATGTATGAATGACCTATCCCCTCTCTGAAATAAAGAAAAATGAGTCAAAAATCTCAAAAATTTGAAAACAAGAGCATTTAATGAAAAATCTGTATTACAGATTCTTCTTATTTTCAGTAGACTTACCATCATTGAAAGTTATGCAACTAGCTTAGTAACAAAAGATAGGATAATACCATGAATACTTTGGACATGTAAAGGCATTACATTTATCTCAATTAACATAACAGGGTTGAAAAGTATGACATGACGATTTGCAACTTTCGCGCAAAAAATTACTACGGTAACCTGTTATGTGGGAACGTTCAACATTTCCTTGGAATCGAATATCAGCTATAGCTAGGAAAACAATTTCATGATATTCTTAATGATTTCATAAGATACTCCGTTCCATGCGATACCTTCCATGCTTTGGAATCAAATATCAGCTACAGCTAGGAAAACAATTTTCATGATATTCTTAATGCTTTCATAAGATACTCACGTTACCATAATTACGTACATGTAAGAGATCGTCATCATTATTAATATCAATAATCTGTTAAAGTCGTGACTTTTTTATTTCCACACAATATCTCATTGTTCTCAAGGCTAAAATTATTGTAAAAATTCAATCAATGTTATTTTCACAGAAATTATAATATAAAAGGCGTTTTGATGGCCTAATCTAACAAGAACATTTTTTTTATCCTACACCTTAAATGTAATAAGAACTTGGTATCAGCATGATCAGCATCAACCTTATACGCCCGTGGCTTTGGAAGGATTTACCTTTTTTGAACAGATTTATACAAAAGTACACTAGTCTACCCACCATAAATAAGTATCCAGATAGATTTCATGAAAAGCTCTTCCAAATATTTTCTCTTTTTAGCTTAAAAATAAGTGAAAATTTTCAACAAATTGTTCGCATTATTTATATTTACAAAAAAATGGATTTTTTTTTACATAAAAAATTTGCAAGAATTTATATAAAAAAAATTACCGGGAAATTTACTTTTAAAATTGGTGGCAGTATGATTAATCCTTCAGATTACCAAATTGAAAACCTTTCATTTTCTGAAAACAAGATGAAAGTATTAACATGATTAAGTGGGTACATATTAAAGGTGGGTAGTATAGATGCTATCAAATTATATGAAAAGAAAATTTATAAGTTTTACAAAAGTAGATAATCCCAAATTAGATGAATAAAATATTAGTTTGTTGAGGTGAAAAATTGCATGTTCGCATTTAATTGTTCCAAGTCATTACCCTTATGATGAAATTTAAATATGAGTTGATTTTCTCCAGAATTGCACTTTCTATTGCACCATATTTAAAAATACCTATACTCTACTCAAACTAACATTGATAATCTCAAACAGGTAAATTTCTATAAAAATATCAACAATACGTTGAGAGGATGAGAAAATGACTCAATGGTCTAGTTACACTTCTAAATCTACATATAATATGGAGGATCGCAAATACTTCTAACCAAGACTATACGAATGTTCTCGCACACTCTTCGATTGTTGTCCATTGTTATGATGCCATCAATCTACTAGGGCAGAAAAGGTGCCCAACTTTTGAACAATGGTTTAGGTAGGTGACTAAATGAAAAATCAGAACGGACACGCTACACGCGCTGCATTTGCGATCTTGCGTATTAGTAATACAAAAATCCATCCTAAAACTACTGAAATCAGATATAAGCTTATTGTATATCATAAGTCTATAGCAAAATTTATTTATTCAATTTCAATACTGTAGTCAAATTGAACCCTCTGATTATGGGACATGAATTTAGACTTCACTATGCTATAATCTTGGATGAGTAAGCTTCAAACCTAATTCAAACTTCCAAAATGCATCGTGAAATCATGAATTTTCTGAAACTGTTCGTGGGATCAAAAAGTCTTAAGAGTCATTTCTCAATTCTTTCCATGGAAACAATGCTATACTATTCTGATGAATGTTTTTGTACACTTATTTTGATAATAATTATTATATTATTCATGAAAGGATTATAGATTAATAAAAATATTTCTTCAAAGTTCATTTGAATTCATGAATTACAGATAGAGTATATGCATGAACATGTATATGAGTAGGTACACATCCCTCTAAAAACATTTTTTTTTTCAAATAAAGACATGAAGAGCAAATGAATAGCTCTCTGTTTTAGTTTGTTATTAATTTTCAAAAATGCTTAATATTGAGTCTGCGGAATAGAGTTTTTTCCCCTTACAGACGGTATCTGACGTAAAACCACTGTGATGTCATGAAAATGGTATGGTAAAGACGATTTTTTATCATCATTTCCCAGACTTATAGGACTGTTTCTAAAGAATTTGATGACGTCATAATCAGTCTATGTCAGATACCGTCTCAAATGGGAAGTAACTCTGGTTTTCGAAAATAGCGAATACAATGTACATGTATCATTTCTTTTTTGCCTATCAAGAAATACCGTACTTGCCAGTAATCCAATCGGACATCATACGTCACAATATTAGGCAAAATTTTCATTGTGACGTCATAACATAACTTATCAAGACCCTGTGATCAAATATGACACAACAATTAAAAATGTTGTCAAAAGATGTTTTGTCCAGTGTCTTTGTGTATAAAATCTTAGGCATAGGTTAAGAACGGCTACAACTCTTACATCGCAAATGGACTATACCTATTATTTAAAATTAGGTACCATCAATTCTTCTTAAACAAGATTCAGCTCAAGCTAGATTCAGCTTCAAATTAAGAAAGTTACTTGTTATTGGTTTGGCAAATAGGTACACGTATGTTATTCTATATACAAGAAATCCTTCCTTCAAACAAAATATAAATGTATATATCTATTTAAAACATATACTGAAATTCTTAAGATCACAGGATTTGAGGAATGTTGATCATTAGAAAGGCACTTGGGAATTTCACTCTCAAAATCTCAGCCACAGACCATTATGCAGAAAATATACTTCAAACTTTTGTCAAATTTTTGTAAAATTAGTACCTTTTTCTGTAAGTTTCCATTAAATTTTCTTGAAAAAAAGGTCTGCCGCCAAAATGCTGAAAGTTGAGCTAATACAGTACAAGTGTATACAACATTCCCATTTGAATATTTTAAAAACATAATAATTTCTACATGGCAATGTTACAGTAAAAATCAAATTTTGTGACTCCAAGCAAGGGAATGCATTAAATAACATCACAAAAATAATATATCTTATTTACATTTTAACAGCACATTTAAAATCACTCAATATAACCTGACATGTACTTGGAAGACAGATGGAGTTTCAAAAGCACAGGCAAAAATTCTAAAGCTATAAAAATTTTCAATACGAAGACAATTCTTTATAAACAATTGAAGGACAAAAAACCTTATTGCGTTCAAGATTCCGGCAAATAAGCATAATAAATGTACAACAATACTTGATTTAGGAAAACTTTGAGATTCAATTTTGTTTGAAAGTTTACATACGGCTACATTCATTTCCGTCATACTGTCACAATACAATGACGCTTCTGGAAAAATGAGTACTGACCATTTCATTCACATAATGAGAAGAGGGTCTCTCCACAGATCTAAAACAGTACGTTACACTGCGGGGAATTAAACACGTTTTGTGAAATTTTCTGGGAAAACCCCTTTCAATCCATCAGTCACCTTGATTCCCATAAGCCATCCATCATCCTGAAAATAAAGAAAGGCGTACATGTAAAACAAAACAAGAGCCCCAGGGGGCACAACGCTCACCTGATACCCATGCACGCTCTAATTGACATACTGCTATTGAATACTGATAGTGCCAGTACCGGGATTTTAGCCCACAACCTTTCTAAAAAGATTTTTGCCGGATGCAGAGAAGTTTTTTTTCAGACAACCTTTAAAAAAATAGTCACATTTCAAAACAATAACTTTTTTTAAGTCATATGCCCAACTAGTATAGTTCAATTATGCAACATCAAAAATAAAATCATATTGTAAAATCCCACTTTAATGTGCAGCAATAAAAAAAAAGAATAAAACAATGAAATGATTTCATAAATTAAGTTTATTTAAAACTGGACGACCATACCTTTCATTATTGATAGCTAGCATGCCAGAAATTATAAAGCCTGACAGGCTGTGTTTGTGAAACGAGAATGCCCCCGGCGGCATCTTTGTTAGTATAAACGCCATTTTCTGTTAAGTATGTGAGAGGTCAGGGTCAGCGTAATATTGGTATCTATGGAAATATCTTGTCACAAGGAATACACATGTAAAATATGAAAGCCCTATCACTAACCAATCAAAAGTTATGCGCAATGTTTAAGTTTTTGAAAAGTACGTCAAAGGTCAAGGTTATGGTCACGAGGTCAAAATTTTGGTATCAATGGAAAGGTATTGTCACAAGGAATACACATGTGAAATATGAAACCTCTAAGACTATCACCAGCTTCCATTCAAAGTTATGCCCAATGTTAAAGTTTTTCGGAAAACAGACAGACAAACAGACAGACGGACAGGCCAAAAACTAAATGCTCCCGAATCTTTTATTCCAGGGGCATAAAAAACAAAGATTTTTCGGTTTTGCCTTTATTCATATTAAAGTATACTGAAATCTAAGAATGCTTTTGAATAGTATTGATTTCATCTCAAATACATGAAACGTACAGTTAAAATCGTTTTAATCCAATATTTATCAATTCAAGTGAATTGTGCAGAAATTGGGCCAATTTGTTTTCCAAAAAGCAGTGTAGGGTGTATCAAACCTCATGATCCAGAGGAAGAGATTACTCATTCGACGTTTCTTCAAGAAATCAGTCCGTAAATTACTTCATCTAAGAGAGTCTAAGACAGAGGAAATTCGAGCAAACTTTATACATGATAACAAGTATATGCAAGTGTTCCAAGTACATGAATGATAACCATTATGAAAGTGTTCCAAGTATAATGCACATTAAATAAAAATCTATTCCGTTTGCACTGTATCTCCTGAAATGTATCGCAGTACTAAAGGGTTGTGGAGGAATTAAACGGATCAAATCTAAAGTACAGCGACTTTGTTTACAGTTACAGTTATAGGTCAGAGACCACTAAAAGGCCGGCTCTGATTGGAGAAAAACCTGTAGGGTGAGGGGGCCTGTTATTTTAAATGTGACAGAAGATGTGATTGGCTATCAATTCTATTTTCTTTTGGTATATTGTTTGAATATGATATATATAGGTAAAAAATAAGTGCAATTAAAATGTCGATACCCGGATATTTCCCTAGCTCCCGATCCGCTTAAGGGGACGGGCGCGGGAAAATTTGAAAATTCTCTGCGGGGTACCTTGTGACGCAAATAGTGCGAAAAAGAGCAGGTCATGCTATATTTTTTAATTTAGTTTCGTATAAAGCTTGAATCAATGAACAAATCGGTATATAACATGTATGGCCAGCAATGTTAGTATAGACGTTATAAGGCATTTTGTTAACATTACGGCCTATGGAAAACAATTTGGTTGTCTCTGACCTAGAAGGTGTAACTACAGTTAATCATTTTAGCAGGGAATCCCTTCCCTTTTGACTGGTGAACCGGGCTGAATAAAAGGTGTCATCTCATTGGTCATAACTATTGAAAATTTAAAAATAGCAAATTAAATCAATGTATGATTCCCTGCTGTGTGTAGAAATTGAGTTTTGAACATGATTTTGCCTTTTATGTAATCAATAGATCGATTTGAAAATATATAAAAATTAGCAAATTTTCAATTCGGAAGGAGGGGTCATTAAACAAGTGAATTTTGCAGAAAAGGTATGCATGACCCCCTTTTTTCTTTCGTTTTTATGCATGCCAAAGATGTCCTAGGCCAAAAATATTCCTTAAAAATCTAAAAGTGGATATCTTGACAAAATTCTTTCACTTGTAGGGTACCATGCATGAGTACCTCATATCTACAAAATGTCATGACAATCTGAAGAGTGGTTATAGAAAAGAAGCAGAAAATGTATGAAAATCACCCCCCCCCCTTCCTTTTTACATAAGAAAAAAATTCATAAAAAATCAAAAAATAAAATTTAAGCCTAAAATACATATCAAAGCATTAAGTAAGTTAAATATGATAAATATACAGTAAATGAGTGTGTAAAATCATACACTTATTGAGTTATTTAAAGAAATAGTGCAAAAATGTGCATTTCTGACTAAGTCCGAAAAGACGTCAAAAACGCGTCAAAAATTTGACTTCGAAGTGGAACCAAAAATAACAACACTTCTTAAGACATCTCTCTAGATCATCCTGATGCTTTCGGTTTGTCGATACATGCTTCGGTTCTGAAGAAGAAGTTTGTCATAGGAGGGTACCCCCCGTGACCTACTATCGGCTGTGGTGGCGCCACCTGTTGACGGATCCGGACGAAAAACAACAACACTTGTAGGGGACCATGAGTACTTCATACCTACCAAGTTTCATCAAAATCCCTTCAGCCATTCTGGAGAAGAAGTTTAAAATGTGAAAAGTTTACGACGACGGATGCCGGACGACGGACGCCGGACGACGACGACGACGGACGACGGACGACAGACGCAACACTATGACAATAGCTCACTTGAGCCGTTGGCTCAGGTGAGCTAAAAATCAACATTAATAAAACAGTCGGCGCCGTGGTCTAGTGGTTAGGACATCGGGCCAGTGACTGAAAGGTCGTTGGTTCAAGCCTCACTAGGACCACGGGTCAGCCGACATATGCTCTTCTATGTTCTGTGTTATATACCAAAAATGCCCTTGTCTGTGTGTTGCTTACATGTCTATGGTGTTTCTTTTTAAATAAAAGAAATAAAAAAAAGAAACATTTAAAAAAAAAAACATCTGATTCACTCAGCTAAATCAAAAATTGGTCTTCATGTTCAAGGTCACTCTCTGAAGTCAAGGTCAAATCCTGAAATCATTCTGGTTCATTCATCATGTTCCATCTCTTTCACACAGCGAAATCAAAATTTGTTGTCAGGTTCAAGGTCACTCTCAAAAGCCAAGGTCAAATCCTGAAATCCTTCTGTTTCATTCACTAAGTACCATCCCTTTCACTCAGCTAAATCATAATTTGTTGTCAGGTTCAAGGTCACTCTCAAAAGTCAAGGTCAAATCCTGAAATCATTCTGTTTCATTCACCAAGTTCCATCTCTTCTTCATTCTTCCTTTGTATGCAAAGTTAAAAAGTTTGTGATATCTGGAAAAGCATTCATAGAAATTGTCTGATCAAAAATCATACTCTCAAGGTCAAGATCCAACTTCAAGGTCAAGGCCAATACCAGAAACAAGGTCCATTCATCCTGTCATGATAAGTCTTATTTTGTTCAGTACCAGTGCTTAAAGCTTAACTCTATTACATTTTTCAAAGTCAAGGTCAAACCTCATGGTAAAGGTCAAAGGCAATGCTGGCATAAGTTTCTCAATAAGTATTATCTCAATGCATAGTTTAAACATGGTACAGTCCATTCTCGATATATCGCACTTCAACGAACCATCAGAAATTGTTCGACTTATCAAGAATTTGACATAACCAGCAAACTTTCATTTAAATTATTTTTCTTTCTCTATCACCATTCAGAAACATATGTATTGTCTACTTTAAACAACCAAGCTACTTTAAATGTATGTATGTACAACTCCAGTGCAAGAACCTATTAATTTTCTGTCCATAAATCTCCCTTTAGTTAAATGCTGCTTGACAATGTTCAAAATCTAACCTTTATTTGTGGTTCATATTATCTAGGTAACTTTTTGTGGTAAAACTTATCATGGGACCTACAAATTAGTTCGACTTGACAAAAAGTTTGAGTTGTTGGAATTTAAGTTATCAGGAGTGGATATGCATAGAAACTAATGGAAGATATTGGGAATGAGTTATACAGAGATTCGAGCTAACCAAGTTTCAGTAAATGAGAGTAAACTATAATTGTACCTCTTATAATTGTTTTACAACTAACCTTGACTCTACAACTCAACCAAAGTGTTGATGGAGACGGAGATAGACAGACAGATGGACGGACAACTTATTTCATAAACCAGATGTTTGTTTTGGAGTCTGGGCAATTAAATCCTTTAATTTCTAAATTAATACATAACTTGCATTAATAAACCATGAATAATGAATTGGCTTTAAACTTTGTTTATGAACAAAATAAGTGAAATTTTCTACTCTAACCTTGCAGCGAACTCTATAAACCTAAATTAGCTTTAATTTGATTTTTAATTTGATCACTATGCAGAATAAAAATATTATATAGTTTCGCAAAAATCCAAGAATAGCTTGTGATCAAAACAACCTAAAATAGAAATAGTGATAAGGAATATACAATGATCCTCTTTACACAAGATGTGCTACTTCCTGATGTTAATTTCACCATCAAGTTTCATATAGCATTATATCAACACAGGTTCTAATATTGAGGAAGATAAAAACACACATAAACACTCAGACTCAGGTAGACCAATGAAAATCAACTACAAAACAAACGTGTAACGTGACCTATATGTATATCAGTCACTCAATTTGAGATATTGCTTTCAGTCAAAACTTAAAGTTTTATCATATCTGACAGGGGATTGACTACACCCTTTACAAGGGATGTTTCAAGGGGTGATTTCTGCCAATTTTAACCAAAATAATGTCCTACAGATAGTTTTTTTGGAGGAAATAGTTCACACCTGGGGGTTGGAATTGGGATTTTAAATTTTAAATTCACCCCCCCCCCCCCCACTTAAATCCATCACTGCTAATTCATATCTGATATACATTTTGTGTAGTGGCATATTTTCATAATACTAAGTTTGGATGCTTAATTAGAAATAACAGGCCCTCTGTCATTCACTTAATATGCTACAATGCAATATTGGTAATTCCTGAGAGCCATGCATCACTTAGACTTAAGAAACACAATTTCACAAATTAATTTATGGCTACTGTTACTTAATGGTACTACACAGAGGTCAGTACAGTTCTCAGTTTCTAGTTTAGGTAAGAAGGCCAAAATTAGAGAAGAAGAGTATCAATTTTGTTTTTCATTTCAATCATTTAACGTTTAAAGAAAATGAAAGTTGCTAGCAATACCTTAAGTGTACTTATTTAAGCATAACCATATTCTGATGGAAACACGGCAGAAATGGAAAAAAAATTGAAACATAATAATGTCAGCCTTTTTTTTCCAAAAAAATTTTTTTAAAAATCAGCGATATTCAGACCCATTCCCCCTCTCTGGAGCTTAAATCTTTCCCGTCCTGTCAGAGAAATTTTCCCCATATGAAATATTTTTTTCTTTGGCAAAAAATTGTTTTAGAATAGTGTGTAAATTCAACAAAATCAGAATCCAAATAGTAGAATATGGTTCCTTCATTGTACATGTTTGAACTTTAAGCCATTCCATTATTTTAATGCTATCTAATACAGTTTTTGCAAGAATTTTGATTATTTAAAAAATTCCCCTTTTGAGTACTAGTTCTCACGCATATTTTCCCCCTCACATCGGCACTGATCCCCTTCCCCCAAAAGTATGAAAAATTACTGAATGTACTGTAGTCATGAATTGGCACACTTGACTGGTTTCCCTTTATAATCTATTAGGTTACAAGATTAAGTGTAGTCTTAAATAAGCTTATTATTTAATAATATCATATTAATAGCGCTTACTCTGTTAAAATATGAAACCCACTAAAGTAAGTACTTAAGTACAGGTCCTTGTTAAAATCAGGCAGGTGAAATACCTTAAAAAATTTTGCAAAACTTTTGTCTTTCAAAATATGCTCAGATCAACCCTCAAATATATGTCCGGAGGGAATTTTCTACATACTTGGATGGTGAAAAAAGTTAAAAGGGCACTAAATATGGTTGAACTATAAAGAAAAAAATTTCCTGCCATTTTTTTCCCTTCAAAATTCTTTATAAATTATGAAAGGAATATCTCGCTTCACCATCTCCACCAGTCCTCGAGAAATGATTTTCATATGTTGATTTGTACCACATATACATGTACATTACTGGTACCGTATAACCAGAAATTTTCGCGAGATACTAATTTTCGCTATATTCGCGAGTGATTTGGAAGCGCGAAAAATTATTCTCGCGAAAAATTGTATTTCGTAAGGTATAACCTAAATTGGTGTATCATCTACATTTTGTTCTTGTTGCACATCTATCATTCATCACATATCCCGATTAAACATTTAAATGGAAGAAAATCCAGTGTATTCTTATGACAGAAATAACTTAAACTTCAATAATTGAAGGTGCAAAACACTGAAATCATATGTTCGTATTTGTTTGTAATTTTTGTACTTTAGGAATCACGAAGAATTGTACTCGCGAAAATAAAGACACCAAATTTTACCATAAAATCGCGAAATTTGATACTCGCGAAAATTTCTGGTTATACGGTTTGTCTCAAAACATAAAAAAATAGTTTTGGAATAAAAATTTGATGTATCACCCCTGCCTGATTCTTGCATGGACCTACACTTAAAACAGTAACTTCTAACCCTAAATATTTACTGTAAACTGGAACTCCTAATTTATGACAGTATTAAGATATCAAATTACCTGATCATCAAAGACGGACGATGGACGACACGCAATGTTAATAGCTCACCTGAGCTGCTAGCTATAACATGTACAATGTATAATAATTATTCATAACCTTAAAATGCTTGACTGTAAACTGGAACGCCTAGTTTATGACACTATAAAGATATCAAATTACCTGATCATCAGGATTATCGAAAGGTATGACATTAATTATGTCCCCTGCCTCAAATGTCAGCTCGTCCTCATCCTCATTAGTATAGGGATGGGTGGCTTGTACCTGAAACATGAAGGAAAATTTAACTTTGTAGCATAAGAAATTAAAGCATTAATTTAAGGCTTAACACTGCAGACTTTTGAACTGAAGGGTTAATTTTTATCTAAATGTAATAGAAAATCATTCCAAGAAATGCATTTGTCGCCTGTGAAACATAGCGATACTCAAGAATCACTTTCATAGGGTGTGACATCCAAGTGTGACAGACAGACGGACAACAGACAAAGTAATCCCTCAGCGTTGCTTTGCTTTGAAGGCAACACAAAAATGGTTGTTTGATAGGGTGAGATAATGGATTCAGTTGGATGCAGAAAAGCATACTTCAAATAAGACATTTTTAAAGAAATCTCAATGACATTATGTCATAACTTAAGATACCATCCAAGTAAATTGGAAGTGATTTTGTACTGCTAAAAACGGAATTCATTGCACCCTTTTAAAACTTCAAAACTTTCAAGGTGCGAAAAAAAAAATCCATATTAATACCTGGAAAAGAACACCCTCCGGCAACTTGACAGGCTCATTGGATGAGGGCGTGTCATAAACATCCCCGTCATTTTCTTCATCTACTTTCTCTTTGACTTCTTCTTGCTTTGTCTCCGCAACAACCTCATTTGCGACTTTTGACACTGTTTCCTCGACGTGGGGTGCCATCTTTTTCGGAGAACTATCACCACCAGAAATAACTTCATACACTGGTGTGGTGGGTTCATTATGATCCTCATTCACTGCATCTGATTTGTCAGATTCTACTTTCACTTTTGACTCGGGTTTTTCATATGACGTATTCAGATCTAAAGATATCACTGGTATGTTCTTGACCTTTTCATCTTTGGCCTCGTCCCCTGGGGTGGAAGCTGCAGGTTCCTGATCCTCTGGGGGCTTGGGTGGGGGATAGCCAGGGGCGGAATCCTGAGAATTGACGGAGTGGTCATCATCTACATCACCGTTCACTTTAATTTCTTCTTTCTGTAAAAAATGAAATTGATGCTAGATTTAATTGAAACAGAAAAACGACCATAAGAATACTGCTTTGAATAACTTTCACCCTTAATCAAAAGACACACAAAACTTACAATGTCATGGTAAAAGTAAAGTTTGAAGAATTAAGGTCCCTGGCTTTTGAAATTTGCAACTGTTACTGTAACAATAAAATTCCAAGTTTTAAAGTAGATAAAACTCAAAGACTTTTGGTATAAAAGAACAGGTCTTATCAAAAGGAATTAAGATGTGAAAATTGAAAACCCTAACACTAGTATGTAAAAAGTTCTGTAACTGACAGTCAGAGGGATGGACTCATAGACAGACCAATGGACATAAAATTGATTTTTAAATCCCAAACTTTTTGAAAAGTGGGGCAAGGTAGACTTTGATACTGTACACATAACATGAGGATTTTGAATTCAAATACTACAAACCGTTTCTTCTACTGAAGTCTGTGATTTAGTCTTCCCTTCCTCTGACACGTTTTCTGACATTTTCTCAGGTTCTCCCTCCTTCATGTGAACATTAATCACAGTGGTAGGAGTATTTTGTGAACTATTTTCTGCCTTTTCAAGATGGCTGTTTTCATAGATGTCATCTTGTAAAAAATAAAATGTCAATAATTTTACAACCAAATCATCATATACATGTATTTCATAGCATGAAAAAAAAATCCAATTGAAATTCATTCTGCCTGAATTTCATGAAAACATATTGAATTTAATATGAACTATGGCAAAGCCATGAAGGGGACGTAGCACTGATAGAATAGTTAAAAGAAACAACACTAGGTTGCAGCACCCACAGCAAAACACCCAATGCAAAACAAAGAAAGAAAAAAAGAACAACAACAGAACGGACACCCACAGAAAGAGACGCAAAAAGGGACACCAACTCACACCATAGAAACATTAAACATAAGAGACCACACTTAAACCAACGAGACCAATGGGCAACCGGTGCCGACTCAGGACGGCCATCTGCCACATAAGTAGCAGACGGTGTGGTTATCCTGGATTACGTGCGCACAACCCTCCCACTATTCCGATTTCCCATAGGTCTCGAAGAACGCACAATTATGGTGTAAAACAACCTCCTCTCCGTTAGATGACCACACACAAGACCGTAAAATGCAGGGGTTCAAGCAACAAAGTTAGTGAATATGTAAATGGATATAAAAAGAGGACGTGCATAAAACTGTCCATGCTCTGCCGGCTGTAGCGAGCTCATATATGTTATCATCAGAGGAGTGCGACTGACATTCAGAGAGAACATGTGGTTGGGGCCCTGTCTCCTCTAAAGAGGTTAAAGTTGTGTTATCCTCCTAGTTGTGACAATCACAGTGATTTCTACCTCAGCAGCATAATGACATGTAGCTCGTAGTACTACATGTAGCCTCTTGCATGTTTTTTTCTTACCATTGGAACTATTTATCAGTAAATTTCACACACAGTGCATGGCGGATTCAAGGGGTGCGGAGGGGGCGTCCCCCTCCCCGGCACTGACCCCAATAAAAACAAAAAAAAAACCAGGTATACATGTATTTTGGCCCAATTTCAGTAAAAATCGGCAAAATTCGCCCTTTGACCCCTGGCAAAGGGGGAGCTGGATCCACCACTGACACAGGTGATATAGCTAGAGCGAAATAATATTATAATCTCTACCACATGGACAAAACAGCATCATGACATGAAGCTCTTACTAGCCTCTTGAAAAGGGAAATGATATTCTATTACTGTCTCTATTTTAATTTACTTCTTTTGCATTAGCATGTAGGTACATGTATAATTGTATATGAAAAACTGATTCTATTGATCGTTATATTATTCATGTCATAACCTCATGTAATGAGAAAGTGAAGAATAATTTGAATGAATGAATGAATGAATGAATGAATGAGTGAATGAAAAGGTTGAGGACAGCTACACATGTACATTAAGCTTTGACCTTGAAAACCAAAACGTGCTGTCTTATCAATTCATGGACAACACAAAGTTTCATGAAAATCTTATGTTACGTGTATCTGTTGCTTTTCCATGAGTGTCTGTCTGCGATATCTGTTGGTATTCCAAGCTCAGTATGGCCTTTGCATTAAATTATTGTGGGGAAACATTATTACATGAGACTTGAGATTTCTCATCAACACCCCCCCCCCAAAACAAACCAAAAACAAAAACAGATGAAAAGGCTGACGAAATAAATTGCCGAATCATGCTTAAGAATTAATTAACCCCCCCCCCTCACTTTCCAAGGGAAAATGAAATAATAGTAGATCCAGCATGAAATGAATTACGATTTAACATGTCATTCCGAAAAAAATGTTTTCAATCAATATTTGAAGATAAAGAGATGTAGCTATAGACAAATATATGATAGACAAATAAAATAAAAATGATAGATAAGAAATACCCCCCCCCCTTTTTCAAGAAAAATGATAATGATAATAAATCCAGCTTGAAATAAATGACGACTTATACGTGTCATTCCAAAAAAAAAAAGTTTGAAATCAATTTCTGGAGATAAAGAGCTGTACAAGTCAACAATATATAGTAGAAACCACAGGTTGCCGATTTTTATTAAATTATGTCTGTTAAAAAATAAAAATCAATCAATCCTTTGTTGTTATTTATCATACGTACAGGGAAAAAAAGATCCACCAAGGAATTTAAATTGTCAATTTGATCATCGATGTACTATATATATATATATATATATCTTCGGCGATTCCCCATTGCTCCTTGTAGTTGCATGACATAATTATGAGTTCACGTGTACACTGTGTGATTGACCTAGTAAATGTCAATGTGACGTAGTCAATGACGCACCATGCCAGACGAAGTTCAAGGACTGGCTGTACATTCACCGACACTGTGTATAGTTTTTAGGATGTATACTGTGCAAATTCGGGCATTAGTGGATCAGACTTATTCAAAATTTAGGTTGAATGTTTGATAAACTTATGTCATTCATCTTTGCCAGTGGCAGTGAAATGTTATATCGAGGTAGGTTGTGATTATCACGCGTTTCTAACTGCACTACAAATCTGACTGAAATCGATCTGTTACATGTTGCGTGCGGTTCGGCAGTACGATCTTACGATGAAATATTTCATTTCGTGTTTAAATCTCTGTTCAAAAGGCATCTTCACTCTTTATTTTTTACTTGTTAGTGTATGCGTACACAAAACTTCACGCGCATTTACGTTTCAAAAAACGACGTCATAATGAACATCACAAGCTGTCGATGTTTATCTATTTAAAAAATTAATAAAAAATAAAAGCTGACCGTTTGTTGTTCTTCTTTCCCTGTATGTACGATAAAAAACAACAAAAGCTTGGTTTTTATTTTTTGATAGATAAATATCGGCAGCCTGTGATGTGCATTTCCATTCGTAACCTTTCTATATTCTCTAACGTTCGCCGTTTCCGCATGTACCGTGCACACAAATTTTGAATCGAAGGTAATGGTAAGGAAAACGGGAAAATGCATGCTTTTTTACTTATTCATGTACACACGTCTATCTTGATGGCGACTTCGTCGGCGCTTCGCGCCGACTACGTCCCCTATTACTTATCTGAATATTATCATTATCATACAAGTCTTAGGAAGAACCAAAAAAAGTAACTCTTTTTTTATAAGATTTTCACTATGGTAAGAAGATACACCTGAAACGGTAAAATACTATTCATTTCTTACATACAATTCATTTCACCTTTTGACATCACTTGAAGACATTCATTAATGAAAACAATGAAATTATATTAGAATTCTGTTTTTAATATCAGACCCAGTTCTTTCGAAAAGAGTAATATTTTGTCCTATAAAGTGTATATTTTGGGAGTTCAGCCTAATATGAACCATTAATTGTAATTTTGAGAAAAACATCCTCTTTTCCCCGCTCCAACATTGTTACAAGTAATAGTCTGTAACAATGTGTAAGATACGGGAACCGCACTCATCTTACGAAGAATTTATAAACATGAGTTTATTCCCTTGCTTGAAAAAATTCATTTCCCTTGAAAATTTTGTTTTAGAAAAAGAATTGAATAGCAAAAGTGAAGAGCTTAATTTATGGTCAAAATTTGTAAAAGTAGGCTGGTCTGTACATTTTGCTGTAATATGTAATTTCGATGAGTATCAATTAAATAAAAAAATTGCATGACATTTTTTGATACTAGATAATAATGAAAATTATACCTGTAGTTTGGTTAGAAGTAACAGATAGGTTGATATTAGGGTCTGGCATTTCCTTAGACGGTGTTTCCGCAGGACTAGCAGAATCATACCCACTGTTACCGGTGTAACCATGTAAACCCTCTGCATGTCCATTTAAAACTCTGTAATAGAAGTGAAAATCTTGTTGATAATAATAAAATGTTTGGAAAAAAGTCGGAGGTGCTGGATTCTTACATCCTGCATATCTACAGTGTATTATTATGATTTGAGATGGATCGTACTTTGGATGGCATAATGGTATGATGGAGAGGGGAGGAGGGGGAAGGCTGAATGAAGGGTTCATATTGTTTTGGTTTGGGTTGCAAGTAGGTATGCTGGTTTACAAATCAATAAAGTTGGATGATATGGACATGTGAATGATCTGGATGAGCGGAACGTTTGTGATGCATAGGGTCAAGTTGGTTTTGTAGACGTTGGCAGATATGGTATGATGGGAAAGGAAAGACACTGTTAAGGGAGGAGAGTTGTTTAAGTGGGTGAAGAATTTCAGAGGACGGTTAAAACAAAGTTTTTAACTTTGTTTGAAAGGGAGGGGGGGGGGGAGATTTACATTAATTTTTGGCAGGGATCAATGAAATATTTCTAGCCACTCACTGACTCATGAAGCTATCTATTTCATGAATTTTACAAGCCTGACATTAAGATGTGCTTCATTTGAGGCATATATGGTGATTCAGTTCAGATATTTTCCATTCCACAGTGAGAAAATGCCGCAGTAGCGGCCCTTCAATTTTTTTGGAAGAAGATGTTGCTATTCGGTGAAAAGAATGATCATTATGGAAATTAAACAACCTCAATAATAAAATTTCAAAACTGCTGCATCTAACACTTGATACAATTTCTCTATATCATATGTGTATGTCATGCGATGAATTAAGAAACCTGATGTGAAATAACGATAAAAATTCGGAAACTTACTCGGCTGGAGGCATACTATTCAAGTTAACAGTCATTGAGTCACGCGGCTTAAACATTTTATCTTGCGTTTCTTGTGCAAGGCTTTCTGTCACTTTCACAATCTCCTTACATAGCTACAAAATACAAAGAGTAAAACTATGAAAATATCCACGAAGGGTTTGATTATTTTTTCTTTTTTTTTACTTCATTTTTTCATTAAAATAATACAGTAAAGTGATAATTGACCCTTCCAAACGTGGAAAAAAATTGAGAAATTCCATGACATCACAATGCAATTTCGATGTTTGACAAAGGTTCGAAGCTTGTTTGTCCGAGGTAAAAGCATTGGGACGTCACGAAATTTTTCATTTTATTCCCCCAATGGGAAGGGTCAATTTTGTATGATACTTGCGACAATACAGTGTTGAATTATAAATATCATTCAAGATATTACATTAATTTAAGCAATCAGTATTCGTTCAAGAAATTGCCAAAATGACATTGAAATATGCTAGAAAATGTTCCACAATTTATAATATAATTCTTGTCTCATAAAGATGCAAATCTAATAAATAAAAAATCAATTCAGAAATCAAATTATAAATCATAGATTGAAGATTCAAACTTCTGTACCTTGCCGACTTCACTGTGATAGATCTCTTCAGCATTGAAAAGTCGGTTAAATAATGTGGCATAAAAATTCTCTCGGCTGTAGTAGAAAAACAGTAAACATTAGTTCCACATGCAATAATGGGCTCATACATTTTAAAACTATATTCTAAGGATTGAAATTGACTGTATAGATATAATTACTACTATACTGTTTACTAAATCCAGAGCACCCTGTTTTGAATATTTATTCCGCCGTCTTAAGAATTTTCCCATAAGGATTATTTATTGTCTCCGTATGTTGACCTCCTTTAGTTGTGATAGAAAATGTGAATGAACTCATCCATTGAACTGTTTCTGAGCTACTATATGGAAAATAAAATGTCTACAGGAAATTTCCATATTAATTTCAGCCCGCTGAAACATTGCTCTCCGTATCAACAATTGTTAACAGTGACGTTATGGTGTCTGACATCACACACTTCAGTCATTTTTACTATAGAAAATCCCCGTAAATATTTCATTTTATGTCACATTTTTGAACAAAGTTACACACAACAAAAAGGGGGAGGGGGGCATTTTCTGTTACAACTAACTTAAAGAGAGTTCTATAGACTAGGAATCAGTTAATAAGATGGAACAGCATATTTCAGAGAAAACAGGGTGCTATGGATTTGGTGAACAGGACAGTAGAGAATTGAATTAAGAGTCCTGCAAAGTTACATCGGAAAACAGAGCTCTCATAGTAAGGTAGCCAACAGTCTCTTACAAAGTGCAGAGGAGAAAGAGCCATGGGTTTCTGACAATGTGAGATATCATACCTTTCATAAAAGCCCGGCAGATCATGATGTAAATCATTGTTCAAACTCTCATATACTGACTTGGCCTCATTCATCTCTTCTGTTGCCTGTTTTAAAATAGAAAAGCTTTATTCATTAACATTAAGTTTGTTTCAAATTCACCATCAATATGGAGAAACCATGTTGAAAGATAAAATTCTTGCTGATTTGATTAAAATTGTATGCTAAAAAATGAAGAAAATGTAATTCACAATGAAGCAATTGAACAACTTCCCTTCGGATCCATATATTTGTACTTTTCTCATTTCAAAAAGTTCCTTAAGGAATGATTCAAACTTTTTATAATGGATGGAGGTACAATACATGTATACCTCTCAAAAACATAGGGTAATCAAAGATAACATAGCTCGCCTATACAGGTTTTTGTCAGAAACCAGATTAAAGTTTTTGAAAATTCGGTCAAAGTCCAAGGTCAAGGTCACTAGGTCAAAGGTCATGGTCTCAAATGAAAGGTCTTGTCCCAAGGTATCTGCATGTGAAATATCAAAGCCCTACCCCTTATTGTTCAAGAGATATAGCCCAGATTAAAGTTTCGTCTACGGACAACTACGACGACAACGACGCAAAGGGTATGGCATTAGCTCTCCGGACTTTTTCGTCCCGGCAAGCTAAAAAATGACGGAAAACTGTACAAAATAGCACATGATACATAAGTTTTCCATCCTTTTTCTTGGATTTGAGTTTTTAGTTGTCTTTAAATTTTCTATCAAGGAGCTCTAGATTTTCTGTTCACTGTATACATGTATCATTCCTAAAGCCTGCACTATATTCCAATGTTTCAAAACTACTGTATGTGTACTTATTTTAGCGCAACCAAATTTTTGCCGAAACAGAGCAGAATTGGGTAAATTGACATATTAGCGTAATCATGAATTACACTTTGACTTATTTTCCACATCAATCTATAAGTGATTCATAATTTAGCGTAGTCTTGAATTAGCGCAGTCCTAGCAGCGCTAACTCCGCTTAAATATGAATCCCGCTAAAATAAGTACACATACAGTATGTTGTCCATGCTGAACTCACAGTAGGAAAAACATGTGAAATGATGTTGCCATAGCAAATTTTTTCAACCAATCAGATTTGTTGTTACAATGAAAATTAAATGAATCACAGATCATGTTTAACAGAGTCTAAAGTATCAAGTTGATGAGTTTACATAAGCATATCATATCAACATATGCTCGCTTATTACCATATTAAGGCATATTATATCAACATTTGCTCGCTTATTACCTTATTAATTTTTGCCTCGTCTTTTTTCTTGGCATTCTGCTGTATCTCACAGTTATGACGAGCATTGTCATAATAATCTAATTTCCTATTCCTTTTGGCAATTTTTGACTGAAAAATAAAACGTACGATAATTAACTGCTGACTTTTTGTGGTAATCATTACTTACAGCTTAAAAAAAGCATAATTACTTCAAATATGTGCAAATGTACAATGTAACAAGCAGAATTGAGATCCCTAATGATATTCCACTATGATTATCAAACATACTGGTACATCATTAATTACATCACTCTATCATTAATTAACTGTAACATGTGCGAGTCTTACAAAAGCAAACCTGCCTATCACTTTTTTGACAAGAGTGCAATATTCTGCTCAAGATAGGGCAATTGACCCTTCTGAACGCGGGAAAAAATTGAAAAATTCCATGACATCACAATGCAATTTCGATGTTTGACCGAGGTTCGAAGCTTGTTTGTCCCAGGTAAAAGCATTGTGATGTCACAAAATTTTGCATTTTATTCCCACAATCGGAAGGGTAAATTTTGGGGAGTACAGTGTATATTAAATTTATACCACTTATCACAGGATAATAAGTCTTGTTATCCATATTTCCACGGCAAATATTCATGAATATTTAACGTATCCAATGTACAAATGGAGATCTCGTTGACGTCTCGTCTATTTAAACATTGTTAAAAATGAACTCGCTTAATCTTCGGCAGTGTCTCGATGTTCTCCATGGCTTAGATAGCAGTTGGCATGTTGACTTTTGACATTGGAAACCAACTTTCATGTTGAATTATGGTATATTTAGGTAAAGATATTCCGTATTTCTAACTCTTAAATACACTTGATATTTATTTGTACAACGGATACCTTAAGTACCAGTCATTACCTTAAAGGGTGCAAAGTGAGAGATATATGTGTTGAGTGGGGCCATAGCATCCTGCTCCAGACTCTGTTCATAGTTATTCAGCATTAACTCTATTGACTGAAAATTAGAAAGAGTAAAAGTACAATGAAAATGTGAAAATTAGCTAACTTCTCTTCTATTTGCTCTATAAGAATGATAAGAACAATATAATAATGAAAATCAAATTCAAGGAATTGTGGTCCCCCGCTTTTGGGTGTTTGTCTTTAAAGAAATGCTTACAGACATCCCCCCATTCTTAAGTTTTAATAATATATCTCATATATTATCAACATTCTAAATATGAAAGATTAACTCCAAGAAAAGGTCAAAAGGTCCAAACTAGTGTTTTGTTTCCAAGGGACAAGGCTTATGAAAAGGTATGCACATGTGAAATATTTAAGACCTATGATTTAAATTACCATCAAAAACTTATGGTCAAGGTTGAAGTTTTTAAATGTGGGTCAACCTCCATGGACAAGGTCACAAGGTCAGAATGTTATTACCAACAGAAAGGTCTCATCACAAGGAATACACATGCGAAATGTGAAAGCCCTATCATTTTCCATTAAAAAGTTATGGACAAGGTTATAGTTTTTTGAAAAGTAGGTCGAACTCAAAGGTCAAGGTCAAAAATTTTGGTATCCATGCAAAGGTCTTGTCACAAGGAATACACATGTGAAATATCAAAGCCCTATCACTTTCCATTCAAAAGTTATGGTCAAGGTTAAAGTTTTTAATAAGTAGGTCTAACTCAAAGGTCAAGGTCACAAGGTCAAAAATTTTGGTATCCATGGAAAGGTCTTGTCACAAGGAATACACATATGAAATATCAAAGCCCTATCACTTACCTGTACCATTCAAAAGTAATGGTCAATGTAAAAGTTTTTAATAAGTAGGTCAAAGTCCAAGGTCAAGGTCACAAGGTCAAAAATTTTGGTATCCATGGAAAGCTCTTGTCACAAGGAATACACATGTGAAATATCAAAGCCCTATCACTTTCCATTCAAAAGTTATGGTCAAGGTTAAAGTTTTTAATAAGTAGGTCAAAGTCCAAGGTCAAGGTCACAAGGTCAAAAATTTTGGTATCCATGGAAAGGTCTTGTCACAAGGAATACACATGTGAAATATCAAAGCCCTATCACTTTCCATTCAAAAGTTATGGTCAAGGTTAAAGTTTTTAATAAGTAGGTCAAAGTCCAAGGTCAAGGTCACAAGGTCAAAAATTTTGGTATCCATGGAAAGGTCTTGTCACAAGGAATACACATAAGGTCAAGGTCACAAGGTCAAAAATTTTGGTATCCATGGAAAGGTCTTGTCACAAGGAATACACATGTGAAATATCAAAGCCCTATCACTTTCCATTCAAAAGTTATGGTCAAGGTTAAAGTTTTTAATAAGTAGGTCAAAGTCCAAGGTCAGGGTCACAAGGTCAAAAATTTTGGTATCCATGGAAAGGTCTTGTCACAAGGAATACACATGTGAAATATCAAAGCCCTATCACTTTCCATTCAAAAGTTATGGTCAAGGTTAAAGTTTTTTATAAGTAGGTCAAAGTCCAAGGTCAAGGTCACAATGTCAAAAATTTTGGTATCCATGGAAAGCTCTTGTCACAAGGAATACACATGTGAAATATCAAAGCCCTATCACTTTCCATTCAAAAGTTATGGTCAAGGTTAAAGTTTTTAATAAGTAGGTCAAAGTCCAAGGTCAAGGTCACAAGGTCAAAAATTTTGGTATCCATGGAAAGGTCTTGTCACAAGGAATACACATGTGAAATATCAAAGCCCTATCACTCTCCATTCAAAAGTTATGGTCAAGGTTAAAGTTTTTTATAAGTAGGTCAAAGTCCAAGGTCAAGGTCACAAGGTCAAAAATTTTGGTATCCATGGAAAGGTCTTGTCACAAGGAATACACATAAGGTCAAGGTCACAAGGTCAAAAATTTTGGTATCCATGGAAAGGTCTTGTCACAAGGAATACACATGTGAAATATCAAAGCCCTATCACTTTCCATTCAAAAGTTATGGTCAAGGTTAAAGTTTTTAATAAGTAGGTCAAAGTCCAAGGTCAGGGTCACAAGGTAAAAAATTTTGGTATCCATGGAAAGGTCTTGTCACAAGGAATACACATGTGAAATATCAAAGCCCTATCACTTTCCATTCAAAAGTTATGGTCAAGGTTAAAGTTTTTTATAAGTAGGTCAAAGTCCAAGGTCAAGGTCACAATGTCAAAAATTTTGTTATCCATGGAAAGCTCTTGTCACAAGGAATACACATGTGAAATATCAAAGCCCTATCACTTTCCATTCAAAAGTTATGGTCAAGGTTAAAGTTTTTAATAAGTAGGTCAAAGTCCAAGGTCAAGGTCACAAGGTCAAAAATTTTGGTATCCATGGAAAGGTCTTGTCACAAGGAATACACATGTGAAATATCAAAGCCCTATCACTTACCATTCAAAAGTTATGCACAAGGTTAAAGTTTTTGTGACTGACGGACAGACGGACGGACGGACGGACAGACGGACGAACCTGTTTTAATGTCCCCGCGCTTTCGCGAAAGCGGGGGACAATAATGTCTTCCCCTGACGACGTCATTCCTATAGTTTATCCCTGTATTGGCTTACAATCAATAGTACATAAAGATTCTGGAAGTTTCATGTGTATACATATTTTGTCAAGCCATTTCATGTGAGATATTGACCTTTGACCTTTGACCTATGACCTATTGATCTTCGAGTTAAAACACCTACCTGCCCAATGCCACAACAAATTTTTCTAGATTTCATGCCATGGCTTGATAATTATGTGAACACTGGTGTATTGTGAAATTTTGTTTGAAAATAAAGTAATTAGCGTGAAAGGGTCTACTGTCATCAGAAAAACACAAATTATCATGTAATAATGAAACATTTATGAAAATCCACTGAACATCATGCCAGACATGTGATACCGGTATTGTACATAACGGAAAAGCTGCGGGTTTTTATAAATATAACTTTTCTCAGAAGGAATGAAAAAACGATATAGTTTCCAAGAAAACAGATATTAAAGAACCTACTTTCCTTAACTTCTCTGGCAGCCATTAAAAGTTCTTATCTTATACTGACACTGCCAGATTACTAGTAATCAATTCCAAAAGGAACAAATTTAAGTTGCATCCAGTGAGAAAAAGAAGATCCTGACGACAATCTCAACAGCACTCACAATAGAGCACCAAATTGAGCATCGACGGACCCCTAGCAAGCTAGAGGTGGGACTAAGTGCCCTGGAGGAGAAAGCATCCCCTGTTGGCTAGCCGCACAAGTATGAATAATTCTGAACAGTTATATTGATCTGCAAATTTATTAATTTTAAGTCACATTCATCACTTAATATTCAAGTGATAAAATATAATAATTACTATTGTACACATTATATGTAGCTACCATGCTATTCGCAAGTTTTTTTTTCACCATATTAGCGATGTCCTTTGATTTGCGAAAATAAAATGCCACGAATATATCCCAACTTATGTGCAGAGAGATACGAAAATAAAACGTCACCTTACTTCTGTCCGCAAGATTAAGACGCCACAAATAAAAGATGGTTTACAATACATGGTTTACAATACATGCAGTATTGGCTTACAATCAATAGTACATAAAGTTTCTAGAAGTTTCATGTGTATACATATTTTGAGAAAAGTTTCTTATAGCCTGCACTTTATTCCAAAGTTTTAAAACTACTGTACGTGCACTTATTTTAGCGCAACCAAATTTTAGCGGAAACAGAGCAGAATTGGGTAAATTGACATTTAACATTTGGAGCGGCAGGTGATGCAGATCTATATAATTATGTTTTAGCTTATTTGTTTGTTTGCTTGTGATTTTTTAATTGCTCATGGCACATTCATTTTCAACAATGGCACATTCATTTTGTAAATGGCACATTGATGTTCCAGGATATGGGGCCATTGTCACATTCACCTGATTACCTATCCCGATCACTGCAGACCTACCTGTATCTTCAGATGCTATAGCAACATAAATAGAAATTTTACTCACTGCTAATTGTTCTCTGACATGACTTTCGTCTTTCCAGTCCTGTTCGTATGTTTCTATGAGAACCTGATACAGGCTTTTGGAGGCTGTTTGCATAGCTGTAACGAGACAAGGTAGATACATCTTTAACTCCTCTAAAATGATATGTATTTTTGAATAAGTATGAGGCCATTCTGGTTTTATTTATCCTGGCAAATAACCTGATGACACCCCCCCCCCCCCAAGCAAGGAAGGCTTAAGCTTTAGGGTTATCAAATTCTCTTGTCAGCAAAGTTGTGATGGGGTAAAATGGAATCAAGACATACAACTAGTCTACTTTTTGTATCTTTCGTCTCGTTAAGTCAAGAGAGAGAGACAGAGACACAGAGAGAGATTTAGTACATTGTAACTTGTCTTTCAAACAGAGCTTCAAGCCTTGCAGATTCTCTATGAAAGAAAAGACAATAAATTCAGGATAATTTTGTTTCAAACCTGAAAAATACATTGTCACGATTATTGGATTTTTTTATTATCATTTAACATTTAGTATACCAGACTATTGGCAATTAATATGTTTTATCGGTACGGTCGACATACCCGCGAGATTTATAATAGTTCAAAAACGATTGAGCCTACTAGATTTATCCTTCCGAAGAAATTAAAATGTCGAAACAGTAAACCATTTTATTAATCACAAAGCTTAAGCCCTAGCTCGAAATGGAGTTAAGGTACTCAACCTTTTTCGTGATTTCACAGGAAAAGATTCATTTCTAAAAATGTTATGTTCGAAACGCGAGTGAATGCAAAACGACCGTGTTTCTACCTAGACCATAAATTCAAAAATAAACTTTAAGCTAAAAGTTGTTGAAAAAATGTTGACCTAAATATTAACATGATTAAAGTGTATTAAAATTCCAAAATTATAACGTATTTATGCAAATTCTTGTAGATATACGGGAAAGTCGGTGACATTCTCAAGAGAGAGTGCATATAATATGTCAACAAAAAAATGTAGTACAGTAGTATAGAGCTATTTGGTGTCGGACTGACAGGGACTTGATATTAATGACTTGTTACACCAAAACACCTACAAGGGCCTCAGAGTCGATTAGAGGGGTCAAAATCCCCGGAGAGAAGGCGGAGTTGTTTTTGTTTTCATGGAAATAAATAAGTCGTTATATCATGTACATATAAAAACGAACGTTTGTAAAGGATGAAAGGTTCGGAAAACTGAGAACGCATTAACGTTAATTCGATATCTGCGGAAAAGCCGTGTGGAGAAGATAAAAATTGGCAAACTAAAGTGAGACTTGAAGGGTCATCCATAGTCCATCGTATATAAATAGCTGCAGTGTCGTTTGATTTAAAAAATAGCTGCAACATCTCCTCAAATTCAACCACCATGATCCAGGGACGTATATAAAACATACGTCCCTGCCATGATCATACGAATATCGTTCAATTCCTCTCTCTTCTTAGAAATACTAGCACGAATTCCAGTGGCGGATCCAACGCCCCCTTTGCCGGGGGATCAAGGGGCGAATTTTGCCGATTTTTACTGAAAATGGGCCAAAATATACCTGTTTTTGGAAAATTTTTGGTCAGTGCCGGGGGGCGGACGCCCCCTCCGCACCCCCCTGAATCCGCCACTGAATTCAATCGTTCAATGCTAAAATTCCCTCTCTCAAAATCAAAAGCTACAATAACACGTAAACTCTCTCTCTCTCTTTCTATCTCTCTCTGCTTAATACACGTACATGAAAATATAGTTTGACTCTCTCTTTCTATCTAAATCACAAGCTATTATCAGATCATTAAAATTCCAAATTCCATAATTCAAATTAAAATTAAATTCCGAAATAAACATCCGTCGCTGACACTATAAGTCATGCGGTACTGTTAACATTCATTGACAAGACTACAAACGCCCGAGGAAATGACAAGTCGACGTGTACTAACATTGTAAAATATGCACAAAGTACACCAATTGTATACACAACAGACACTTAACGTAACAAGAACATGGTTATTAACTTCCTCGTAAATTTTATCATCGATCAGTAATTTCGCTGATCCATCGGTTATAAGTAACTAGGATTCTAGACGGAAAATACGAGCTAATCATGTCTAATTTGGCATGGATTAAGGATCTTTATTGTGGGGGCGGTCCAAATAAGTTGGTAATGGCATCCCTTATGTCGGGTGAACGTTTGCTTCTAATAATTCCATTAATGCCAAGAGCCTGTGCCTAGTGTCACAAAAATTCTAACGAAAAATTTGAGGAATTTTCGTGACTTTCGTCCTGTCATAAGAGGTTCAAAATGTTTGATCGTATCATGTTTTCTAATATCATTTCTACATACTAAATATAAAATTTAATTTAAAAACAAGAACCTCTCAATTTTAAGTAGGTTAGTAGTTCTAACTGAACAATAAAAAAAAAAATAACGAAAATTCCTGAAATTGTTCGTAAGTATTTTTGTGAAACAGGCTGCTGTCTTACTACGTCAGAAATGCCCTAATTTCAACTACTTTTATTAAAATCTCCGAAACATTGTAAAGTTTGGAGATTGTCAGTGGCGGATTCAGGGAGGGCAGAGGGGGCGTTCACCTGACCAAAAAAATCCTGTATTTTAGCCCACTTTCAGTAAAAATCGGCAAAATTCGCCCGGCAAAGGGGGCACTGAATCCACCAATGATTGAACAACTATCAAAAACATGGAAAACTTATCCAACAATGGTGTTGAAAAATGATGTAGGACTCCTGACGGTGTTCATGATGGTAAATCTATTTTGCAAAATTTCTTCAAAGATTGCAAAATATGATCCACTTAACGGTCAAACAAAGAGGTCAAGGCCAAGAAGTAAAAAAAAATTGGTATCAGACACTGACTTTTTGCAAAGGTCAAGATCAGGAGGTCAAGGTCAAGATGTGACAAAAGGCAGTAGTATAAACATAAATAACGACATTAAACATTATCGAAATTCAGCTTGATGTATCATTTTTATGAAGTATAATAATTATATAGTTTGAATTACATGAAGTATAATCATATAGTTTGAATCACTTTAAAATGTCCTCTCAAACTTCCCTACACATTGCCTTCCTCTGTATAATATATTTGGGCTTTCTTGAAATTGAAGTAATATTATTAGTTATATAATGTATTATAAGAGAACTTCCCTATACACTGCCTACCTTCCTACCATATATTTGGGCTTTGTTGAACTTGAAGTAATATACAATGTATCATAAAAGAAATAGATATAAGCATGTTGTCTTTTTCAGATTTTAGTAAGGCTTAAAAATATGTGTAGATCAGGATTTTATTTTTCAAACCCACATTTTTTCTGGTGTTTTTATTTTTCTTCTATTTCGGTAAGACATATCATAGGGTCGGCAGCAAAAAAAAAAGGTCCGTGAGGAAAGTGGAAACACACATAATTCTTTTTGGCCTAATCAATTTAGTTTTCAAAATAGGCCACTTGCCGAAATTCATAATGGCTGACAAAATGATGAAAAATGTCTGAGATAGGCATTTTTCGTGCACTTTTTCATTGTTACGTCTCAATGGAATTGCGTCTTATTACAGTGACGTCATAATGTAAAACAACGCCAAAAGATGTTGACTCGAACATTTTGAGTTTTTAATCAAGATCGGAAAATGGTCTACTCAGCACAATAGACCACTTATTAATTGTATGTTATATAAGTTAGACCTCTTCTTTATTAGTTCACAGAAACAGCAATGACAAAATTCAAATTTCAGGATATCAGTTTCATTTTTAATAATAAAAAATTTCCTTGAAAAATAAAGAGGATCATGTCATGCCTATCTCTTCACTGAACTTTGGAATAAAAAAGATTATGAAACAAGGAAATGTCTCAAATTATATTTTTCTATCAAATTGAATCGCGATAAACATAATTATGCTGACAGCCTATTATCTTTCAATAGATCGTGGAAAATGTATTAAAAAAAATTAATAGAGAGAAAATCTTCATTGAGGTACACTAGATGACAGAAATAAAAAAAGAGGCAATAGTGGGTGAAAATTCTTCTACTGAGCTTGTCCATACGTTTCCAAATATTGAACTACTGAATGTTACTGTAGTTTTTTGAATACACAGTCAAACCTGTCTTATGTGATTTTGCAAGGACCGACAGAAAAGGTCACATAAGACAGGTGGTCACTTAATACAGGTTCCAGCTGATCTGTCTTAGACCAATACAATTTCCATAGTATAAAAACAATATGTTTATTAAATGAATTTCTGCATATATTACATCACTTACTTATCTTAAAATAAATCATATTGCACATACAAAATCATATTAGATTTTATTTTCAAAGAATATTTCACATAAGTTTTAATTATGAAAGACACTGATTCAGAGATTCAATGTAAATATTATGTAGTTTGAGTCATGAGCAACACTACAAGTCATAATATACAGGATCGGTACAAGACAGGAAAATTACGGTCGTTGTCGCATTAGACAGGTTGTCGCTTTATACAGGATTATTGCTCGGGATAGTCACATTTAATTCTAAAATGGCACATTTAAATTTTACTTAGTGCGCCAATGTGGCGCATTTTATTTTTAAACAAATTTGGAAATCTTCCGTACTTTTATTCAACCAGGTGATGACTTCACCATTTTCACTTGTTTTAAGTTCTGCATAGTTACGATTTAATTTGTTTACTTTTCGTATCAATTGATACACCAGACAGTAATTTGAAAGAGTCATTTATTCAAAACACAGTCATTTCCTATTGCAACAATCCCTATTTCAAATGTACGTACAAATGGACTTCTCCAGTTAAGATGAATTGTGAACTTAATTTGTACACAACACGTAAGTTTCATAAAAAGTTTTGTCATTAGATTTGGATGTACTGTAGTTTTATAGCAGAGTTTGTGTGCGTTTTCTTTGGGGGGGGGGGGGGGGGAGGGGCTCAGGAAGATTTTAATTATCAATTCAGGATCAAAGCATGCAACGAATCTTTAAGATGATCCTTTGAGACTGTTTGGTGTATAGAAATGTCTGACATTTGGAGTGGTGGGTGATGCAGATCTTTCTATGTTCTTGTTTGTTTGTTTGGGGGGGGGGTTGCAAATTTCTCATGGCACATTCATTTTCAACAATGGCACATTCATTTTGCAAATGGCACATTGATGTTCCAGGATATGGGGCCATTGTCACATTGACTTGATTGCCTATCCCGATCACTGTGTATGTCATGTTTTTCTTCATTAGGATCAGTAAACTGGTGATTTATGAATCAGAATGACCTTGACATTGATCCTTGACCTTGACCTTGACCTTTACACAAAATATTCAGTAAAACTTACCTTTGGCACAATGTAGGTAATTCTTGATTTCTTTGTGTAACCTTCCCGCAGCATCCTGAAATTGAATGATTTTAAATTGCTCAATTTACATGGAAACTGATTCTGTTTTATCCCTAAATGAGCATGTTATTGAAAGAAGTTGATAAGATTTGTATGTAGCCACTCAATTGATGGAGGGAGAGGTTGGGGGTTTGTATACACACACCAGTCCGATAATACCGGTACGTGTACTTTGGTTCATACACTTTTTAGGATCTTGACCATGCTAATCAACACTGTATTTTTGAAATTTGAAATTTGACATTTTACACTTGTGACTACATAAACATGATAAATTAATGGCATGTTAGGTAAAAATTTCATAACTTTATCATTGTTTATTGTGTTTATCAAAATACTTTTTTTCTTGAACAAATCTGCATACAATTACATGACAGAATATTCCTTCATCTAGCAGTAGCATACCTACCATGTATGCTTATATGCTAAAGCATCCACTTTTTCTCTAAAGTTTCCGAATTCTGTACTTTTTTAATCTCTTCAGAATATTTCATGCAGAGTTGCTGGGGAGACTAAACCCTTATTAATTCGGCCTCCTTCGAGGCAATGTCCTGGAACATGCTAGGACTATATGGGGTCCCCATACCCCCACTCCCCATCCCCTTCCCTACATCCCTATATTGTCATAGTAAACTGACCTGACCAGGCAGAGCTTATTTTCACCTGGTCATTGGAATAGTTTAATTCTGACCAGGTGATATAACTATAAAATTGTAGGTAATGAGTATTTACTCTAATTACTATATGCATATCATAATCTATCTACCCTAAACTTTAATAGATTCGTCTTGGGCACTTTATTGAATTTAGCTCCTCCCGATCGGGTCACTTGGCTGCGACAATATCATGAAAACAATCCACTTAATTTTAGTAGATTGAAATATTTCTTCCAGAGGGAAGGGATGATAACAAATAAAAAACACTTTATTTTTTGTATTTGAGTGTTTGTGTTTTTATTTGTCACTTAATTTTAGTCTAGATATGCCACTGTCTACCAATGAAATTTGAAATAAGGAGTCTTGAGTCCTCTACATTTTTTTTAAATCTCAAATCATATTAAAGAAATTAATATCAGTGAGGTCAACCACCTAATTTAGCGGATAAATTCTTGATAGTTGATCTAATTCCGAAATGCTTGAATTTGCTATTAAGTTAACATGAAGACGTTACTATTTTGTTCTTTCAAATAAAAAAGTCCATCTTATAATATTATATATACAGTGTATTTGAAATACATCTCATTACAATATATCGTCATATATTGTTAACATGGTCATGATGGTTGAGATAATTGTCTACGATTGATAGTTTCTTTGCTGCAATTTAAGATTCACATCGATTCCATGACTCTATCTTAGTAACAAGAAAACCATGATTGTAACATGTATTATGTTCCAAAACTTAATTCTGAATATACCCACTATAACGTCTCAAATTTCTTTTAATTAGTTTAAGGCCCGTTGACTTCAAATACATTTTCTACAGACGCTGCGGGAATATTATAATTATTGTAAAGTTACTCATCAATAATTCATGGCATATTTTTGAAATTTCAATTCCACACGTTCAATTGCCATAAAAACATTTATTTTTTGAAATTTAAATTTCAGTTCCCATAAAAATATTTATTTGTGACATAATTTCATCAATGGAAATAAGAATCTGTATTACATTATATAATCAGACTAATATCAAATTATTTTGCCTTTCATCATGTTCATAATTTTTTTTCTTTAATGCCCTGTTCATACGAAAGGTTTAACACACATTAAATCAAATTTAATGCGTAATAGAGTTTGGCTGCGTTCACACGGGAAACTTAATGCGCATTACTTTAATTTGCATTAGATTTAATGCATGTTTGATTTTGTCATGTGAACGCAAGCAAATCTAATTCGCATTAAATCTAGCGCATGCGTATATGATGTACTTGAATTCTACAGGATGTATATACCACAACGGCACAACATGTCATTTTCAATCTCCCTTGAACCTCAATTCATTGAATAAGAGGCTAAAATACTTCATTTCATTCACTGTGAGCTGCATCGCGTTTCTTGTGTAGAGATACGTTGCACTATGACGTCATTTTATCTCTTAATGACGTCATGCTATGTTATACCTTGATGGAAGATCGTAAAATAAAAAAAAAACAAAAAAATATAAGAATTACATTGAGTTGGCATAAATTCTACCCTTTTCTGATTTGAAAATATAAGGCTATGAGTGCATATGTACCAAAATCTAATGCACATTAGAATGGGTTGTGTGAACGCAATGCCAATCTAATTCGCATTAATATGATGCACATCAAATCTAATGGAAATCAGATTTAATGCCCAATCGTGTGAACAGGGTATTAATCTACACAATTGTAGTCAAATGCACTTGGGAAAACTTGCTTAAAGCCGTGGTCACAACCCACCGTACGTGCAAGTACGTGCTGCCTGCATGCAAAAACATGGGTAGACTTTGGAAATAACATGAATCCTGTGAAGAACAACTTTGGACAATCAAATGATGTAACCAATACTTAATGTTTTGGCCTCTGGAACAGAATTTTAAATTTGGTTCAGAAGATAATGTGGACCAGTAAGTACGGTATATTAAAAGGAACATTAACGAGCATACCTGCTGCCTTTCCAGTTTGTGTACATGTTCATCAAATTGTTCATCTGAAGTTTTACCAGCTTTCCCAAGATTCTGTAAAACCTGAAAGAGAAAAAAATGAAGTAAATTGATTAGGGGTGTAACCATGGTAACAATTCAAATAAATAACAGAACTAGCTGCAGAAATCATTGATACGGGACATTTTATTCCTCTTCCCTTTTACAGATTTATGTCTTCCTGAAGAATCTAAACAGAATTTCAATCAATATCATGCCCAAAAAGTCAAGTATATTTTTTGGTTGCCCTCAACATGGGCAATGAGAGGAGCCCCCCCCCCCCCAAATCTTGTATCAACACCTATAAACAGATGAATGCTCACAGTGAGTCACATACAAACAAGACATGCCAAGAATTCATTTAGAGGAGTAGTAAATTGAAATACAATTTACCGGAGACAGAAAAATTTAAAAAGTTCAAATGTCTCATTAATTCAATGACTAATTGACCATAAAATTAATTAGTAGATCAATAAGACTGCTCCTAATTCAATAACAGAATATTTTTTATCATAAGATGTGACCTTTTCAAGTCATTGAGAGATCATATAGACACTTAGCACGATGTTTGAAACTCATCAAAATTTAATGAGGTTAATGAGGCATTTTCAAAAATCGATACCATATGATGGCATATCAAAATAATCTACTCTTTTCAAATTGATGTTGAAGAAGGAAAAACTTCAGAAATAATTTTTTTTTCAATTTTCCTGAATAATGACGAACAGTTTCACTTTGTAATTCACAACTACCCTCTTCCGCCTTGTTCATTTTCGTTATACACAATTTTATTGCTATGTCCTCCCCTACTTCTGAACCCCACTCCCAACCGCCCCCTCCCCCACTCAACATGCTCAATGTTAGAAAGTTAAAAGTAAAGTCAAAATTATATAATTGCTTTCATGGCTATAATATCTATATACTTATTTGTCCTGTACTTCCTGCTTTCATAATCAATTATATTATTAATTAATTGTAACTATTATACATTAATTATATGGACATATACGAGATTAATTAATATGTGGCAGCCCCAGAGTCTGTAAAAGGCTTCAAATAAACAAAACCAAAATTTCCCCCTTCTGAAACAATATAGTATGATAATCATCTTTATTTGTTGTCAAATTCTCAATGTAATAAATTCCTTACAAGTTGGTGATAATGGTGGTTTGGGAAAGAAAAAAAGAGGGGGAGGGGGGAGGCACCTATTCAGGAATCAGTGCTTTTTGTCACACCCTTTTACTTACATAAACCATAACAGTCATATTCCCCACACTAATAACTGTTACATATAAATTTACATACTTTATGCATACCAATACACATGTTTATACTAGTATGACAGGACACCTTTTGGCCCGTCCATAGCCCCTGGCAACTTAGGGGCTGCAGGTATTATCTACTGTCATGGTCCAGTGATCACACTTGGCACTAATGTTACGGTCCAGTGAATAAATCGTGCCAAGGGCTACTTTATCATTTCATACAACAAGTCTGTTTCTTTTCTTGGAACTCCTAAATTTTCCCTGTGTCTACTCAAGACATGACAGACCCCTGTTTAAGGTCCAAGGATTAATCTCTTACTCTGTTATGATAGACTTGTGTTTACATCTGAGGTTAATTTCTATACTGACACCGTAATATACATACATGTTATTTGACTTACTAGTATTTATGTATGGTACGTTTTACGGTGAAATCCAAATTAAATTTTCCCCCTTATCATTTTCCTTTGTAAATTACTTTGTCTTGAATACAGAAATAGATTATACTGATTAATACAAAAGCAAAATTTTGTTCTTTATGTCTAATAAGTCTAAGAATCCCTCATGTTTTTATAAAACATACACCGTAACACCTCAATGTATGCTAAGACACTTTTGTTGGAAAAAATGTTTATAATTCACTGTAATGAAAATGCTGTTGTAATTCGACTCGTGCAGTGACTAGTGTAATATTTTGGTAGCCACTGTCATATGTAATATGGGCAATTTCGATCAATTACCATATTCATATTACCACTCACTTCACCGCTCTGTTTTTTATGTCACTTTAACCGCCTACTACAAATACAGGTGGTGCATTGTTAGAGTTTATTTATCAGATTACGTACATACTATACATGCAGATAAACGACAGAACTAGGCTGGGTGCCCTTGACACTTTCATGTATCTTTTATCAGAATCTTTAAACACCTATGCATCATACATGTCATATGTAGACATCTATATCATATTTTAGACACAAATATCATATCAAAACACCTATATCAAACACTTTCTGAGACTCGACATGCTCAAAACCTGAAAGTCTCACAAAATTCGAACATAAATGACTTGGGTCAAATCATCAATATGATGCTTCATGTACCTGGTAACTTCACACGCTTTTACATTTTGTATCTAATTGTGGAATTAGAATTGCTTCCCACTTACTCTATGACTGTACCGGTAGTTGCAGTGACAAATAACATTTTTATCTCTAACTCTTGAGAAAAATTGCAGGATACACGAATAGATGCAAAGGAATTAGGAAATATATCAAACTACATCAAGTCATTTTTGACAGCATGTTTCCGTTACAGCAACTGCAGTCACGTTTGGAATGAACTGAATAAAATGTCGGTCATCACTGATCACTGATGCTGATGACCGAACAACTGGAAATTATGAACTTTGTCATAAAAAGGAGGGGAGGGGGGGGGTACCTGACTAGGATAAGTATAAGGATAAGTATATTAAAGGATTTATGTTTTTACGTCCCAAATTCAATTCTATTCCAATTCTTATTTCAATTGTGATGATGTTGTTTGGAATTTTCATATTATTCTCAATTTGACATGATGCATCATCACTACTTCAAATTGTCAATATTGAAATATATGTTCTATAGCACCAATTTTATTGTACTAGACATGTGTTTCGGATATTGAATCCTTGTCAGAAGTACTTCAATTCAAACAGTTTATATAAGGCCAAAGTGAATTTTCCTGGTGCCATCTACATTGAATACAGAAATTTAATTTCCTCTTGCCAAAATTAGCAACTCAATTTTTGTGTAGGGTTTATTCAGAAGAGTATTTAAGTGAAAAATATGGCCTAAAGTCATTGGAGGGCAGACGCAAGGAGCTTAATTCTAATCATAACCAAAAAAAAACTATGCCGAAACCTTATATAATATACAGCACTTCCAACCTAGTAAGTCTAACTAACACTTTTGGTCAAAAATTCAAATTTCTTCATTCATACCTATATCATTAAGTCTTGTTTTTATTCACAACTCAGGTGAAGTGCCTTTTTATAATGGCATTCTTGACATACTTGACTTGAATTCTAACCATGACATCTTCTATTGTGTTCATTTTGATAGGTCAGTCAAGAGTGCAGTTTAAATCTCTAGCACATCTCCTACCTGGCCATTATATGTCTACTTGTAGTTTATTTTTATACGTATCTATATTATCTGTCTTGATTACTCTTAGTCCAATACCTAAGGCAGGCAAGGCAATCCCAGGCATTATTCAGAAGCTTATGAGCAACTTAGCCAAATAATTCTAAAAAAATAGAATTTTTGATGAGTAAATGACAAAATTTGACGAGTAAGTGACAAAATTCAAGTGATGTCAAAAAAACACATCATATTAAAACGAAATTCTAGCCCTTTCTAAAGAGAGAAAAAGGGAGTAGGGCAATATAAACTTAATTATAGTAATTATAACTGCAGTTATTCATCTGATTTTAGTAAAATTTTAAAATAATATATTACATTTAATGCAAAATATGCTGCCAGATGCACATTACCTCTTCATGTTCTTCTCTTCCCCCCCCCATACTATTATAGTCTCTGTGATTTTTCTCCCTTTCGAAACTTTTTTTTCAATGTGTCATGTACATTTTCATGATCTGAAAAGCTTTGATAAAATTCCTACATCATGTACATTTAAGTGCTACCCTAACACAATTCCAAAATACATCATACATGTAATGCAAAGAACTGCAGAAACACAAGGTAATAGCTTTTTTTATAATCTCTAGCGTTTTCTGATAATCTTCCATAGAAGACAAAAGTACATTTATCAGTCTAATTTCCATAAGTAGTATTTTGAAAATGAGGGAATTCGGGAAAACCAAAAATATTTCTAAATACACAAGGAAACAAACAGAAATTGTGAACATACCTAAGTACTTCCAAATACTAAAGTCTTCATACGCTCCTGATTACAAATCATATGATCACTTTATTTTTAAAACAAGGTCACAAGTCTATTTCAATTTCTTCCCTTATAAAGTACTTATTCCCCCTCCCCCCAACCCATCTTAAACTTCCCCCTTTGGATCGATCAATTTGTTACATGATCGTATAGCAGGAAGAATGTCCATTGCTTTATCAAGAAACGTGTGATCATTGTGGCATTTAAAAGAGAGAGTAAACAAATAGAAATATGTCTTATGTATCAGATACCGGCATTTTACTTCCTGTTTACAGTATCTACAGACTATATGAAAGCTAAACCTCTTTAAACATGTTAAACATGTATAAACAATGGCTAAATCTTTTACAGTTTGTGATCTTGACTAGAATTACATAATTGACAGTGCAAATAGCACATGGCTGAATTACTCAAGTAAATTGGAAGGAGTTACTAGAAATTAATAATTATAAGGGGTTAATTAAGTTTCTTTTACCATTTCTCAAAAAATATGGCCATGAATAATTCAAAATAAGCATTTCTAACAAAATCTGAAAAGACGTTAAAAATATTCAAAAATTTGACTTCAGAGTGGTTCTAAAAACAAAAACAATTCTTAAGACATCCTTCTCATCCTGATGCTTTCAGTTTTTTAATATGTGTTTCAGCTCTGAAGAAGAAATTTGTCAAAGAAGGGTATTAATTAATTTAAACCCCCCCCCCTTACTATGGATGAAGGAAAGGTTGACTGCAACTTACAAGTATTTAAGGTATCCGTTGTACAAATAAATAACAAGTATATTATATAGTTAGAATTATGACATATTTTTACTTAAATATACCCAATACAACAAAAATAATGGTTTCTATCATCAAAGGTCAACATGCCGTCCGTCACTCAAGCCACGGAAACTACCGAGACACTGCCGAAGATTACCGAGATAATTTTAACACTGTTTAAATGGACGAGACGTCCGCAAGATCTTCATTTGTACATTGGATATGTTAAAACGGCATGCTGAAATGAGGCATACCTACATGTACCTATAAATTGAGTGCTTAATTCTTCAGAATCAATCAAAACCCCATCTTAGAAGAAGTTGGAGATATGAAAGAAATCTGAATGAAGAGGGAAAATGTTCAGCCAGTCTACTTGCCAACAGGCAAGTCAACACATGCTTTGCACTTTCCCGACCAAACTTTTCACTTAACCCGGGCAATGGGAATCCCTTCAGTGTTTCTGGAAAAAATGTCCAATACGTATAATTATAAAAATAATATGGAAGTGCTCCTTCTTCCTTTTTCACATAAAAAAAATCATGAAAAATCAGAAAAAAAATTCAACAAAACTCTATCGAAATCCGTTGAATAACTGAAATGTGACAAATATACATACATGTATGTACAGTAAATGAGTACACAAAATAATAGTTAAAAAATTAGCATTTCTGACAAAGTCCTCAAACATGTCAAACATAAACTTTGGATAATGTTGGATGTAGGAGTGTAGCCAAAAAAAAAAAAAAAAAAAACACTTCTTAAGACAACCTTCTAGATCATCCTGATGCTTATGCAGGGTTTTTTTTTATTTTGGGGAAGGTGCCTGTGCCTGTCCTACTTGGGAAAATTTGCAATATTTTGCTGATATTGGGAAAATTTTTGAACAAGTTCTCACCAAAGTATAATTAACCTTAAAGTATCATTTATTAACACTGATAATCCATTGATTTGCTTGAACTGAACATGGGATGAATAAAAACTTTTAAAAATGCACTTAGAAATAGGACAGTTTGTGCTGACTTCCAGGTTTTGGGTCTTATTTTCTCAGGTGATTTTTTCATAATTCCTCTTTGGGAATTTCAGGGTGATTTTTTGGGAAAAATAGAGGAAATTTGGCATTGGGAAGGGGCCGAAATTCGGCCCCAAAACAAGGGAAAAAAAAACCCTGTTATGGTTTGTCAATACATCATTACATGCCTCAATTCTGAAGTGGAAGTTTGTTAACCTCCCCTCCCTGTGACCTACTTTTGCCTGTGGTGATGCCACCTGCTGACGGATCTGAACGAAAACAACAACATACATGTACACTTATAGGGGACCATTAGTACTTTTAAAATTCCTAGAATCAAGTTTCATCAAAATCCCAGTGGCTCTGAAGAAGAAGAAGAAAAAGTGAAAAGTTTACGGTTGGAATCATGGATGGACAATGGACAATGGACAGACAGCAGAACCAGCTGCTAGAGGAGGTCATCCAGGCACCCTCCATTGAAGCTTTTCGGGAGAGGGTGTGGGAGTTCAGGATGTATGCCCAAGGATTGATGTTTTTAAAACAGCGGAGCATGCTGATTGGCATGCGTTTTATCACATCTGCAATATGGATCCCCGCAGCAGATTACCCACATAGAAGTAGAAGAATTTGAGAGGGTGTGCTATGACATGGCTCAACTCGAACCTAAAAATAGACAGGGACAACCCCTACACCTTCAGTTGAAATATTTGTTTCAGATCTGTGAATGCTGACTTTGTTTTTCCAAAGGCTTTGTCATAATTCATTACTTAGAGTGCAATCCATCCAACCCTTTTCTTGCTCTCCCTTTGCCTGCCCCCCCCCCCCCCCCCCCCCCCTGACAACTACCAAACCCTTCCTTTTGCAAAACTACCGAACCCTTCCTTTTGCAAAACTCGTCTTACGACACCGAAAGAAATCCCTCGAATTTCAGATAAAAGTATTAAATCAAATAAGACAGTTTGGTGTCATCGTCTATTTGTTTAGAGCTCTGTAACACATTTTTTCCGCAAGACTGATCAGCGGAAACGCACACCTGTTGGTCAAAACGAAAAGTAAGTCCAATTCATTACAAATTTGGCGAATTGGACGAAATAGTACATCGCAATAATACGGCAAAATTAAATACTGAAGTAATCATTTATGCATCTTAATAAATACCTTCGTTTTAGTTCGCCTTAGCTGTTTTTGGGCTTTAGAAAGTATCCCTCCCTTATTATGGTCAGCCATGTTTTGGTTTTTCATGAACCGTCTGTTAAAACTTTTCTGATTGGCTGAAGTCTTACATTCATTGCGGACTACTTCTTTTGCTTTCGACAGGGGTCATTTCAAAGTAAATTTGATTACTCAATTCACTATATAATGGCAACAAGCAGCTGGCCACGGCATGTCATGGATTTTCATGCAAAACCAATGTTCAAAACGATCTGTATCGATTGATAAATTTGAACTATGGTTGCTTGGGCGGATCAAGGATTTTTTTTCCAGGAGGGGTCCTAAAATTCGATCATTACTAGTAATTGGTCCAAATTTTTTTGAAAAGCAAAAAAAAAAAAAAAAAAGGATTGAAATCTTGAATTCCCACCATGCACGTTGTTCTTGATTAATAATCAAATTATATGTAAAATAGTTTGGCGAGCGGTAGCGAGCCAGCGAAAATTTGTCAGAGTTGGAATAAAAAGGTAAGACTGACAATATTAGACCTGTACCATTCCATCCTCTATTTTTTCAGTTAGGCCATTTCTTGTTTTTATTCTGTTATATATGTGACAGGATGTTATTTTGAAATATTTTTGAATTAGAAAAATATTTCAAATCCGTTTACGTCCGTTTTTAATTATTTCCGTTTGAAGTAATCTTTAATCTAATCGAATTAATCGTTTACCAATACTTTGAATTTCTCTGATTTCATTGGTTGTTGCTTACACCGGGAATTTTCAGTTGTAAGCTTTGCGATCGATGTGATAGATGTGAAGATCGTATCATATATATATATATTTTCCTTTGTTTGAAGATCGATTTGTATTTGGACTCGGGAACTTTGATTTACGTTTGACAGTAAGTTGACTGATTACTTCAACTAGTTCTTATTTTAATTCTAACTCAATATAACACTAATTTTCTACTTGTAATATAATCACCGAGTGAAAGATCTACCTGTATGAATGTCATGGATAAGTAAACACGCTTCGTGTAACTTTCTTGTCTCGCTGAGATCATATTGTCTAAAGTGTTATTTTACTTTAAATTGCTTTTAACTTGATAGTTATCTAGTGGTCAATTGATATTGTAGATCGAGAAATATTCTGCTAATGTTTGAAGAGAAGTTTCCCCTTTGGAATCTGCCTTAGCCCATAGCGAGGTAGGGAGATAACTCCTATTTTCGGTTTACACTTCCGTTTCATAATGTGTCATTTCTACACATTTGTGTTAATATTTTCTTATTGTAATACAATAATCGTCATTTGATAATTGTAGAACTTGCTTTATATATACATGAAATACATTTGATTGTGTGGAGTTCACATTATCTTTCTTTTGTAAAATAATTTAATGTAATTGTGATATTTGTACTTAGAGACCCATTTATATTTTGTGATTGCAGGGTATAGATCTTGGGATAACTTTGTCCATCAGGACCCGAATAAATGATGAAATGATATACATCGGACTTCCTTATTAATTGCCATGGAAACCCGGTTACATAAAATGGCGCCCAACGTGGGGCCCTAATGGTGAAAAGACTGTCCATTTGTGAATGCCGGACTTCAGTTATTCAAAGCGCTCTAGCGATACAGACACTTCCGTTTTCCACATTCAAGCGTCTCATTGATTGAAGTGACTTGGACATTTGATGCCAGTTTCCGCTTTTCATTCAGTGATATAACTTTATATAACAGAGAGATATTGACTCATTATTTTCATTTGAAATTCATATCACTTGTATTGAAATAAAACATTTGTTTGTGACAAACACTATTTACTATTTAGATATCATTATTACTTCTACATTAGATCACTTGATTTATTCATTGTACATGAAGATTTTTATTTACTTCAACATCATATTTCCGATATATTTGACATAGCGATGAAATCATTGAAAGTGTTCAAGATTTTGAAGAATGCAGTATGAAAGTAAGTGCAAATATGCTCACCTATATTAATTTTCTAATTTGCATGCATTTTCACTTCGATTAACATCTTAGACATATTGAAAGTGACTACAAACAACAGATGTTTTTGTTATCCTGTATCTTGGTGTGTCTGTCCAACGTCTATGGCTAATTCCTACCCCTTTGAGCCCTTGAAGATTGTATCACCACCCTGTATTGAATTATCGCGAATTCGTACATGAACGCGAAGGGCCCGATTCGTTATTTCGCATGCATGCCGCGCATTCGTAGATTACTCTTGACGTTTTCAATATACATTGCAGTCATATCAATGATGCAAGAATCAATTACTCAGGAAGATCTAGTGAAGCTAGGTAGAGCTTTTGAGGATCTAGGTGTTAGACCTCAATGTGAAACGTCAGATGACTTAGTGAAATGGATGACTAATTATGTCACATCAAAGGAGCCTCATAATAGTATGAGTATTTCTGTCCCGAAAGTGTCTATATTCTCTGGTGACCCGAATGGGGCCACGAGTTATGATGTTTGGAAATATGAGATACAATGTTTGTTGAAGGAGAATTATCCAAGGATTAGTATATCTGAAGCTATCAGAAGATCTTTAAAAGGAAATGCAAAGAAAGTAGTTATGTGTTTGGGGTCAAATGCAAGCATTGATGAAATTATTCTCAAGCTTGACAGTGTTTATGGCAATATAAGGCCTCAAGTAGATATCCTGCAAGAGTTTTATAGTATGTTTCAAGGTGACAAAGAGAATGTTGCCTCATGGGGTTGTAGATTAGAGTCTGTTTTGAAAAAGGCTAGAGATGCAGGTGACATAGCCTTTACTGATTATGACTCAATGTTGAAGGAACGATTTTGGTCTGGCCTGAGACCTAGCATAAAGCATGTAACATATTATGAACATGACAAATGCACAACTTACAATCAGCTTCTTGTAGAGATCAGAAAGAGAGAGAATTCCATTCTGAAATCTTCTGAAATATGTGAAGATAGATGTACAGAGGATGGAATTCCTGTACACACAGACGATGTGAATGAGATGTATCACAAAGTCGAGACAATTTCTCAAATGGTCAATGGTTTGAATATGCAAAACGACCACCCAATAGACAGTTGTGATGATGATACAAATGTCAATGAACCGATTTGCTTTAAGCCCCTGTCACACTGTGGCGAATTGGAGCTACGAGTTTTGTACGAGTGCTGGCGAGTTATAACTCGCCGAAATTTCCCCGAGTTAGTCTTGATTTTTTGTGATTACGACATGGGCTCGACATTTGCTCGAGATCTCTACGAGAACAGTACGCCACTTGGCGACACTCTACGATTTGTACACGACATCTTCTCGACAAACGAAGACTTTGGTACGAGAAGATACGAGTTAAGTACGAGTTTCGTACGAGTTTATACGAGATGTGACGACATGCCTACGAGTTAAGGACGAGATAAGTACGAGTTATTAGGAGCTGAGTACGAGAAGTGTACGAGTTATGTCAACAGATTATGAATTTGGTATATATTTGTGTTTAAGTCTTTTATAGCTCACCCGATCTGAAAGCCCTTGACAGGGATTGGTATTGTCATTATTGTAGCATTTTGACCGTCGACAAGATGTCTTCCTTTTGTATGATATACCTGTATCGACTCACGTTTTCTTCCTCAAGACTGCTGAAAAATTTGAATGAATTGGTCTGTACAAGCTTCAAAATAATGTAAATAACACGATACATCTTCATTTCTTAAGTATCCTCTTCTGGACGATGCAAAATCTGTTGAAAAAATATCTTCTACAATCGTAGAAGGGATCTATAAGAAAAAGTAACGAATATGAGAGTCCAAGATGGGTGCAGATTCAAGATTGTTATATTCAAAAGCCGATTATGGACTCTTTTGAATTTGATCATGTACATACTAAAATTAAGCTGAAAATTATAATACGTACAATGTACCATAAAGTACGAACTATTCTGCCAAGGGAAGGGGGGGGGTTGGTCAAATTTGTTCTTTTCCATAATCTTTTTCCATAGATGAAAGATGGAACTGTTTCCTTGTTTTTTATGTATTAGGACAAAATGATGTAAGAGGTTACATTGACAAACTTACTACGATTAATTGGATTTTTCTGGAGTTAGTATGTGTATTAAGCTCATGTACGCCTTGAACATGTCAGCCCACCTGGGCCTCTTTTATTTTTGTTCTCTATCATTGCTATACTATGAAAGTGAAAACATTTATGCATGCTGCAGAGGAAGACTGGATTTAAGTACTCAACTCGGCAGAACTCGAGAAAATGTCGTGATAGTGTCGAGCAGAACTCGTACAAAGTCGTGCAGGTGTCGAGAAGAGGTCGGTACAACTCGCATGATGTCGTGTAGACATCGTACTCATGTCGTTTTAACTCGTATATAAACTCGGCCCTTCTCGCACGAGTTTGATTCATGACGAGAAGCGACGAGAAGTGGAGACATGCACACGATACCTGTACGAGTTTATGCGACATCTGTTCGACCTCTGTTCGACATTTCTTCGACATGCGCACGACATGAAAACTCGCACGACAATTTTAAACCGTTTAAAATTCTCGCCACCTCACGCCGAGTTCTGGCGATATGAGGCGACATTTCTTCGACATGTGAAGACATCTGTACGAGTTCCATGCGACAAATGACGAGTTGTGGCGAGTTGTAACTCGCCACAACTCGTAGCTCTAACTCGCTACAGTGTGACAGGGGCTTTAGGTGTCATCAACCCGGCCATATAGCAATTGGCTGTCGGATACGACTAGACCATAGTAAGCTAGACTATTACAATCAGTATGAACTGAATCACAGGTATAAGCGTCATGCTTCACAGTACATGCAAAACAGTCAAGGTCATCAAGTTGTTGGTGATTCAAATGAAGTGACAATCAGTCTACAAAATATAGAAACAAAGGCCCTGATTGACACAGGTTCAACGGTCTCAACTGTCAGCCATGCTTTTTATCAGTCTTATTTGTCAAACATCCCTATTGAATCATTAGATCAATTACTGAACATAGATTGTGCAAACGGGGAATCTCTTCCATACTATGGATACGTTGATGTCACCATGGGATTGTATGGCATGGATACAAGTGACAGTATTGATCATTGCATATTGCTTGTAGTACCTGATACGAAATATAACTACCATGTGCCTGTCATAATTGGAACAAATGTACTATCAATTCTGCTGAATCTTACTAAGGACAAGTATGGTCCTAGGTTTCTGCAGAACGCTCAGTTACATACACCATGGTACCTAGCTTTGCGCTGTTTGACCTTGCGCGAGAAAGAATTATCTAGAAATGGAAATGTTCTAGCTTATGTTAGATCTGCTGAGCATAGAAGCATAAAGATACCTCCAAACAGTGAAGTGGTAGTCCAAGGTTATCTTGACAAGCAAATTCCTTATCAGTCAGTATGTGGTTTACTGCAAGCTTCTCCATCGTCTTGTCTGTCGCAGGACCTTGATATATCGCCTGTCTTGGTGAATTATAGATACAAAGAAACAGGTGAAGTCCCTGTACACATTTCAAATGTTACAACAAGAACTATCAATATTCATCGACGAGCAATGATTTGTGAAGTTCAACCTGTCTCGATAGAACAAACGCCTCAGTTGACAGAGTCAAGTTCGGATTTACTCAAAACTGTGTCAATTGATACTGACCATCTTAATGATGACCAATTACACATAGTTCAAGGTTTCATTCAGAAGAACAATGACATATTTTCAATGTCAGATACTGATATTGGTCATTCTCATTCTGTAAAGCACAGAATTGAGTTATCGGACCCGATGCCTTTCAAACAAAGGCACAGGCGTATTCCGCCAGCCATGTTTCAAGAAGTTAGAGACCACTTGCATCAGTTGCTATCGGCAGGTATGATAAGACGTAGTAAGTCTCCGTGGGCTAGTAATGTCGTATTGTGTAGAAAAAAGGATGGAAAGATGAGAATGTGTATCGATTATCGTCAGTTGAATCAACGTACCATCAAAGATTCATACGCCCTTCCTCGAATCGATGAGATTCTCGATGCCCTTATAGGCAATAAGTACTTTACGGTCCTTGATATGAAGGCGGGGTATCACCAGATCGAGGTTGAAGAGACTCACAAAGAGAGAACGGCATTCACAGTCGGCCCTTTGGGTTTCTTTGAATATAATCGAATGCCGTTCGGTCTGGTGAATGCCCCCGCGACATATCAAAGGATGATGGAGGACGTATTCTATGGTCTTCACTTAGACATTTGTTTCATTTATTTAGATGATCTCATTGTGTTCTCAAAAACATTCGAAGAACACATAGATAGACTTGAGAAGGTTTTTGATCGTGTCAGAAAAGAAGGTCTTAAATTATCCCCATCAAAGTGTGACTTCTTTAAAAGTAGAGTCAAATATGTTGGTCACATTGTTTCAGAAACAGGAATAGAACCAGATCCTGCTAAAGTGGACAAGGTCACTAACTGGCCCAGACCTAAATCCTCCGATGAAGTACGCCAATTTCTAGGGTTTATTGGGTACTATCGGAAATTCATTGAAAATTTCTCCAAAATTGCGAGGCCTTTGAATGATTTAATACCAGCCCCAAACAAATCAAGCAAACGTAAACGAAAGAATGTGCAAGACGATTTATCTTTCGTTTGGACTGACATTCATGAGAATGCATTTCAGACTTTGAAGTCTAAGTTGCTTGAGCCACCCATTCTTGGTTACCCTGATTATCAGTTGCCCTTTGAGCTGCATATAGATGCTAGCTTCCAAGGTTTGGGTGCCGTGCTGTATCAGAATCAAGGTGGACAGAACCGAGTCATTGCTTACGCAAGCAGAGGCTTGAATCCTGCTGAAAAAAACTATCCAGTGCACAAGCTGGAATTTTTGTCTTTAAAATGGGCAGTTACTGAAAAGTTTGCTGATTACTTGCATGGAACATCATTTGTTGTATTGACAGACAACAACCCACTGACTTATGTTTTAACATCTGCAAAGCTTGATGCAATAGGTCAAAGGTGGATCGCTGCTCTTTCAGCATTTGATTTTGAGATTTTGTATCGGCCTGGTAAGAGCAACGCTGATGCTGATGGACTTTCCAGATTACCTGGCATTCCAAAATCTGACAGAGAGTCTCTAAAATCAGACTCCATAAAAGCTTTAAGTTTTGCTCACACGCAGCCATATGTAGAAAGTCTCTCTACGTCAGCTGATGCAATTGGTCAGTTCTGTATGACAAATGTTTTGTTCCATATCGATGTACAAGCTGCTCAACGCAATGACACTGTTCTTAGTCTATGGATTGAGAATACGAAGCGTCGATGTCTTCCTAGAAAGCAAGACTTACCCTTTTCCCCTGTACATTCAGTCTTTTACCGAAATTTTGACAGACTCAAACTGCAAAATGGTATTTTGGTCAGAGAAACAACTATCGATGACAAGAAGAGAGAACAAATTGTTCTACCCTCCTCACTTGTCAAAGATGTTCTCTTCTCATTACATAATCATCTTGGTCACCCAGGTCGTGACAAAACGATATCCCTAATTCGAGATAGATTCTTTTGGCCTGGTCTTACACGAGATGTTGAAAACTGGATAAAGGGTTGCAAGAGATGTTTGCTTAGTAAAAGTCCAGATAATAATCGAGCTCCACTCCAAAATGTTAGTACATACCAACCCCTTGAGCTCGTTTGCATGGATTTCCTTACCCTTGAAACATCAAAAGGTGGTTATCAATATGTATTAGTGATAACTGATCACTTTACTCGATATGCAATAGCAATCCCATCTCGAAACATGACAGCTAAAACAACTGCTGACATATTTTTCAATCACTTTGTAGTACATTATGGTCTGCCTAAAAAGATCCACTCAGACCAAGGGGCCAATTTTGAATCGAAGTTAATGAAAGAGCTGTGTAATCTCATTGGAATTGAAAAATCACGAACGACCCCATATCATCCAATGGGAAATGGGTTATGTGAGCGGTTTAATCGCACTCTGCTTGGTATGCTCGGCACTTTAGAGCTTGACAAAAAGCGTGATTGGAAGTCTTTCTTAGGTCCTATAACACATGCATATAATAGTATGCGACAGGACACTACAGGTCATTCCCCCTACTTTCTAATGTTTGGGCGGGAGCCGAGACTTCCGATTGATATTGCGTATGGCATAGAGCATGAAAACAAACAAATATCGATGACGAAGTACGTTGAAAATATGCAAAAGAGACTTAAACAGTCTTATGATACAGCGATAGAAGCAGTCAGAAAGTCTCAAGCAAAGCAAAAGAAAATGTATGATAGAAAATGCAAAGGTGCAATTCTGCAGGAAGGTGATAGAGTGTTAGTTAAAAGGGTTGCATTCGAAGGCAAGCATAAACTTGCTGATAAATGGGAGGAGGATCCCTATGTTATATTGAGGCAACCAAATAAAGAAATCCCTTTTTTACAGTTCAGAAAGAGAACGGTGAAGGTAGAAAGAGAACTTTACATCGCAATCTCTTGCTACCTATTGGTCAATATCTGAATGATGATGATGAAACCAATGTAAAAAGTCCAACTCGACCACCAGTATCACCTGAAAAAAAGTTACCAAATAGAAAGTGTAAGAGTGACCAGAACAGAACCAAATTGGTTACTGAAAGGTCTGAAAGAAATGAAAAGATAGATGAAGACAGAAATGAAAGTGATAGTGATGATACTGAATCAGACAGATTCGAAATCGTCTTACAAACTCCTAGCACTGCATTAGATGCTGGAAATGAACAAGATCGAAATGAAACAACTGAACAGAATTCATCTGAAGTTCAAGAAACAGAAGCAGATGAAAACGTCAGTAGAGATGATAACGTTTCATCTGAGAGTCATAGCAGTGAGAATAGAGTTGAAAATGAAGAAGAGTCAAGTCCAGCTGTTGTTCCGACACAGGAGAGGCCTGTGAGAAATCGGAGACAACCAGCTTGGATGAGAACAGGAGAATTTGTAGTAGGTCAACAGGTGGTGGTCGATAAGGATGATTGGAAAGAAAAAGTGAATGAATTGAAGCATTTTTCTATGTCCAATCCAAATGCTTTCCAAGGAATTGAAAGCAAACTGGGAGAAGCCTTCCTGAATATTTTAACATCAAAGTAAATTGATTGAGTGGTGTCAGAAGTTGTACCCTTGGTCAAAGACGAGGACGTCTTTTCAGAAACAGGGGGAGAATGTGACAGGATGTTATTTTGAAATATTTTTGAATTAGAAAAATATTTCAAATCCGTTTACGTCCGTTTTTAATTATTTCCGTTTGAAGTAATCTTTAATCCAATCGAATTAATCGTTTACCAATAGTTTGAATTTCTCTGATTTCATTGGTTGTTGCTTACACCGGGAATTTTCAGTTGTAAGCTTTGCGATCGATGTGATAGATGTGAAGATCGTATCATATATATATATATTTTCCTTTGTTTGAAGATCGATTTGTATTTGGACTCGGGAACTTTGATTTACGTTTGACAGTAAGTTGACTGATTACTTCAACTAGTTCTTATTTTAATTCTAACTCAATATAACACTAATTTTCTACTTGTAATATAATCACCGAGTGAAAGATCTACCTGTATGAATGTCATGGATAAGTAAACACGCTTCGTGTAACTTTCTTGTCTCGCTGAGATCATATTGTCTAAAGTGTTATTTTACTTTAAATTGCTTTTAACTTGATAGTTATCTAGTGGTCAATTGATATTGTAGATCGAGAAATATTCTGCTAATGTTTGAAGAGAAGTTTCCCCTTTGGAATCTGCCTTAGCCCATAGCGAGGTAGGGAGATAACTCCTATTTTCGGTTTACACTTCCGTTTCATAATGTGTCGTTTCTACACATTTGTGTTAATATTTTCTTATTGTAATACAATAATCGTCATTTGATAATTGTAGAACTTGCTTTATATATACATGAAATACATTTGATTGTGTGGAGTTCACATTATCTTTCTTTTGTAAAATAATTTAATGTAATTGTGATATTTGTACTTAGAGACCCATTTATATTTTGTGATTGCAGGGTATAGATCTTGGGATAACTTTGTCCATCAGGACCCGAATAAATGATGAAATGATATACATCGGACTTCCTTATTAATTGCCATGGAAACCCGGTTACATATATGCACAACCAATGTAATTCCCTGAGATTTTAATATTGAAAGAAACGCGTTGCAAGTCGTGTATTAACACTCGTGACGTCATGCAATGCATAAGATTTAAAGAAACGTGCCGCGACGGCTGTTCTAACCTGCAAACTGAACCCACGGTAAGATGGATTTTAACGTCACGCTTTTACCTAGAAAAAGGAATTTCAGAAAACAAGAATGAAATAGACAACTATGGTGCATATATATAGAATAAATGTCATAATTTGTGTTTTGTTACGGGCCTATACAACACACAGCAAGTGCATTTATCGCATGAAATGCGCTAACGCGCATTACATGTACGATAAATGCACTTGCTGTGTGTTGTATACCCGTAACAAAACACAAATTAAGACACTTATTCTCTATTTGCGTCCTTTTGAAATTGAGAAAGCTATCAGCCAGCCATATAAAACACTTTCAAATTATGTGACTATGTTAAATTTGACAGAAATTTGTTTCATTTCATTATCAACAGAATTTATAGACAGCAAAAGAATGAAATCTTGATTTACTCAAGTCCTTGATTTACTGTAGTTCTTTTAAATTTTACACAAAAAATAATGAAATTAAACTAATTCACTTTTAATTTGTGTAGAAAACACATTCAATTTGCAAAAGATTGTACTGTTTTAATTTTGCTTTGTTTTCTGGTTTAGGGCTCAAAACCTTCCAGCACGAGGACGCAAAACAGAAAATAATAAAGAAATGGCCTTATTGACAAGGGTGTATAATGTATATAAGGGTTGCAAAGATAAACATAATTTGAAATTGATATGTATGCAATAAAATATGGCGAGCGTAAGCGTCGACTAAGCGAGCCCGGAAAATTTTGAAATATTGACCAAAAAATTATAAAAATTAAAGGTTTTAAATACAAATTCATGTTATTTTTCAAATGTTATGACAAAACAGGGGAATCGGGACTTTAAAATCTTATGAAATTATATTTATAAGCTTTATCAAACTATGCTTCGAAAATTCCAGGGGGGGGGACCCCCGACACCCCCCCCCCCTTTGGATCCGCGCTTGGGTTGGTACTAATTGTGCGCCTCTTGTTGCACATTTATTTTTATTGTTTATACACGCGTATGAAAAAAGAATTTATCACATGATACACCCGTTATGCAGTTTCATAAAGCAATTTCATAAATATATGATATGATAACACGTTACATATCGCTCTGCTTGAATGCGATTGGTCAAGTTTGGAACCTAATCACATAAACCTTGACAAATGTTACCTTTCAAATATCGGTCAACTGTTAAATTCAGACCCGGAGTCAATACCAATGATTAAAATTGTTGTTGTTTACTAAATTCTTGCGTTAAAATACTATTCACAATTGAAATACTTTTCTCTTACGCACAGAATATCTATACGATTGGGACACTACTTCTCATGGCGTAGAAGACGACTTCTAGATCACGGCGTGGTTCGCCTCTATAATTCTCGGAAACGTTGATTTCACGTTAGAAATATACATTTTTAGGCAATATCATGTGATAAAAAGAATCTCAAAGGAATTTTCATTTCATACGATGTATTATGAAATTCGTTGTGCGTTTTATATCCCCTCACCAAGGCTCGGGGATATAAAACACACAACTCGTTTCATAATATATATATATATCCAAAATCTTCAAAAGCAAAGAAAACATGATGATTTGAATGTTTTCAAAGGGCAAGGGGCGGTAAGGGACTTCCTAGGCCCAAAATCGTTGTTTATTCCGAATATTTAAAAATATTGAAATTGATACTGAATTTGATTAAAGAAAGCTTGTCTTCAATAGGTTCAACTTAAGAAATGTTCGATTTCATTTTTTTCATTAGAGTTATCCCCCTTTGAAATCACCTATGAAACCGGAAATGAACAAAAAATCAATAAATTTTCGCTTTTGATGGCGAAATTAGACTTGGCCACATGAAAACAACAAGTTCATATTTTTTCTATATATCCGTACAAGTATTTTGTAAATGTTGTAAAAGTATGAATCTGTTGTTTTCATGTGGCCACATAGAAAACAGAAGGAAAACAATTACTGTTACCAAGAGATCGGGTCTTTTTGGAAACAGAAAAACACCTTTAACTTCTATAATACAGGAAGAATTTGAGTCAAATCGATATAATTTAATAGATTTTGTTTTGTTCTTAATGATGATGTTGATTATTTATTCTTACATGCACGAAATCAAATAATACCGACAAAAATGTCTTTCAAATGTGTATTTTCCTCGTAACGTAAACGACTTTCAAGACCATAGAATGACGTCATACTGAATATATGACGTCATATATGTTCGTGACATTGATATTGCTTGTATTTTGCGAAAAATATTTTAAAGTCAAAGTCATTATATCATATACGTAATTAAAAATCGAAATGACAGAGTATGTCTAAAAGGATACAGCAGGTATAAAATAAAATATTTCAAAATAAAATAAATAATCCTGATGCGCTACACGGTCGCTACGCGCGCGTTGAGAACGTTGCTTCATTGTGAAATTTCCTCGACGTTCGCCAGCATGTTGAAGGTCGTTACTCGTGTGTTGGCCAAAAAAGTGAAGGTGTGACAGGGCCTTTATAAAAAAAAAATTAAATACGCATGGGCATCGGATTGATCGCTGGTTACAGTATCACTTGCAAGTCATTCTTTAATCATAATAATAAGGTTTTTCTTGGTTTTTATCTCTTTTTTAAGAACAACCGCAACTGCATGTTTATATAATTACATATGTTGTTTTTACACAGAAAAAGAATCGATTAAAAAATTCAAAGGTTAATAATTTTATCATAGCGCCACCTACAATACCTTCCAGTTCTCAATAATTCCTGTTGCTTACATCATTCAGTATGTACGTTTCGCTGTTTGTAATAAAATTTTTATACATGTCCCTGTAAAATAACCACATTAGTAGGGATATTTCCTACTTTCTAAACGAAAAAGAAAAAAAAAACTCCCCAAAAAAAACTAAATCAAACAACATCACCCCCCCCCCCTCCCAAATCACACACGAAAGTCAACCACAACAAACTTAACGATTAAATGAAGATGTCAAGTACACCCCATCTTTTCAGAAAAAAAAAGAAAAAAAAAAGGAGAAAAGTCCGACTGGACGTTTAATATGACAAACCCTTCTTTCACATGAAGAGCAATTTTGACTTTAGTATAAATATATCATGAAGAACACAACATATATGTAATTTATCTAATTTTGACACTGGAATATAATTTATTTCAATATTGAGAAATTATGGTCTTGTAAAATTTACACCGCCGCGTATGATTTGCCGTCGACGAGATGTTCTTATTTTTTTCAAATTGGGAAAAATATCTGCCATGTCTCAATTTCGACTGAGAAATATCCTTTAAATTTTATTGAACATATTTTATAGAAAATTTATTGTCAATAACGAAAATTATCCAAACGAATACAGCGCATACAGTATATATAAAAATTATATTTTTAACCTGAATAGCGATTTTACGGTAACGGACATTCTGCGAGTACATATATACCGATAGTATATTGTTCACGCCTTGTAAATAAATCCTTCACAGTAGCACATTCTGTATCTTCATATTTTTTCCTTCATTTTTTTTCAATGATGTAAATCTAAATCATTAAAAGTGCAATCCAAGGAATGTGTACATGAATACATAAAAAATAAAGAACAACCGAAATATAGACGCATCCTAATTTGGGGAGATTTTGACATACAATGTATATTGATAATTTCAGTCGGTAAAAATCAGCGAAACGTACATACTGAATGATGTAAGCAACAGGAATTATTGGGAACTGGAAGGTATTGTAGGTGGCGCTATGATAAAATTATTAACCTTTGAATTTTTTAATCGATTCTTTTTCTGTGTAAAAACAACATATGTAATTATATAAACATGCAGTTGCGGTTGTTCTTAAAAAAGAGATAAAAACCAAGAAAAACCTTATTATTATGATTAAAGAATGACTTGCAAGTGATACTGTAACCAGCGATCAATCCGATGCCCATGCGTATTTAATTTTTATTTATAAAGGCCCTGTCACACCTTCACTTTTTTGGCCAACACACGAGTAACGACCTTCAACATGCTGGCGAACGTCGAGGAAATTTCACAATGAAGCAACGTTCTCAACGCGCGCGTAGCGACCGTGTAGCGCATCAAAAAGGTTGCGAGGTAATTCTTGATAATGACGAGCAGTACCTAGCGAGCCGAAGGATTTCTTCAATATAAAAAAAGATTTCTATTAGAAAAGGTAGTTGACCACCAAAAGAGGGAATCGATGCCCACTCGTACCCCTCTAAATGCAGATGAATCAGATGAGACAAAAAAAAATGATTTTACACGGGAAGAGGGGGTGGGGACTAAAATACAGTGTAGGATCTGGTGGGTTACCGGAAATACACATACCTTTTATGCCTTGGTTAAAAGTATCATAATCACATTAATATCATTTATTGTAAGATTTCAAAAAGTCAACAAAGGGGTGCCCAAGTTACCCCTCATTATATTATATTGAAATCTACCAAGTACATGCATGTTTATATTATATCGTGATATTGATAGTGCTCATATGAACACATTTAACTATCGTTTTCTCCTTTTTCGTAACAAGTTGCAGCTTCAAAACTTTACATAAAAATTTAGATTATTTAAAGATGTTTTTTATCATTCAATTGCACAAAAAACTGAGGCTAAGTAGCCTAAATAGTGTTTGAATATAGCAGCATGTTACCTACAGACAACGTTAAATTACAATGTGATCGCAACGCCATATGACGTCAAAATCAGTGTAACATATAGCTGACCATCCTGGTTTCAAATTAGTGTAGAATTGCAACCGAATGTCGGATTCTCAAAATTTAAATTGATTTATACTCTGTATTTCTTGTATTTTCAATGCTCAATGTTTCTCCGAGTTTTGAGATTGGGCTGATTTTGGCCCTTACCGCCCCTTGCCCTTTGTACTTCTAGGTACCTGGATGATATTCTTACTATCGACAATCCTGTTTTTGAAAAGTAAAAAAAAAAGTTATCTATCCACAAGAATTGACTCTAAACATGGCAAACGTTACAAACACAGAAACACCATTTTTGGACCTAATGGAGAGATTCAAACAAGTGTGTATGACAAACGAGATGATTTTGGATTCAACTCAGTAAATTTTCCCTGGCTAGACGGTGATGTTCCTAGATTACCGTTATATGGTTCCTATATCTACATTTCGCAGCTCATCCGGTATGCTAGAGCATGTACTGATGATGTTTGTGATTTTCATAGTAGAAACTTACAAGTTACAAAGAAACTTTTAGGTCAATGTTTATGCTTTCGCAAACTAGTAAAGACTCACTGGAAATTTTACAAACGTTATGGTCAAGTTCTTTCAAAATGAAATTTGGACCCATATAAGCAACAGAGTACATAAATATCACCAGGAGTCCCCGAGGGCACATTTAGCCAAGTTCGATCAACTTTGGTTGATCGTTTCTTCAACGCATTCAAAAGATTCTGTTATCATTTTTTTTTATTTCTAAAACGTGGGTCCTGTAGCATTATATCCCACACATCCTGCTACGTCTCTCGATACATTTTGGACATAATAACTCCCACACTCGTTGGCCATATTACATTGTTAAGATTGAGGATAACTGACGATGATTTAATAACCGAAACGTGCATGTCTGGTCCATGCTGCAAATTTATCCGTTCTTAAATGATGCTGTTGAACTTGAAGACGTTTAACATTTCGGTATTTCTCAACCTGCAGTTTATGGTGATATATTTACAAAATAAGAGAGATCAAAGGTAGACAGAATTGCTATCGAAATTGTATCAGAGTCATCAAATGCCTTTTATACCGTGGATATAATCCCTGTGTCACCAGACGGACGCTTGGCTTGGTACGTACTGGACCAATCTACAGCCTTGTACCAGGGCGTTCTTAAAAATTGCACTCTGACTTACTGTGGCGACAGGACTGCATGACGGGCCCTGTTCAAACCTTTTTAGAGAAGACAGGGTCCCGACCACCTGTCTTCTCTGAATGTCAGTCGGACCCCTCGTGTGATCACATGTATGAGCTCGCTACAGCCGGCAAAGCACGGACTGTATTTCGTATGCCTTCTGTTTTTATATCCATCTCTGTGTTTCTTGGTCCCCTGTGTCATGCTGTTTGTTTGTATGTTTATCTTACAGTGAGGAGGTTATTTTACACCACAATTATGCGTTCTTCGAGACCATTGGGATATCAGAATAGTGGGAGGGTTGTGCGCACGTAATCCAGGATAACCACATCGTCTGCTATACTAACGTTGCAGATGGTCGTCATAAGTCAGCACCGATTGCTCGTTGGTTTATGTCTAGTCATTTGTGTTCGATGTTTCTCTGTGATTTGGCGTTCCTTGTACCATTCGCGTCTCTTTCTCTTCTTGTCTGCTTTTTGTTTTCAGTGGGTGTTTTGAGGTTTTGCTATTTGTGCTGCAAATGTTTCAGATCTCCTCCTTTTTTTCTTATGATTATCCAATCGGTGGTTTGCACTTAAAGTCATTCGGTACACCTATGGTACCTAATTCTAGCCAGCATGTATATCCCTTAGAGGTTCCAAAAACTCAACGTCCCGTAATTCGCTTATTTCTTAACAGATTGAAATGAAATTGGTATCTATGGAATCAGAAAGAACTTTTCTGAATGTTTATACCAAAAAATGCTTTTGATTATGGGCATAATAAAACCGTCAGATTTATAAAACGGCTTATTTTTGCGCGATGCGTAAATTGTCTACTTAGCGGGGTAAGACATTACAGGTCAAAGTTCAAGGTGACTAGGTCAAAAATCATCGTATTAAATGAAAGATCTGGTCCTGGGGAATTTACATATGAAATATCAAAGCCCTATCCCTTATAGTTTAAAAGTAGGTCAAAGGCCAAGGTCACTAGGCCAAAGTCATGGTATCAAATGAAAGCCCTGGTCATGAGGAATCTTTATGTGAAATATCATAGCCTTATCCCTTAAAGTTAAAAAGTCAAAGGTCAAGATCAAGGTCACTAGGTCAAAAATCATGATATCAAATGAAAGCTCTCATCATTAGGAATCTATATGTGAAATATCAAAGCCATATCCCTTATAGTTTTAAAAGTAGATCAAATGTCAAGATCATGGTCACTAATTCAAAAGTCATGATCTCAAATGAAAGATCTCATCATGGGGAATTTTTATGTAAAATATCAAAGGCCTACACCGTATAGTTTAAAAGTAGGTCAAAGGTTAAGGTCACTAGGTCAAAAATCATGGTATTAAATGAAAGCTTTAGTCATGGGGAATATATATGTGAAATATCAAAGCCCTACGCCTTATTGTTTGAAAGTAGGTCAAAGGTCAAGGTCACGGCCACAAGGTCAAATGTCATGGAGTAATACTTGTTATGATGAGTGTGTGTATGAAATATTAAAGCCTTATCACTTATACTTGAAGAGATATTCGCTTCAAGAACTTCTTAACCAAAATATTACTACAAGGTCAAAGTTCAAAATCAAGGTCACTGTCAAATATCTTGGTATCAAAATGTAGTACTTATTATGGTGAATGTATATATGAAATATGAAAGCCCCAACACTTATATGTGAAAAAAAATAAATGCTTTAAGATTTTCTTAACCATTAACCAAAATATATGAATGTGTGTATGAAATATGAAACTTTTAAGCCCTATCACTTATAAAGTTATCTGCTTTAAGAACTTCTTAACCGGACGGACGGACAGACAGAAGGACAGTACAGACGGACAGGGTTTTTCCTATATATCCCCCAAACTTTGTTTGCAGCGGATGGGGATATTATAACACAGAGCACAGGAACAGCAACTCACAACATAGAAACATCAAACACAAGAGACAACACATAAACCAACGAGACCAATAGGCAACTGGTGCCGACTTCGGACGGCCATCCGCCACGCAAGTAGCAAATGTTGTGGTTATCCGGATTACGTGCGCACGACCCTCCCATTTTTCCGATTACCCAATGGTCTCGAAGAACGCACAAAATTGTGGTGTAAAATAACCTCCTCACTGTAAGATGAACATACAAACAGACAGCATGACACAGGGACCAAAGAAAGACACAGTTGGATTTGTAAATGGATATAAAAACCAGAAGGCATACGTAAAACAGTCCGTGCTGTAGCGAACTCATGCATGTGATCACCCGAGGAACCCGACTGACATTCAAAGAGGACAGGTGGTCAGGGCCCTGTCTTCTCTTAAGAGGTTTAGACCGGGCCCGTCATGGAGTCCTGTCGTCACAGTCAGTCAGAGTGCAATTCGTAAGTATGTGTACGTATATCTGGGACATCATTTCACAGATTTTGGCCATATTTCATTGTTCAGATATAGGATCACTGACGAGGATTAAATACCCGAAACGTGCATGTCTGGTCCATGATGTAAATCTATCTGCACTAAAATGATGCTTATGAATTTGGAGACGTTCAACATTGTTACAAGGATGTAGATTGGTCCAGAACCAAATTAAGTGTCCGTCTGATGACAGAAGAATAACATCCACGATATAAAAGGCGTTTGATGATTCTATCACTATTTTGATGGTTATTCTAATTACCGTTGATCCTTCTTATTTTGTTAATTATGTCACCATAAAATACAGGTTGTGAAATACCCAAATGTAGTGTACTCTGTTGCTTGTAAGCATCCAAATAACACACTTGTATGAATATCTTCATTAACAATTCTGATATTTTGGTCCAATAATGGTGTTTCTGAGTTTGTTACGTTTGCCTTATTTAGAGTCAATTCTTGTGGATAAACAACATTTTGATACATTTCAAAACCGGAATTGTTGATTATAAGAATATCATCCAGGTGCCTAGAAGTACCAATGAAACATTTCAAATCATCATGTTTTCTTTGATTTTGAAAATTTTGGATGAATTATAAAAATAAATCTGCAACAAGAGGGGAACAATTAGTACTCATAGGGGTTCCTATAACCTGCTTGTAGAATGCCTCACCAAATCTTACATAAATGTTGTCCAAGAGGAAGGACAGGGCAATATACAGATCACCACATGTTCATGTTTTGTATGATTTGTATTCTGTGGCGGAAAAGAAAACCTTTCCCTTCTCAATCGAAACACCATTTAATGAGTTTGGATAATCGATCAGTAATTTTGTCGTGAGGAAGTGTGGTGTACATATTAGAAAAGTCATGTGAAGAAGTCGTATTTGCTTGAAATTGTCTTGATTTCATTTATCAATCACATCGCCTGAATTTTTAATAGACCAAAAGTAGTTTACACCATTCTTGTTCATTACAGTTTCGAAATAGTTTGCCACGTGTTCCTTTATAGCCTTGAGTGCTGACATCATATTTCTAGACAAAATTGTGATTGAGCAGTATCTATATTTCACAGCTCATCCGGTATGCTAGAGCATGTACTGATGTTTTGGATTTTCATAGTAGAAATTTACAAATTACCAAGAAACTTTTAGGACAAGGTTTTCGCTTTCACAAACTAGTAAAGACTTTCTGGAAATTTTACAAAAATTATTGTCAATTCTTCTGAAATTCGGACCAATACAGGCAACAGAGTATATTACTTTGGGTATTTCACAACCTGCATTTTATGGTGACATTATTAACAAAATAAGAAGGATCAACGATAGACAACTTCACTATCGAAAACGCGTCAGAATCATCAAACGCCTTTTATACCGTGGATATGATCCTAATGTCACCAGACGGACACTAGGCTTGGTACTTGACCAATCTACAGTCTTGTACAAGCGCATTCTTAAAACTTGCACTCTGACTGACTGTGACGCCGGGACTCCATGACGGGCCCTGTCCAAACCTCTTTAGAGAAGACAGGGCCCCGACCACCTGTCCTCTCTGAATGTCAGTCGGACTCCTCGGGTAATCACAGACAAGAGCTCGCGGCGGCAGAGCACGGATTGTATTACGTACGCCCTCTTTTTATATCCATTTACATATTCATCTGTGTTGTTTGGGCCCCTGCGTTTTGCGGTCTTGTTTGTGTGTGGTCATCTGACAGTGAGGAGGTTGTTTTACATCACAATTGTACGTTCTTCGAGACCTCTGGGTAATCGGAAAAGTGGGAGGGTTGTGCGCACGTAATCCAGGATAACCACACCTTCTGCTATTTCCGTGGCAGACGGCCGTCCTAAGTCGGCACCGGTTGCCCATTGGCCTCGTTGGTTTATGTGTAGTCCTTTGTGTTTGATGTTTCTGTGTTGTGCTTTGACGTTCCTTGTCCCTAATGCGTCTCTTTCCGTGCTTGTCTGCTTTGTGTTTTTGCATTGGGTGTGTTGGGGTTTTGCTGTGGTTGCTACAACCGGGTGTTGTTGGAGATCCCCTCCTTTGTTTGCTTGAAGTTGCAATGTATCGAAATGTAGGGAGATCCAATTTAGAAATAGGGATGTTAAATGAAGAAAATTCACTGTTATGTTTGCTCAAAATGTTTGGGACACTTTCATTGCATAAGTATTTGTAGACGAAAGTTCCGAAACTAAAGAAGCATCACTGATGAGAATTTAATATTCGAAACACGTGTCTGGTGTGTAAGAAATTGGTTTGAAATTTTCTTCAAGAAGGTGTAGAGTTGGAACCCTTCCGCATTATCGACATGTAGTAACGTTTTCAAATAATTATATGGTGTCGTTGGCTGCTTTGTCTGCAGGCGCGAAAACATATTTTCATGTAAGCATGTAAATTACGTAAAAATAAAACGTTTGAATACAATATAATGACAGACGACAGGCTATTTCTTGCAGATTGAAATAATACAAAAATAAATTAAAACAAAAAAGGTGAACGGACAGATGACGGCATCTCTGTGTAAAAGCGGCGTGAGTTTACGTTATCTCAAAATAACACATTAGAGAGACTCAACAACAAAGATACTTAGATTCTGACTTGGGTCCCTTTGATGAAAGCAAACAACAGTAATTAAGTATATAGCTTGCCAAAAAAATGGGCAGAATGCTATGAAAACAGGGAAAATATTTATTTGTTTGTAGGAGAGGACTGAAAAGAAAACGTATGCTTGAAAGACATGAATTTTCGAACATCTTTTATAAATGGAGCTAAAGATATGCAATTCTGGATGCATGTTGTCTGCTCGTCAGTCCCAATCCGTCTGATTATCTTGCTGCCTGTAAGTCTTTAGGAAATGTCGTCGCCCCTCTTGCATATCTTAAACCCTTGATGTTCTTTAAATTCAATACAGAAAAAGTACTAGTTTGAGATACTTACTTTTTAATTGACCTTTTCCGTAAGGTAAAAAGTTATATAATCGACGCTCTGACAGAAAAGTGATTTTTTGTACATTTGTACAATTACATTTTATATATATATATATAACATATTTCTATAAAACATGTCACTTTACTACCCTAAAATTTTACATCAAAATAAGAAAATAGTTTTTGCAACAAGAACAAAAACAAAAACAAAAATGTGATTTGAAAATGATATTCGGAAGAAAATTTTGATATTCCGAAGTGATCTATTATACCAGTGAAAAGATTAAATGCAGCGCAGGAAAAGAATAAGATTACTAAAAATGAACATCAATTATTTATTACGTTATAACAAAAATGTTACACGACCATTTACAATAAAGTATCATATTGGCTCAGAAGCTTCGTTTTTCACGTTTCTGTTCGCCCGTCATTTGACGGGACGTATTATGCTTGGTCAATGCTGTCAATTTATGCTTGGTCCATGCTGTAAATTTATTCGCTCTAAAATGATGCTAATGAATTTGAAGACTTTAAACATGGCATGGTGCGGTCCGTCCGTCCGACAGTCTGTCCGTCCGCTTATGGATCGCAATAACTTCAATATACCTCCACGGATTTACATGATATTTGTACATCGTGATTAGACTTTGAAGAAGAAGCCGCCTTTTTCAGGTTCATCCGATTTGTCGTTACGAAGTTATGGGACTTAGATATTTCAAATACAATGAAAATATACAAAAAATAGTTAAATATTCTTTAAAAATCTATTTCTGGTCGAAAGGTTTTGAAATTGTGTATTCTTCAAGTAGAAAGAATGTTCTTTGACGCATGTAACAGGTTTTAAAGTTTTTTGTCGCATAATCGAGATTTTATGTGTAATGGGGGGGGGGGGGGGGTTATACACACATACATGTTAAGCTAAGGGCTTTGAAGAGGAAGCTGCCTTTCGAGTTTCAGGTTAAACTTTATCCGATTTGTCGTTACGGAGTTATGAGACTTAGATATTTTAAATACAATGAAAATATACTAAATTAGTTAAAAATTCTTTTAAAAAAATTATTTCTGGTCGAAATGTTTTGGAAATTTGTATACTTCAAGAAGAAAGGGTGTTCTTTGACATATATAACATTTTTTGAAGTTTTTTGTCGCATAATCGATAAATTATGTGTAATGGGAGGGGGGTGGTTATATGGACGTACATGTTAAGCTAAGGGCAAACTATAGGTACATGTAACGCAATAACATGAATACGTGTCAATAGATTTTCATGATATTTCTACATCGTGATAAGATTGTAAGAATGCCTCTCGAATTCCAGGTTCATCCGATTTGTCTTTATGGAGTTATGGGACTTAGATATTTTGATGTTGTTAAAAATCAAAGGACTGAGGGTCCTGAACGATACTTCTAATCAAAATTTATAGTCAGCAGATGAATGTTGAATAATTTTATTGCTTATGTAATGATGAATTGATGATGATTATTTGTTTTACATAGGATGCATATGCATGTGAAGCTAATAATTTTCATTTCTGTGAGCTCATCGTGTTCTATAAACAGCATAACTTATAAACTGTTTATATTTACTATAAGTGGTATACTTTAAATAACATTTTATTCTGACGACTTAAACCCGTAGAAGTGTCTTAAAATTAACCCATCTGGAAACTAGAAAGAATGTTTAAAATAGAAACTAGAAAGACGTTAAGACCATGCATGCATGTTTAAAATTACTTACAATCTACAATATATATGATAAAAGTGCGGTTACATGTAGTTCCAGCGTAACATTAAGTTTATTATCACTGGTAATTTCCAAAAAATCTCATTTTAATTACCAGAATTTCCTATTTCTTTCAACAAGATCATGCTCCTTTTCTACTTCGTTTCTCGTGGGTATATACATCATGTACATAGGGAAGACAACTCTTACATTGTATAAGATAAAAGAAGTACTATATTACTACGCCACCGGCGAGCAGTGAAAGCAAGAAATGAATTTTTTGCATCTTTATATGCAATTGAAACTTTTTTCAAGAAGGAGGATAATCTTGATCTTGCATGTGTCAGACAGCAAATTCCTAAATTAGATAAAGCACTATATTTTGAGGTGTATGGATATGTTGCAAATCGGCAATGTCTCAACTGTTACGATAACATAAGGAGACTTCCTGAAAGGAAGTATCCTAAAAATCCCAACGGGCGTATCTTGCTGCGTGAGCGTAGGCTTTATTTTTTTTTTCTTGGGACCGCCCTTGGAGCCGAAGGAAAGTGAAGTACCCGGATAAACACATTTTGAGACCGGGTGGGCGACCCCCATTACCGCTCGCATTAAATCATTTAAGAACCTCAGAGAATAAAAGCGAGCGCACCACCCCTGTGCTTAACTGGCAGTTGCAGGGATGGGAGTGACTAAAAATATCATCAGCCCCTCTGACGACTTTAATACGTCAATTATGTTTTTAGTTTAAACATATTTTATTTCCATAAACATGAAATGGGAATTGTGCACAAGTTATACGAATATTATTTAAGCCCTTTCCCTAAATCAATTGTCTGCGACTTTATTAAGATTTTATTAACAACTTTCCTACTTATAGAATTTTTCATGTTCACCTTTTTAATGGGTCATATTGCATCGCACTTAAAAAGCACATCGCTTCAAAATAATGAAAATGGCTGGAGGAATGTAATTTGAATGAATAATTATCAACGTGAATAATTTGACATTTTCTGCTCATCAGCGGAATCAATGACCTTTGAGAGACCTTTCGTTTCTTTCTTTAACTAACCACAATCTCTAAAATTAGGAGTGCGCTGATAATCCGTTCTGGGGAGCAAAGATCAAGCATGATTTCAATCATTTTTGCTCTATGTAAAGTGACGAGGTCTCGCAAATCGTAGAATTTCCATTTTGTCTCCTACCTTGCAGTTACCCCCTAGCCAGTCAGCTAAGTACCATGTATAGTTGAAAAAAGAATCGCAGTACTAGTAACTCACACAAATGCATTAACTGGATATAAAGTGATGAAACTTCTTCGGCCGTCGACTTGAATTCCTTAATTTGATACAACGAATCAGAGAGAACCAAGGTGGAATTAGAAAGCTGTCTCACAATAACCCTTACATAAAAATAATACGGACATGTTTCAACTCTAAAATACCTTCCTGAAGAAACCTTCGAACCAATTTAATGCACCAGACACTTGTTTCGGCTAGTACATCCTCATCAGTGATACTTATTAATTTATACCGACTCGGAAGTGATTTTCTGACAGCTAAATGTATTTCAGTAGCGCCCTCTGGTATTATTTTCAACATCTAATTTATTGATAAGAAAATTTGATGAAATATCGGCACATAACGGGTACTTGCATACAAATATTGGTAATAAATAGGGAAAGACCTGTTGCAGCATATTGCAAACACAAAAATATGAGCGACATGGCCACATCAGCAAGAAATCGTGAATCATATAATTCACATGATATGAAACGCATTAAGGTATTAAATGGGCAACTATGCAATGATTTTAGGTCAAAGAAATCCATAAATGGGTGGCCCATTTACTTCTCATTATCCATTAAATTACTTCTATAACATATTACCTCGCTGCGAGACGCGATAGCAGTATACCGGAGTCTTGTAAGCAGGACAACCATTAGATAAACCTTAATAGATAAAACATCGGCAGCCTGTGTATTAAATAACGGCACACACCGGGTACTTGCAAACAGATATCGGTAATAAATACGGAAATGTCTAGCGTATAATATTGCAAACACAAAAAGATGAGCGACATGATCACACATCAGCAAAAAAAAAAAAAAAAAAAAGCGAATTACAATGTATACCAAACACAAATGACTACATATAAACCAACGAGACCAACGGGCAATCGGTGCCAACTTTAATACTGTCCGCGCGGCTCATTTCGGAAACTGGATAAACTTTGTCATGCAAAAAATAAGATTAAATCTATATCATTGAATAGATCTCGCTAAATTAATAGTCGTAAATTTTGGTATATGTTCCATGGTCCAGGGTTTATGCAATCAAATTAAACAAACAATAAGGTCATGTGCAGCGCACTTGCTTGGTAAGATTTTGAGGTGACTAATGCAGGTATCAAGTTTGAATTGTTTTGATTGAAGCATTCTAGTTGGAGTTGCAGGACCTTCTTTTTGTCGATTTGGAACTTGCCTGGTTTTTTGACAGCAGACCATCTTTTTTTGCTTCTCATTCCTTTCTAGCTTAAGGTATCCGATGTACAAATGTACAATAGGGCATTTTTCCATGCCTGGTAAGGTATCATAACCTTGATATATTCTGAAAGGTTATAATGCCTACTGCTCAGAAATAATAATTTTGGGTCCAGAAAAACAAAGGGGAATAAATGATGAAGCAATTAAATTGTCTATTTTCTCTATATAACATATATGCAAAATAACAAAGTTGTACAAGAGTTTTTCCCCTTTGATTTTTAAGTGCTGGGAGTCTTATATCTGAACTCAGGGCATCATTACCTTTCAGAAAATATATAGTTTATAGTACCTTACCAGGCATAAAATTTTCCATACTTTACAATGGAGATGATTAATACGCTATGTAAAATGACTCAATTGTACAACGGATACCTTAATAAACAACATAAATAAATCTTAGAAACCGAAACCCCTGTTGACACATAACCGAAACCCTACGTGCACTTTAGATAACAGGGTGAAGAAGAGGGGGCATATTGCTTTGCCGCCGTCGGTCAGTCTGTTGGTTGGTCCGCAACAACAGTTTCGGCTCATTCTCTGGAATGAATGTACATATTTGAATGAAATTTGGTATACAGATACATCAAATGGAAATCTATGTCAAGTTTATGTTTGGGTTATGAGATTTGGTATAAACAGCCAGAACGATACATCATATGAAAATCTAGGTCAATTCAGTTTATATTTTGGTCCGATCGAGAAAAAAATTAAAATAACAGAGTTATGCCCCTTGGACTCAGAAAGAATCCCCAAAAATTATAGATTAAAGGTTTCAATTCATTATATATGCACAACCAATGTAATTCCCTGAGATGTTACTATTGAAAAAAAAACGTGCTGCAATTCGTATATTAACACTCGTGACGTCACAATGCATAAGATCTAAAGAAACATGCCGCGACGGCTGTTCTAACCTACAAACTGAGCCCGCGGTGACCTGAATTTTAACGTCACCCTTTTACCTAGAAAACGTAATTTCAGAAAACAAGAATGAAATAGACAACTGTGGTGCATATATAAAGAATAAATGTCATAATTTGTGTTTTGTTACGGGTATGCAACACACAGCAAGTGCATTTATCGCATGAAATGCGCTAACGCGCATTACATGTACGATAAATGCACTTGCTGTGTGTTGTATACCCGTAACAAAACACAAATTAAGACACTTATTCTCTATATAAAATTTCTGCAATGGATGCACATACATTTTGTATTGAAACTGATGAAATTTGATACCCTAAAATTTAATCGATTCGACTTAGTTACGTATTTCACATATTTATACACCGTGCATGATAGCGAGCGGAGCTCGCTGCAAAGGCCCGAAGGGCCTTTGCGAGCGAAGCTCGCCCTTATGGTAACGCGTATACACTTACCTTAGTGAGAAAATATGCTGAATCAAAGAATGAGAATGTACTACTATGCTTTCAAAAACTTTCGTCCCCTCGCAGACAGAGTTACTGCGGAGATGCTGAATATTGCCATTTATTTTTTTTCTCGACTCCGAGTATACGTATATGTTATACTCAATTTTTGTTTACAAGTTAAATTTATTGACATAATTTTTCGTAAAGCAGATTACGAAATAGCATCGACAACTCGGCGTAACCGCGGAATCTTTTTTAGGAAAGCCGACATCTTCGTTTGAGTATTTTGTTTACTGTGCTTCTATGACGTCATTGACGTCATCGCGCCAAATTCTTAATGTCACTTTGACGTTGTAAGATTTTCCTTTAATGGACGTATTTTGCTTGACGTAAACGCTTCTAAAAAGGTCAATAAACCGGCCAAAGTATTCCCATGGGCGATTTTGTGTTCAATGCGGATGGCTTCACGTTATTTCAATCCGGAACACTTCTCGGATTTTACGATAATATTTGGAGGCATCCGAACATTTCTCCAAAATTATAATTTTGATGTCCGATTCTTTATTGAAATGTTATGAAACAGGCTTTGGACGATTGTATCTGACATCGGCAAGATGGATTTTTCCATTTATTTTCATTTAACCGTTTTATAACAAAATTAAAATGGCTTGAAATAAAAAAAATCACATGTAGGAAATATAACCAGGTCTGTTTATAAATCCTTGGTCTGACCAGTTCTAGCTGAGCTCTTTAAACTAGATCGTTGATATAAAGTTTCAAAATCATACACCTTTTGTGTTTGCTCGTATTTTTCTGTAAATTTGACTGGATCCCCCCCCCCCCCTCTCAACCTAATCTAATATTTGCCGGTCAAGGCCAAAACAGGAACGTACAAAGAACCATATTTTAAGCCCTCCCCTTAAAATGTTCATCTGCTGGTCTAGACCAATTTTACAAATGCCTCTGTGTTTCCACTCGCCTTATACTGCCTTAATTTTTTTTGGCAATCACCAAACAGAAAGTTTTGTAAGATAGGATAAACCGTCATAGTCTAAAATCATATTTATTTTCTCTCCGCTCGCACAAAAAGGCTTTGCCTTGATTCATATTATATTCAATAATCCAAATATAAAAACTGTACGTTGCTTTCATAATCAAAGAAGAGATAGGGGACATAAATTAAGGATAGGGGCATATATTAATGTTTTACACACAAGTCAAGTCAAGTAATATTTATTTTGAGTCGGCAATATATATACAGTATAACAAGAAACATAAGCTCTGTAGAGCTTTTTAACCGTCCGACTAGTTAGACATATTTTACATATCACAGAAAATTAACATACATACATGTATAACATCATGCATAACATATTAGACAAATATTACATAATGATTATTACACACATTAATTTAGACATATATATATAATACAATTAATCTGCCCGCTGGCTGATTGGGCAAGATACACATGACTTATAACTTGTTTTGATATCACCCCTTGCATCATAAGCATATTTTCTTTATTGCAAAAAGAAAATATATAAGGAATAAAAACACGATAAATTTAATGTTTACAGAAATAAAACACACCAGAAGCATAATCCATATTTTTATTTTAAGTGTATATTGAAGTCGTATTTTTTTTCACATTCACTGCGAACCTTCCTCCATTACAAATTTCGCAGATCATGCCGACAAAGTGTCATGCGTTCAAAAAAATGATTTGAATAGAAAAAGGAACAATTCGTTTTGCATTTAGTCGACTAATTGGTTAAAGTATTCTTTTACTCATGTATTTAGTATTTTGATTCACAAACAGTCTCTCAACATGGTAAAAAACGCCAGCGTTGACGTTGAAATGAAAGATGCCAGCCCGTCAAAAGACGGCAAAGCTGACGAAAAAGTAAATGGAGTGGAAGAACCAAAGAAAGATCCTGACTTGTTAACATTAGAAGGTTGATACTTTTATAATTTTATCAAAGAAGTACATTCCTATTGGAGATATGATTACTTGTAAGCAAATTTTTGAAATCAGAGGAAATTCGTACTACTGTCTGTATTGAAGTTTTGTCTCGTTTATTGGAAAAATTTCCGATTATTTTACAATAATTGGCCGGATTGCAAAGCAATTCCGGTCTATAGATTGACGATGTCCGTCCGTCCGTCCGTCCGTCTGTCCGTCCGTCTGTCCGTCTGCCGTCAACATTTTGGTTAAGGTTTCTGGTTGAGGCAAAATCTAAGGAACTATTTGCAGTAGAAACTTTATATTATACATGAAGCTTGCCCATCACAAGACCTTTCAATTTATGCCGTAACATTTGACCTAGTGACCTTGACCTTGGACTTTGACCTAGTTAAGGATTTTGGTTAAAGTTTCTGGTTGAGGCAAAATCTAAGCAACTATATGCAGTAGAAACTTTATATTATACATGAAGCTTGCCCATGACAAGACCTTTCAATTTATGCCGTAACATTTGACCTAGTGACCTTGACCTTGGACTTTGACCTAGTTAAGGATTTTGGTTAAAGTTTCTGGTTGAGGCAAAATCTAAGCAACTATATGCAGTAGAAACTTTATATTATACATGAAGCTTGCCCATCACAAGACCTTTCAATTTATGCCGTAACATTTGACCTAGTGACCTTGACCTTGGACTTTGACCTAGTTAAAGATTTTGGTTAAAGTTTCTGGTTGAGGCAAAATCTAAGCAACTATATGCAGTAGAAACTTTATATTATACATGAAGCTTGCCCATGACAAGACCTTTCAATTTATGCCATAACATTTGACCTAGTGACCTTGACCTTGGACTTTGACCTACTCAAAGATTTTGGTTAAAGTTCCTGGTTTAAGCAAAATCTATGGAACTGTATGCAGTAGAAACTTTATATTATACATGTAGGTTGCCCATGACAAGACCTTTCAATTTATGCCATAACATTTGACCTAGTGACCTTGACCTTGGACTTTGACCTAGTTAAGGATTTTGGTTAAAGTTCCTGGTTTAAGCAAAATCTATGGAACTGTATGCAGTAGAAACTTTATTTGATACATGTAGGTTACTATGTACCTCTGACAACACCTTTCAATTTATGCTGTGTTATTTGACCTATTGACCTTGACCCAGTTAGTGACAAAAACTTACTTTGCAATCCGGCCATACCGTCTTTAGCGGTGTTTTATTTTAACATAACATCCTTAATGTATCCATGGACTCAGTTCTAAACATTGCTACATTGCGCTGAAATTAATGTAGTTGAACTAAACTTGAGCACTCGCGCTCTGACCGGGATTCGAACCGTGGTTGTTGGCGTGGAATGACAGAGCGTTACTGAGTTAGCTGAAGGGTCAACCAGATAACCCAATCATTTAACACTCTGAACTTTCAGAGAATCGTAATCCCACAGCATAGTCATCAGGTTGGGAAAAACTGGTGACCACTCAGTATTCCGAAGGTCTAAAAAGACGAAGGTTCAATAGTCCGAAGGTCCGATAATTCGAGGGACTGATAGTTCAAAGGTCCGATAGCCCGAAGGCCTGATAGTCCAAAGGTCCTATAGTTCGAAGGCCCATAACTCCGAAGGCCCGATAGTCCTGAAGGCCCAATAGTCCGAATATCCAATAAAATTCCTAAATTTGTGATACTAATTAGGCACTAACCATTTGATTTTTAGGGGGAAGGGGGGGGGAAGACTTTTGCCAGCCGGAATTTTTTTTTCGCCCATTTTAAGAGCCGGATTATTTCTTTCTTTTTAAAATAATTCAGCATGATTTTTCGGTCATTTTACACATCAAACACTTATGAGTTCATCTCTCGCCAGCAGATCATTTCATTCTAATTTCATCAATGGCATATGATACCTATAACCTATATATTCACTTAAATATCGATCATACTCAACGGAGACAGGCTATATGGTGCTAATGACTTTTGAATTTGATTAAGTCACTCCAAATTGCATAAAGTTTGTTCCATTTTTACTTGTACCTAGTTAATGACACACAAAAAAAGTGTTTACTGGGCATGTGGAAAGGTCGGAAGAGATGGCGGAGGGGTAATTTCATGATCCAGAATTTTTTTGGGTCGGCCCTTCGGGCCGGATTTTTTTCCCTAAAATTTCGATCCGAATTTTTTTGTTTTTGCAAAGTCTTCCACCCCCCCCCCCTTAAAAATCAAATGGTTGCTCCCTAAGACGGGACGTATTATATAATGCCGCTGTCCGTGCGACGTGCGTATCTTGCAGGGAATAATCTACCTCTGCGTCCTGCGTCTCTGACGCATAAAAATCGCCCAGGACCCATTGATTTCCGATCGCTGCGTCCCATAGTGCGCATTGTTCACTTTCGTATAATGCGTCCGTTTTAGTTCATGTTTACGTACATGTATATTATTATTAAACATTCAAATCGAGAAAGTGTATTTACAGTATTTTATTTAGCTGTATAACATGTAAATGTCTCTAGTTTATATTTTGACAGTTCTTTTAAACCTAACAATTCTGTGGTATCGTCATGATCGTATGAGAAATCATTGCGGAGCATCTTTTTTTTTTTTATTAATTAAAAGTAATATGCAGTCCGAGGCGACGCAAGTCTAACTTATTCATATCATTCGGATACAGATATATATATTTATGAAAAATTCCTCCACTGTAACCTTTACATGACATTATGAATCGATTAATCTGTTGAAATCGTTTAATTCAAACCATCATTGTACCGTCTTTGTAAACCGTATAGAATTGGTTTGTTTGGATAACGTTTTACTTTATAAACACATGTACGAAGTATCGATTACTAAAAAAACAATCAATATACTTAATTCGGCAAAATTAAATTGAAGTTTAAGAGTTAGACGTTTTTTTTTAAGGAACATATAACGATCTCAAGGACATAAAACGCCGCAAGCAGGTCAGATCACTTGTATTCCCGAACTTAAAACGCCGCGAAAAAAGAAGGTTTTTAGAAATCGGGACGCATTAATTTCTGCTGGGACCCATTGTTTTGGCCGGGGACCCATTGGCCAAGTTTCATTGCGTCCAGGGGACCCTTTAAGATCAAATTGTAGATTAATCTCTGATCTTGCAGGGTTGGCGTTGCTATATTTGGAATCTGATTTCGGGTTGACATTCATTCACCGTTTTAATAGCGCATACGCCTACCCAGGCTATCTTTGCACCATGATATTTCTATAAAATCTAGAACATACATCTTTAAAGAAATAAAAAACGTGTGTTTTGCATGTGGTACCGATAAATGTATTCGTACATTTTCAAATTTGAATTTATCATCGTTATTTGACTTGTACAGACAACTAATATTTCCGACGTTCTGATCGATGGCTTTCAGCAGTATATACATATCTTTGCCAAATTGTGACAGTTTACTAGATTCGTGTCCGTCCGTCTCCCCGTCTGACGTCATGATTTCCGGACTTTTTTCTGAAGCATGTGAAGATATTGGATTTAAACTTGATACAAGACATCAAGTGGCGTAAGATTCAGTTCGAATTTCAGCAAAATTGACCTATTTTAAGCAGAGTTATGACCCTTGAACATAGAAATTTTCAGCAATTTTACAGTTTTCCGGACTTTTTTCACAGCCTTTGCAGCTATTGAATTGAAACTTGGTATACACCTTCAATATAATGAATAACAGATCTGATTTTAGTTTCGCGATTAACTTATTGTTTTTGCAGAGTTATGGACACTGAACTAAGAATAGTTCTTAGCACTAGGACCTTCAAATTTTCCATGTGGGTTGACTTTAGCAAGTCAAAGAACCTAATTTTTTTTTTAAAGCTTGGGTCAAAGGTCAATGTCATTTTGAGGCTGAAGGCAACGTGTTTTTTTTTAATTGGAAAGGTTTATTTTGACAATTTATTTAAATACTATTTTTGATTCAAACTATGTTCACTTGAAGACATGTTTTTTCATACTTTTGGTATCTTAATCATGTTAATTGAGAAATAATGTTAAAAGGTCAAGTCATTTTCAAATTTGAGAATTAAACTGACATAATTGCATTCACAAAATTAATACCCCGACGGGCGTATCTTGCAGCGTTGGCGTTGCTATTTTTAATTACTTACGTGCGATTGCAGAGATCTATTTCAAACAACATGATATCATTTCTTTATGATTTATCTTGTTTCCTTATAAAATCTGATTTGATAATTGGGTATAATTATATTCAATTCAACTTCTTTGATAAAATCTCTTTCAGCCCCATCTCCTTCCATTTAGATTTCTAAATCTGCCAATATCAATTGTACAGGAGGTATCTTGTATCAAGTTCATATCTACAGGGCATTCGGACTTACAAACCTTCGGACTATAAGACCATAGAACCATTAGGCCTTCTTACTATCGGACCTTTAAACCTACGATCTAATAGACCTTCAAAATATCGGATATTCGATTTTTAGGTACTTCGGATTATGGATCCTTTTGTATATTTGAATGCAGTACTTTCGGTCTATCGGGCCTTCGGACTATCGGGCCTTCGGATTATCGGGCCGTCGATTTATCGGACCTTCGGCTCTATGGGCCCTCGAACTATCGGACCTTCGGAATACTGGGTGGACACCGAAAAACTTCAAATCAAGCTATTGTAGCTTGATCTTGCGAAAATAGCAAAGCTCGCACTTACAGTAATGCATATAGAGCAAGTGACCATATTTCGCCGCATTTTTCGTATATTTTCAAGAAATTTTCCATACTTGGAGGCAAATTCAATGATTGGTATTGCTAAAATATTATTTAACTCCATTCTCGATTGAAATACTACAAAAATAATTTATTTTACCCAGTTTCTGTTTCCTTATAAAATGTCAAAATATTTCGTTTCCATGTTTTCCGGGGTGACCATATTTCGCCATTTTTGTTGATAAGTATCCTATTTGCACACAAAACGGATAAAATTATGATTTTTAGCTCACCTGAGCCAAAGGCTCAAGTGAGCTATTGTCATACTGACATAGTGTGGCGTCCGTCGTCCGTCCGTCGTAAACTTTTAACATTTTCAACTTCTTCTCAAGAACGGCTGAAGGGATTTTGATGAAACTTGGTATGCATGAAGTACTAAAGGTCCTCTACCAAGTTCGTTCATTTCGGCTCGATCCCTTCAGGGGTGGATCCAGGGCGGGGTCAAATAGGCCCCGGAGGGTACCCCTCTTCAAAAATCTTCTTCTCCAGTTCCACTGAATGGATTGAAAAACTAATTGTATCTATGTGATCTAGAAGGATGTATGATTCAAGTTTGTTCATTTCGTTAAAATCCGACAACTAATTTTTGACGCGTTTTTGACGTCTTTTCGGACTTAGTCAGAAATGCACATTTTTGCACTTTTTCTTTAAATAACTCAATAAGTGTATGATTTTACACACTCATTTACTACATATTTATCATATTTAACTTACTTAATGCTTTGATATGTATTTTATGCTTAAATTTTATTTTTTTGATTTTTTATGAATTTTTTTCTTATGTAAAAAGGAAGGGGGGGGGGGGTGATTTTCATACATTTTCTGCTTCTTTTCTATAACCACTCTTCAGATTGTCATGACAATTTGTAGGTATGAGGTACTCATGCATGGTACCCTACAAGTGAAAGAATTTTGTCCAGATATCCACTTTTGGATTTTTAAGGAATATTTTTTAAGATTGTACATAGGTATAATGTATGTTTTCTTACCAAAAAAGAAAAGAAATTCTCAAATCGCACCGGGTTATACACATTGATACTACTTTTGAATGAAGAAATTTTATTTGAATCACAAAAAAAAAATGCCGTAAAGATTAAAAGTACACAACTTTTTTAATATTTTTTCAAAGCCATGCACCTGGTTCCGGACCGGAATTATTCGAATTTTATGATCTGAGGACCCATTTTCACACGTATTCTTCCACACATGTAGATGTCTCACACACTTTAAAACTATATTCAAAATTTTATTTCATCTATCTAGTAAACAATCACGGGAAGACAATTGAAGATAAACATTGTGTGTATTTTCCACCAATTGTTGAAAATAATAAGAAAATAATCGGAACTATTTGACAGGACAATGACCTAGATATGCATTAATTCATCTTCGTCCCCAAGGCGCATCGTATTCCGCTAGGCGCTTCATTGCAATACAAACCGCAAAGCAGTACTGCGATATATTTCAGGAGATACAGTGCAAACGGAATAGATTTTTATACTTGGAACACTTTCATAATCTGTATCTGTATCTGTATGGGTACGTTGAATTACCAATACTGGCTTGTGATCAACGGAATGAGAGAGCGCATAAACTTACTTAATCGCGCTTCAGGCTGAATCTAAAGCCTTCCACAGTCCTTGACAGCTCTTGATGGTTATCCAGTTCGTTCCACTCTGTGACTGTACGTATGAAGAATGAGTTCTTCCTGATGACGGAATTACATGTAGGTATGTTAAAGCAGCGAGTATGGTTTGAGCTATGAACAACGTTCATAATGGTTATCATTCATGTACTTGGAACACTTGCATATACTTGTTATCATGTATAAAGTTTGCTCGAATTTCCTCTGTCTTAGACTCTCTTAGATGAAGTAATTTACGGACTGATTTCTTGAAGAAACGTCTAATGAGTAATCTCTTCCTCTGGATTTTGAGAATGCATAGGACATTTAATATCTGAAATTCTTGAAAATAAATAATTCCGTTCAGAGTTCCTGAAATCTTCCAATGAAATGTTGGACCACAGAAGCTGTTGTTTTAATAGAGAAAATAAATTATTATTCACAACCTTAAGCCACTGTGTTCGTCATCTTGTATGTATAATATTTCTAAGAGGAACACAGAGGCCTGAGGTTGTGAATAATAAAACATTTTCTCTCATAAAACGACAGGATCCTGTGTTAAGACATTTGGGAATTTTTATCTGTTCAAATAATAGATACATAATGAGTTTTTATCAGACCAAATAACTTCTTGTCGGCAAATCCAATGCAACCGATACATTTCATGAACTCTCTCTGCTAACAACTTGCCCGTGTAACAGACCTATGATGAGGTAAAACAATTAGTTAACAGTAAATAACGATGTCGTAGGTCTGCTAGTTGGACAAGCTTAACAATTTCATGGGCCTTTTAATTTGTTTCAAACTGCGAAACCTTAGAGAAACCACTTGAGTTGTTGAACAGCGTATGCTGAAATGCGACGCTCCTTCTCGCCTGTTGAAATATGCATAGGCAAGAAGCGTCGCATTTCAGCATATTTACTTAAAATTATTTGTTCAAGTGGCTTCACTGGGTCATGAGGTTTGATACAACATACACTGCTTTTTTGGAAAACAAACAAACTGGCACAATTTCTGCACAACTCACTTGAATTGATGAATATTGGATCAAAACGATTTTAACTGTACGTTTCATGTATTTGAGATGAAATCAATACTATTCAAAAGCATAATTCATAGATTTCAGTGAATAAAGGCAAAACCGAAAAATCTTTGTTTTTTATGCCCCTGGAATAAAAGATTCGGGAGCATAAAGTTTTTGGCCTGTCCGTCTGTCTGTTTGTCTGTCTGTTTTCCAAAAAACTTTAACATTGGGCATAACTTTTGAATGGAAGCTGGTGATAGAGGTTTCATACTTCACATGTGTATTTACCAAAATTTTTGACCTCATGACTATAACCTTGACCTTTCACGTACTTCTCAAAAACTTTAACATTGGGCATAACTATTGAATGGTTATAGTGATAGGGCTTTCATATTGTACATGTGTATTCCTTGTGACAAGATCTTTCCATTGATACCAATATTACGCTGACCCTGACCTCTCACATACTTAACAGAAAATGGTGTTTATACTAACAAAGATGCCGCCGGGGGCATTCTCGTTTCACAAACACAGGCTTTATAATTTCTGGCATGCTAGCTATCAATAATGAAAGGTTTTGTGTTCAATTTTAAATAAACTTAATTTATGAAATCATTTCATTGTTTTATTCTTTTTCTGCTGCACATTTATGTGGAATTTTACAATATGATTTTATTTTTGATGTTGCATAATTGAACTATACTAGCTGGGCATATGACGTTGGACCACTTTATCCGTTTTTTTTTTCAAATCAGTAAAAAAGTTATTGTTTTGAAATGTGACTATTTTTTTCTTTTTTGTACCTTTAAAGGTTGTCTGAAAAAAAACACTTCTCTGCATCCGGCAAAAATCTTTTTAGAAAGGTTGTGGGCTAAAATCCTGGTACTGGCACTATCAGTATTCAATGTCAGTATGTCAGTTAGAGCGTGCATGGGTATCAGGTGAGCGTTGTGCCCCCTGGGGCTCTTGTTGTTTTTTGGAAATCTTTTGTCACTACTTCTTCTTAGAAATTATCCCAGATAAAATGTTTTCAAAGTTTCGTTTTCATAAAAATTTCGTATGTTTACGTCTAAAATTTGGTGTTATTATCAATTTTTCCTCACTTTATGGTATTTTTCATCCTAGCTGAGTACAGGAGATGTCACAATATATCAGAACATGACTGCTACGGTCATATCTGATAGAATATAGAAAAATAAACTTTACAAACAATGCCCATAACAAAGGAGAAGCAATTAACAATGAAACGGCGAAATTTGGTCACCCGCCAAATATGGTTCCTTGCTCTACTGGTGTTGGAACAGTTTCTTGACGATTCTGAAGGTTTTTCTGTGATAACCAGGGAGTAAAATTGGTTGCAGGACTTGGGGTTGAGCTGGACCCCTAGAAAATAAAATTTAGGGGCCCGGCTAGAAAAAAAATTAGGGGCCCAACTTTTTTTTAGGGTGCAATCATTTTAAGTAAAAATTGAAAAATAAGGATTCCAGTGGGAGTCCGGTCCCATCACTCCCCACTCACTTTAAATATAAGGATTTGGGGACAAACTAATGCGGAACCCCCAATACAATAAACAGTCAAACTGCACGTTCAGTTTCACCAATGCATATACCATACATTGTCACACTTTAATTTTATTGCAGATATAAGGGAGCATGTACGTCATATTGAGAAAGCGGTCTCTACAAAGGAGCCACGCTACATGTCAAGAGTCATACGAGGGTTGGTGTCCGTAAGACGTCGACTTAACGGCCTCGTCTTAAAGAAACTTCTAAATGGCTACATGGTGTCGCTGGCCTCACAGAGAGATGAATTGTTAACGTTTGTGTCAGAGGTATAAAGAATGCATACCTGTCAACTCTCCCTCTTTTGGAGGGAGACTCCCTCTTTTTGACCTCATCTCCCTCTTTGGCATTCCTCCCTCGAGGGAGACTAAAATCTCCCTCTTTTTGGCCCAATCTCTCTCTTTCTCCCTCTTTTGGCATATTTACCAAAGAAAATCACTCTAAATAGCGACATTCAGAGCATTTCATGAGAAATTGCATGACAAAATGTAAGAAAAGATGTGTAGAATGCAATAAAGAATTGATATATGTTTCATAGTTTATAAATGTTTTTGCATTGAAATGTCAGCGCAATGAAATTATTTGAAAATTGGTTTTGCACAGAATGTCGGGATTCATTAAAAATATAGCAAAATGAGTTCACGTGCAATCTCCCTCTTTTTCAAGTGCCAAGGAGGGAGATCTCCCTCTTTTTAAGACTTCAGAGTTGACAGGTATGGGAATGTCAGTTAGTCTCTGTTATGGTAGCCAAGAATAGTATATGTACTGTTCATGTAGCTCTATTCAGAATTAGGAAAAGGACGATTCTGTCAACTTAATCTTTGAGATTTAACACCAAGATGTGAAACATTTGATTAATAATGTTATTTTCTTCTAACTTAAGATATAATAAGTTTACATGTTATATTCCTACAGAGAAGCTTACCATAGCGAGAAATTATCTTCAGATGGAACATTTCTTTAAAGGATAGTGTAAATTTTCTTAAGACACTCCTGACATGTATCCCTGAACCTGTGGATAATATCACTGATGTCAAAGAAACGTTTACATAGAAAACAGTTTTGAATAGAGTACACTTCTATCCATAAATTAGTATACACCATTTCTGTCCATGTTGCAGTTAGAAAATGAACAATTTTTAATCTATTGTTGTATAACTCTGAAGATGACCCTTATAGAAATCATTTGTAACAAACTTGACCAAAATATTTACATATTTTGAATTTTTACTTTTCTTATATAAAAATGACAATTTTTGAGAAAAAAAAAATTTGCCGATGAAAAAGTATCTTTTTACATTTTTGTTATCACGATTCATAATTGAAATTATGTGAAGCCAATTATTATGATTCTTTCAAGTTCAGAATTGAAAAATTAGGATAAATTTATAAAGAATTTATAATTATTTTCTTGTTTGTAAGTTATTTATGGACGGCAGTGTAATTCTTTGAAAAATCAAGCAATGAGGAAAAATTCATTGTTTTCCATTTTCAGTTACACTATCAGCATGATCAGTAGTATGTCTTCCTGATTTACATGTAATGACTTGTAGTGTGATCGATTATAAGGACCACTATAGATGCATTCTTCATTGACATTCAACTTTTTTTTCAGTCTACAGAATCAAACGGTTTAGGACCAGTTTTTCGTCCCAAATCGGGTAAATTTGCTGCTTTGCCATTGGTGCCTGAGGTTGAAATCTATCTGCATTTACTGGTGTTGATTAGTTTGATTGACCTTAAAAAATACACGGAGGTAAGTGATAAAAATTGTTGACAATCAGGGATTTCTTTAAGAAATTTTATTGAATTTACTTTTTGAACACATTGTGAGATTAATTCCTAGTGGCCAATATTTTTCGAAATTTTAGGAGAAATTTTATTAGAATGCATATTCATTGTTCATCTTAAAAGAGTAATTGACCCTTTCGAACGCGGGAAAAATTTGAGAAATTCCATGATGTCACAGTGCAATTTGATGTTTGACCAAGGTTCGAAGCTTGTTTGTCCAAGGTAAAAGCATTGTGACGTCGCAAAATTTTTCATTTTTTTCCCGCTATGGCAAGGGTCAATTGAGTGAGTTAAATCGAATTGATTGATTTAATATGTTCAGAATAATTAAATAGTATTTTGACCCTATCTAATCTTACTATAGTTATAGCATGATGGTCATTCTTATCAGCACGGTCATATTTATGCAAAAGTAGAAATTTGGAATTAAGAAATGGAGTATTTTCGCAGTCCTAATAGCTGATTTTCCTGTAGATTAATTTGGCGGACAGACACCAGGCATCACAAAATTAGGCAATATTTTCATTGTGACGTCAAAATAGGAAACGTGACAACGCATAAAGTCAGTGTGATCAAAGATGACGTCACAATTCAAAATTTTGCCAAATGATGTGATGTGTGGTGTCCGTGCATATAAATTCAAGGTTTAAAACGGTCATAAATACTTTCTGAAAAATGGACTATTGACCCTGGAGCCAAAGTATTTGAAATCATCCTGAAAAGTTTCTGATGATTCAAAATTCAAAAAATAAATACATAAAACATACAGTTGTTTTTTGGGGTTTTTTTTGCATTGTGCATTGAAGATTACATAATTATATATAAAAAATAACACTTTGTAAACTGCAGGCAGTGAAGTGTTCGGAACTTTTGATGCAGAAAGTCTCATCGTTGAATAGACGCACGTTGGATATGTTAGCAGCCAAATGTTATTTCTATTACTCAAGAGCCTTCGAATTGACAAATCAACTGGAAACAATAAGAACGTACGTAAATTTCTTTGACCACTTTATTGGTAATTAGGGTTTTTTCTTTATTTTTTTTTTGACTGTCCAATAGAAATGATGTACTTTTCTGATTTCTTATACACAAGACTGAGAATGCATCTACATGTATTAGCTTCTTGCATAAAATAAATCAGGATTATATTTCGCCATCATCACTCAGTGAAAGCGACTTAACATTCAGGCTTTCTACTGTTCCTACTTTTTCCTACTATTTCCTATTTCCTACTTTTTCTTCTTTTTTATTTTGATCCTATTTTATCCTACTTTTTCTTCAAAACCTCCTACTATTCCTACTTTTTCATCTCAAAAGTATAAAATTACTTGCGTCACTTGTCATCGACATCTGATTCAAAGTTTTTAAAAAATTTCGGGCTCGCTTCCTCGCCCATTCTGTATATTTTACGAAAAATCAATCTGTCCTTATTTCTCGCTGTGATTTCCTCAAAGATGAACATCACTAGTCTACAATCGTAGCTTACTGTGATTTGTGTGTCATACTTACTGAAAATTGTCGCTAAAAGTGATGTAAAATTTCCTTCTTTTCCCTTATTAATTCCTACTTTTTCCTATTTTTCTCCTACTCTTTTTCATCGACTTCTCCTACTTTTTTCCTACTCTTTCATCAAGGTAGAGTAGAAAGTCTGAACATTGATACAATCGGTAAGTGAAAGAAATGAATTTCAATGAAGCATCATGTATCTGTAGGTGGGTAATGATTATGATTATGCAGGTTTGTACAATTGTCCAATTGAAAGGAATGAAGTCAAAGTTCCTTAAGTTAAACTATTACGTTAACATAGTTCACATGTGATTTCTTTTGCATGTGCTTGACTTCTCCTTGGAATTCTTGAAATTCTTGAAATTTAAGTTATTACTAGGGGTATAATATAGTGGAAAAACTAGAAATAATTTACTACCATATTTTTAGATATTTGATTTTTTTTTTTCATATTTTAAAACTGGCCATGAAAATTTATGGTCCCGAACATTACCGAAGTCGTGCGTCTTTGGTCAAGTTTGTGGTATTAAAGATTTTTGTTATCAAAATAACTGGAAGTAGAGTATTATACCCCTAATGCCTTAATGCTAGAGAATTATGACAAGATAGAGATAAAAAGTAATGACTTAATACATGCTATTTGGATGTACTTTAGGCACTTTCTGTGGATTAAGCATGAAAATGACAAAAAATTAGTGTGCATTTAATTTTCATGATCACCATGAAATACCAATACATGTATTCAAAATACCCTTTCCAGAATGATGAGGGACATTCTACATTATGATTGAATGGCTGTCATCATCACCAAACAAGACATACTTACCTGATCTGTACATCAAAATGTACATCAAGACAATCACCGAATTTGACTGGTTTCCATGGAGCTGTTGTGACGGGTGTTACATGCAATCAGGAGACTCTGACTCTCCCCAGGCACCTGGTCTTACTTCTAAGTATTGTTCATTCTGGGGTGTGCAGCCATTCCAATAGGAATTCTCACGATTTGGCCTTGCCTTCTCGACTTTGAGACTGAATTACTGTTAGGTACTTCTTTGATGTTTATTATTAATATAATTTTTTTCCAACAGATTTCTGCACTCTCGATTGAGGACATCTACTTTACGATCAGACCACGAGGGTCAAGCCGCACTGATTAATTTGCTGCTCAGGAACTATCTTCACTTTAACCTCATAGAACAAGCCGACAAACTCGTATCGAAGTCCACTTTTCCTGAGAGTGCCTCTAATAACGAATGGGCTAGATTCCTATATTATATGGGTGAGTTCAGGCTAGGAACGCTCTGGCTAAAATTGTTTCCATGTGTAAATGTAGTCCGGGCCTGAGATAAGGATGTATAGAAAACATTGGAGAAGTTAAAAATGTTAGTTAAGTTGAAAGTAAGTGATGATCGTGTGAAATCTGTCGCATTTTAATTCTTTCATTTTTTTCCCGTACTTGTTTCTCAAACCAAAAATCCCGTTCCCTAAGCTCTGCCCATTCACATGCTATAGAACTTGCACAAAACAATATTAGAATAGAAATAACAACTAGCTAGCTGTGATTTGTTGTCCAGTAATTCCCCTCATCGCATGAACCAATTGCTTCGCGGCTCGGTGATAATTTGATTGGTTGACGTGACTCGGGGAATTACTGGACAACAAACCATGGCTAGCTTGTTGTTATTTCTTAAATAAACAATATAATGAATCACTTTCATATTTAGTATGATTTTGCTCATGACTTAAAGGTTTCACATCAACATGATCAACTTGGCCTTAGGTCATGTGACCTAGGCCAAAGTAACTTAGAGGGAGTGGGTGGGGGGGAGACATCTGTTTTTTGTTGAAAGAACATTTTGTTAATTCTGATTATGTTTATGTATTTCAGGTAAAATAAAGTCTTCACAGCTTGAATATTCAGAAGCTCACAAATATTTACTACAAGCCCTAAGGAAAGCTCCGCAACACACTGCCGTCGGATTCAAACAAACAGTAAGATATATACTACAATCTTATAATTCACTTACTTACAAAGACTCTGCCAAGATGTTTATCACTCTTTGAAATACATGTACATGTCTTAATTTACAAGATCAGTTTGTCTGCCCATCCATCCATCCATCCCTCTGTCTATCGATCCCATTAATCTTGGTAATATTGATCTTGATTTTGTTGATTGTTCTCATTTTTCACAATTATTCATGTTTCAGTCTACATAAATTTAACCTGAAAGGGACATGCGTAATTATCTTTATGATTTTATCCCATCATTCTCTAGGTACAACGTTTAGCTATAACCGTAGAGTTACTGTTAGGGGATATCCCAGACAGACAAGTTTTCCGCCAAGCATCTATGAAGAAGACATTAGGACCCTACTTTCAGCTAACTCAAGGTATACAAGAAAATATGTTTACAGCACATTTTGCTATTTACACTTTACTGCAAATACTTCCATGTACTGTAAACATGGTATACGTTGAAATTTTCGCGTGGTGTTAATTTATTTGCTTTTCGCAATTGTATTGTTATGGCGAAAATATTCCCCCCCCCCTGAATATAACAACCAGTATAAATGAATGTAGAGAATACACCCGATTTCACCAAAATGACCCCCCACACGTACTGTTACAATGGTCATCCCACGAAAATTACCCCCAGCAAATGGTAAAGAGTGGTGCACAGTAGACACATTTAATATCACTGCTTGACTTGCAATATATCTTACAGACACGCCAAGACCCAACATAGCATCTTTTGATGTTATTTGTTAATGTGCCAATGATCTGTCACAGTAAGAAATTATGTCAAAAATACTGTGATGTCTGGTCTCATAGTGTAAAAAAATGCACATCTATTGGTGTAATATGGAAATAGTCTTATTGTGTACAATCGGTGTAGCTGAGATAATTATTTTGCTCCATAATAAAGTAGAATTATATTAATAGAATGTTCTGTAATTTTCATGAATTTTGTTGAAGTTTTAGCTCGCCAGGACAAAAAAGTATGGAGAGCTAATGCTAGTGTTGTATAATCGGAAAAATTTCATAATCGATTATCGGTTTATAATCGGAGAGGATTTTAATCGATTATTTCGATTTAATCGGAAATAGTTCTTTCTTGTTTTTACAGAAAGAAATAAGACAAGTAATGAATAAACTTCACTAGATCTTATGCTTATATACATAGCAGAATGTCTAGAAAGATTCTCTTACCACAGAATGGTAAAATCCTGTCTACTAAATGAAATATTTTGTCAAGATCACAGCAGTAATGATCGACTTTATACGGCATATGCAGGGATGGGAGGGGGTAGTTCCATACGACCCAAGAGTTAACTTAAGATTTTGCTCATTCAAGGAATCAAGCAATATCTTCGTAGTAACAGTACTGTGAAATTCACATACCTTGTCCTTCTTACAAGCTCGGGAGTTTGGCGTAAAAACTAAAAAAGTTTTTTTTCTAGACGAGTAGATATTGACGTATCGCAGGCCCATATCGCATCTGACGTTAATGTTTTCTATAGGAGTACTTGTCATTACTATTAAATTCAATGAGAATCCTAATTCCATCCATTGTATGCCTTAAAGAGTGTATCCTTTTCAAATTATGTACGCTACGCCCGGAATTCAACTCGTAGAAACGATCGTTGATCTACTTTCGTTTTCTTCATACTTGTCATACGTAAATTCGACCAAAAACTATGTCATCAGGGCTCACACTGGCTCAAAATTTTGTGTCGCAAGTTTGCGCGATGACACAAAATTGTGCTGTAGCACAATATTGCGCGACGATAAAGTTGCTGAAAAAACTTTGATTTTTCTCAATAGAGATAGTGTATGTGTTGATCTATGTGTTTTATTTTCAAGAACATACAAAGTCATATTGTATTAGATTCAACAAAGTCAGAGACTAATATCAACACTACTTCTATGATAACATAGTAAATGCAAAATATTCAGTAAGTTTGAATTCAATGACAGTACTGAGTAAGTGATGAGATCAATAAGACCAACTCAAAAAGTTACAGAATTCTATGCTTATCATAATCAGTTTGCAGTTTAGGGATTACTGTATTGACAGGGCAGTTGGTAGTTGCAAACATGGTGTAGGCTGAAAGAACTGCAGCTTTACTTTTAGACCAAGCTATAGTACTGACCCCCCCCCCCCCCCTCCCCATGACTTGAACTCCTTGATAGAAATGACAGTCTGGAATTGGCTATTGTAGCCAAAGAAAGATGGACAGACCTTGAATTTTTCCTGGGGGGAGGGGGTCCAAGTATATGATTGTGAAAAACATTAGACAAAAAAAAAAAAAAAAAAACGGGAAAAAATAGCATTTAGGAAATTTGCAGGGTGGCTCTTAACACCCTCTATATATGCTCTTCATCATTTATTCAATGTAGCTTGAAAACAGTCCCCTTAAACAACCTTTGCTTGTGGGGGGGGGATGTTGATCTGATTAGATAAGGTCGGTGTAGCGGACCCCCCCCCCACACACACACAAATAAAAGATCGCAACGTACATGTAACTTATCTAGATTAATATTTCTCATATAGATACAGAAGCTGTTTGTGGTTTGTTTTCGTAATCACAATGGCCTAGAAATAAAATGAAATAAGTAATTTTTTCTTGTTCAATTCTTCGTCGCCAACGCTTTGTTTCACAGGAGATCGGCGCCTATGACGCAAAATTAAAAGAAAGTAGAGGGGTGCTGTTGTGGGTCCACGACGTCGAGCTCGTATGCTTTTATCCCGAATACAAAGATCTCAAAACCTCGATGTAGATGCTATTGAAGGCTTATTTTTGATAGTTTTATCGTCAGAACTTGCAGACGTTTTAAAAACCAACGGCATCAATTTTGCTACTTTGTTTTCCGATACGGAATCAAACATTTCTAAGTTACGTTTCCCAATTTTAAAATCTAAATTAAATAATACAGTCATGACAGTGGTACTTCTTTTGGGGGAGAAACAATGAAGAGAAAAATAAAATAATTACGACATACTCCTGATGATCTAAACTTTTCAGTGATATCGAAAGATGTAAAAGTTTGCCGTCCGCCGTAACAAAGTTGAAATACCTTTTCAAAATTAGGAATACGTTGGACAGCTTATCTTCATAATCTAATTATCTAATTAGCAGTGACTCTCGTGCTGCTGGGGCTACCTAATTACCAGTGTATTTCACACCTTTTACGGTCACCCGCTTACCTGCGTTACACCTGAACGCTTCAACTGCACTTTGATTTACTTAGAATCGATCTGTCGATGCCGAATTCGCATGTTTGTCGGTACTTGAAAACTCATTTTTAGAAAATTCCCTTTGTCGCAAATCGCGATTTTCTGTCGCAAATTTCAAATTTTTGTCGCAAAATGCGACATTTGCGAAGCCCAGCGCGAGCCCTGGTCGTTCTTTTCCACGTTAAATATTTCCGATTATAATCGATTCTTAAAAACATAATCGATTAATCGAAATCGAAGGGTATTAGCGATGATGTCGGCGATAATCGTTACAACACTAGCTAATGCCATACCCTCGGCGTCGTCATCGTTGTCGTCGTCCGTAGACAAAACTTTAACCTGGACTATATCTCTTGAACAATAAGGGGTAGGGCTTTGATATTTCACATGTAGATACCTTGTGACGAGACCTTTCATTTGAGACCATGACCTTTGACCTTGGACTTTGACCTACTTTTCAAAAACTTTAATCTGCTTTCTGACAAAAACCTGTATAGGCAAGCTACGTGTATGTGATCTTTGATTACCCTATGTTTGCATCTATTCATCTTCAAATCATAGTGAGGTATCTCCTGTGTCTTTTGTTAGAACACATTATGAAATTCAGTAATCAATCATGATAACTACATTATACATGATTTGTAGTCCATTCTAGGGGGTATTATCACTATTATGAACATGTGGATATATACATGTACATACATGTAATTACTATTTACAAGTACCTATTAATGCCCGTTTGTGTGGGTACTATTCTTTGCTTTTGGAAGGAATAGTGCTAGAGCGTCACTGAGTATGTCACCAGTGCTTAATAATCTTATTTATTCATTTTACAGCCGTAAGGACGGGGAACCTGAAGAAGTTTAACGAAGTCCTCGCTAAATTTGGTTCAAAGTTCCAGACTGAAGACACATACTTTCTTATAATCCGACTCCGACATAACGTAATCAAGACGGGAGTTCGTATGATCAGCTTGTCCTATTCCAGGATCTCATTGTCAGACATTGCACAGAAACTGATGTTAGACAGCCCTGAGGATGCAGAATATATTGTAGCTAAGGTACGATATTATGTATTACCCCACCTCTGTTTTGCTGAGAAATCCGGAATAGCGATTGGCTTATAACAGACAGATGAAGACATGGTATATCTCATACCAGGTGCCTTGACTTTTATACCAGGCCTCCGTGACGTCACTATGATATCTTTCTTGTTGATCAAAATATGATGTTCGAAGGCTTCAGGAATATTATGAAATATTAGGTCATTGTTTGTGTAAATTTGTTACCTAGTCATGTACTAGGGCTGGGACGATACTGTACCCAGCCGATCCGATACGTATCACGATACCTGATATCCGATACGATACATATCGCGATTCTAAGTTAAGTAATAAAACCTTCTCAAAAAGCTATTTGATAGTATTTATTTTCATCATATTGGTAGCTTTTTTTTTATTCCACATGTTATATTTATCCAACACTAGATTTCTGTCTAGAATAAAGATGAAAACAATTAATAAATGGTTTGTTATTTGACTAGAAGAATTGAAAAACAAAAAATCATTTCAACTAACAATAAGAAGTCATGGAAAATCAATGATTCTCATCATTTTGTTATTTTATATCTACATACTTGCCATAATTTTGTCATGTTGCAAAGAGGGACAAAAAGAGTGACAAATCATCAAAAAGAGGGACAAATATAACACCAATGAGGGACACTTTTTCATCACTATAATAAGGCATTTTAATTATAATTACAAGTTTGGGATTTTTTTTTTGGGGGGGGGGGGGGTCCTTCACTTTTGAAGGAGCAACACAGTCAAATCAATGAGAAGTGTAAAATTTTCAAAACAAAGGACCATGTGGTATTAATTTGTTTCACACATTTCCTCTTCAATTTGTCTGATTTTTTTTACTGAAAATACTTCGCGGATTATATAGTTTGTGCATCGGTTTTTGTCTATACATCGATAGACAGAAAAATTATTACAGTCATTTCTTAAATAAATAAATCTTATTAACGCGCGCCGTATACGTACACGGGCGTCGGCTCCTGGTCGGACGCATTTCTAAAAAGTGGCGCTTCAGCGAACTTGTCCACCCTTTTATTCACAAGTATCAAACACCTGTGCCGTTACCTGAGTTGACGTTGGCGAACAATAACCATGATAACAAGGGAGTTTAAATCAAATACTAGTACACAATCGATACCTTAACGTCTCGGGTATTGAAAAAGACAGTGAGCTGACGTACGTTGATTAGTATTGAGGGTTTTTTTTTTACGTGATAATAATAAAGAGAGTATTATAATAACTTAAGAGCGTTCCGTGGTTGCCGTATTTTCTTTTTTTTTTTTTAATCTTGTTTACATTTTTACTTCACGTTGTTTCTTCTCATTAAAATTTTGTATCTAGGCTTACACAAATGGTATCACTCGAACATCTTATAACTATTACTTTCAATGATCGAATTATTTTTCTAACCAAAAAAAAAAACAAAAAAAAAAACAACAACAACAACAACAAAAGAAGGCTTACTTGCATTTATTTAGCGATGTTAATCATGTTAATTGACTATTGTTTGTGGTACAGCCGACAGATTACCGACTGATTACTGTACATGGGTATATGACGTGCGTTAGATAAATATTATGAAACACTTTAAGTTTATGAAAAGACGGAGTGACTAATAATCAATATTACGCTGATATTTTTTAATGGAACGTCCAAAAATCGGGATTTCCGGCCGGGACAGAATTTTTTCGGTCGAAAATGCGGGGCAATGGCAAGTATTAATCTATATGTAAACATGGTAAACTGAAGAAAGTTGGATTTAAACTTGAGTACTCGAAAATACTGAAAGTTTCAGCACAATTTCTTTGTAAATCTTAACTTAGGTATCGTCGGGGTGTATCGATACTTGGATCGCGAAAAAAAATATCGCGATGCACCGATGAATCGGAGTATCGTCCCAGCCCTATCATGTACTACGTGTAGTGACCTGGTACAGGATGATACCAGGTCACTAGGTTTTATATCAGACTCGGCTTTGCCTTGCCCAGTATAAAACCCAGTAACCTAATATCATCCCCTGCCACGTCACTATGTGACTCGGTAACTACTATTTTCAATCATGTAGGCATATGTTCTATTTTAGATGGTATCTGATGTAAAAAGCATTATGACTTAATGAAATTCCTAATGAAATGTTATATGTGTTGCATTATTTCTCTGAATTTCATGTCTGTTTCCATAGAATTTAATGATGTCCTTGCATCCATCTTGTCATCATTGAAAGTGCAAACCTCCTGAAAAGATATTGTTTGTATTGCATGTATTTCAAAGAGTGGACATTTGTCTAATATCCCAACATTTGGCTTTGACGAAACAACTTTCCGTTTTACTTCATAATAATTATTACCATTACTGTACTTACTTAAAAATGTGAGGTAAGTATGCCAAAAAAAAAAAATAGTTCAGTGGTGTTGCCTCGGAACCTTTGTCTTTCAAATCAAGTTATATGCAAATAGTCCATTTGAAATGTTACTGTATGACATCTTTTCCAACCAAATTTAGAGGTATAGAGATATGAAAATTAGTTTTTTGATTAGGACAGAGACTTTGACCAATCACATCCTTGTCAATTTCAAACTCTTTCTTGATAGACCTTGAATAACTTAATTTCTCTATTGATGAGCCCAAATATACATTATATGTATTTTCTTCATGTACATGTATATGTTTATCTGGTCTTTCCAGGCAATTAGAGATGGAGTGATAGAAGCTACGATAGACCACGAGAAAGGCTATGTACAGTCGAAGGAAACTAGCGACATCTATATGACCCGGGAACCTATGGCAGCTTACCATCAACGTATCAGTTTCTGTCTGGATATACACAACCAGTCTGTCAAGGTAATTATGGGCATTGAAAATGAGCGAAATAAAAGATCTGTGGGTACTGATATTTGCAATATACATAAAATCTTAACTCAATACTCCCTTCATCCCATAACTCCAGTCAGACTCTCAAACACCAGTGCCCAGTTTCACAAATATTCTTATGGAAAATTTCAAATAAAAGCTTAAAATATTTTTCAATGTAGATTATGTTACACTTTCTAATATCATTTCAATATACTAAATGTAAATTCAAATACAAAACTTCGTAATTTTTAATTGTTAAGAAGTACTAAGTGATCAAAAGTTCTGAAAATTCCTAAAAAATTTTGTCTGCATTTTTGTGAAACAGGCTGCAGATATTACAAAATGTGGCGATGTTTTTATTCTGACCTCACAAAAAGAAATGTGAAGATGCATCAAGACAGTGCAGTCAAATATGAAATTACAATAAAAAATTTTGCTGAAAAGTTTTATGTTAATTTCCTGCTTTGATACTGTCCTTTGAAACTTAGATTCAGCAAATTGAATATAATACAACACAACTCATTATCCTTTTCCATTATGACACATCATTGACATGAAAGGAGCATACACTTTAAATCATGATGCTAGAATTAAATGGTATCTCATCAAATTTTCTGCAAAATAAAGTAGAAATGAGTATTTTTGGATATTTTATGTCCCTGTCTTGTATTTGCACTGGCTTAAACTGATGTACATGCACATTAAGAGTTTCTTATATTACATATTTAATGAGGAGTTTTAACTTGATTTTCAGGCTATGAGGTTTCCACCAAAGTCCTACAATAAAGATCTGGAATCAGCAGAGGTAGGTTGTCAAAAAGTATAGCTGTTCTTACTTTCATTTTAGTATCAATTTAGCTCAACTCCTGGACATAATTGGAAAAATTGAAAGGAGCTATTGAGATAAGGTGTAAAATCTATCCTGAAAAGTGGAGATTTTCAAAATGCTAAATTCAAGGAAATTTATTGGTAGAAAGGACGACTACATGTAAATGTCATTGTAATACTGCTGTGCTGTGTGCTCTGATACAGATCAACAAAGTAAAGAAAGATAAATCTCTTATCATGATTTAAAGTTAACATAAACAATATTTTTTTAGGAGAGAAGAGAGCGTGAACAGCAGGAACTTGAGAGTGCAAAAGAAATCGCAGACGAAGATTTTGACGGATTTCCGTGATATCGACAATATTAAGACTACGTGATGATTTAGGGGAAAATAGTGCTTTGTCATCTTTGTACAGTGAATAAATATGTTAATATGTTGTTAGGGACACTGAGTTTGCTGTACATCAAAACATTTAGGAGAAATATCAAATTTTGTCCTAATAATGTAAGGTTAATATTATAATGTTCATTATTTTTACGACACCATGTTCTCATTTTATACTTACTTAAGAGTGAAAGTATATATGGAAGATTCCGGGTCTTGATGTAGATTTTCTGTGAGAAAAAAGAAGAAATATTCTCAGTAATTGTTTATTCATCCTTGCTGCATTAAATCTGTCTGAAATGGAAAGAAGTTTAAATGTGCATACATTGTATATGTATTTTGTTATCAAATCATTTTTTCTCACAATAAATTGTATACATTAAAGATTCTTATGGCTCTCGTATATTTCTGTTTAAAAGATTAGATAAGTGACCTGTATTCAGATACTTAATGGTTCCTTTGAACATTTTTTTTTTGAAGCAGGCAGTCACAGGATCTAGTATTTACTCCCTTTGGTACATGTAGTCACACTGTGTGGTACTTAGTGTCACAAGGTCAGCAGCCTGTTTCACAAAAAAAATTCAGAATTTCGTAACTTTAATCATGGAATAAAATGTTGTAAAGTTTTTCTATTAAAGATTGCATATTTTTTTCTTGTACCATTTTTACATACTGAATATAAATTCAGAAACAAAACTTCACTAAATCTTGTTAGAAAGTAGAACTAAGCAATCAAAAGTTAAGAAAATTCCTGAAATTTACGTAAGAATTTTTTGTGAAACTAGGTACAGGTATTTACAATATATGAAAATATGGTAGTCACTAGAACTATCTGGTAGTCACAATGTTTCATGCATGTATTTAAACCATCTGAATGGTATAAATAGTCAGTAAAACTTGTAGTTCCTCTGAATGGTAGTCACAAAGTCTGATATTTACAGTCTGGTAGTCACACTGTCTAGGAGTCTAAAGGTCAAATATTTACATCAATTGATAACCACCAGAAATGGTAGTCACTTTGTCTAGTAATGGAAAGGTCTGGTATTTACATCATCTGGTAACCACATTGTCAGAAGGTCTTGTGTTTATAACATCTGAATGGAAGTCACTAGAACTTGTTGTCTCTCTTTGTGGAAGTCACAAAGTCTGTTATTTTCAGTCTGGTAGTCACACTGTCTTGGAGTTTAAAGGTCAAGTATTTACATCAATTGAAAATCACCAGAAATGGTAGTCACTTTGTCTAGTGATGGAAAGGCCTGATATTTACATTATCTGGTAGCCACATTGTCAGAAGGTCTTGTATTTATCTGGTAGTCACTAGTACTACTAGTTTCTCTGCATGTGTGGAAGTCTCAAAGTCTGGTACATGTATGTGTAGTATGGTAGTCAAATTGTCCAGATTTCAAAATGTTTGGTATTTAATTGATCTGGTAGTGACTAGATATGGTTACACTGTCTATTAGTGAAAAGGTCTGGTATTTACACCACCTGATTGGTAGTCTCTAGAAATTGTCTCTCTGTGTGGTAGTCACGAAGTCTGGTACATGTATGTACAGTGTGGTAGTTTAATTGTCCAGTAAGAATTTTCGGTATTTTTAAAAATGTACTGGTAGTGACTCGATCTGGTTACTTTAACTGGTAGTCATAAGGTCTGGTATTTGCATTATCTGATTGGTAGTCACTAGAATTTCTAGTCTCTCTGTGTGGTAGTCACAAAGTCTGGTACATGTATGTACAGTGTAATTGTCACATTGCCCAGTAGTCAAAAGGTCTGGTGACCTGGTAGTGACTAGATCTGATTACACTGTCTAGTAGTCATAAGGTCTGGTATTTACACCATCTCATTGGTAGTCGCTAGAACTTGTTGTCTCGCTCTGCGTGGTAGTCACAAAGACTGCTACATGTATTTACAGTGTGGTAGTCAAATTGTCAAGTAGTCAAAAGGTTTGGTATTTAAATGATCTGGTAGTGGTTTGGTTGTTATAACATGCATAAGATCTGGTATTTACACCATCCGATTGGTAGTCACTATTATCCATTATAGTCATGTGATTGGTTAGTTACAAGGTATGATAGTTTAACTTGCTGTTTGTCATACTTTGGTCACGGTACATGTTATAAGAAAATTATTCACTGTCAACAAAATCTACTGTTGCTGCATTCTGAACCTGTCTTGCATAGGGAATGTTTGGCCCAGTGAATTGAAATACGACATAAATACCATCATCAGGGCCAATCCTCAAATCAGTGTTCAGGTGAAAAGGTGCACTTCTATTCTAAAAAAGAAAAAGGGAAAGAAAGGAGTATGTCATGTCCTTGAACCCTGTGACAAGTTTCACAAAAAATCTTACGAAAAGTTTTTTTTCCATTAAAATTGTATAATGTTTTCTAATATTATTTCAAGTTCATATCTACATGTACGATCCAATTAAAGATCTTGTCTCATATATTGCTACAGGAATTCACCTTCTTTTGATTGGTTGAAGTTTCCGCCAATAACCAGTTGGAGACATAGATCAATAATAACAAATAAAGAGTCTTGTTCTGAAGGGATTCAATAATTACAGAATAAGCATTATTTACACGTTACTCATTTGATATTACATACATTGGCGTAGCAAAGAGTGAAATTAAGTGGATGTTTGTCATGTTTCTGGAATCCTACTAAGGCCTCAAGCAGGTCAAGTATAGCACTCTGATGGGGTATACGGGAGGAATCCTATGAAAACTCTTCATAAATTGTCATCGAGAGTTTCTTGTCAACTAAAATAAAGACGAAGGCTTTAAATTTCGAAACTTTCGGAAAAATGTGGATGCTTCAGCATTCAATTATACATGGTTAGCTACGACACTGGTATAATAGAACAAAATTGAAGACATTGCCTGATTGTGACATGTAGAGTAATATTGACAAGCATACATGACTGGAAGATCATGAGCAAGACAATGTGTCACATACATTAAAGATTTTAAACAATTCCGCTCCTACACTAGATTCTGTGGGTATTGATCATTAATTTTCTAAAAAATTGTCTTAATTTTTCTGAAAATGGGTCCTGTACATAGCATCATATACCACCCACGTGACTGCTACGTCTTTTAGTATTTTTTGGACATAATTTCCACACTCTTTGACGATATATCATTGTTTGTATTGAGGATTATTGGCGAGGATTAAGTACCCGAAACGTGCATGGCTGGTCAATGCTGCAATTTTATCTGTTCTTAAATGATGCTATGGATTGGAAGACGTGTAATATTAGTACAGTGTTTTCTTTCGTTTTTCTATGGCGTTGTATTATTATCTCCGTCTGTTTGTCGGGTTTTTTTCTCGTTCTTTTGTTTTCACTTTCAGGAAACTCCTTTCCATCTTTGTTGTTTTGTTTTATATTTTTTTCAAGAATTTGTATGCCTAGTAATTGTGATTTTAAGATTATGATTGTGTGTTTTAATTTTCATTCACTGATTAGATTATTAGAAGGACAATGTCTTATACCTAGTAAAGGTGAAATGGAACTTCTGCCGTTAAGCGACGGGTGTTGCATGCAAGCAGGGGATGCTGACTCTTCCTGGACACCTGGTCTCATTCCCGTACTGGGGGGTTCGCTTCTGTTCATATGGTGAAATTTTTGTTTGTTTGCTTTGGTTCCTGTTTAATCATGACTTTGTATGCCCTTCGGTTAATTTCGATGATTTAATTAATTTTTGATTTGATGATTTTCGAATTTCTCATTTTGTTGTCTATATTGGGATATGGTTCTTGTCCACATTTATCTTCTTCATATTCAGTTTAAGAGGCATGGTCAAGAGGGACAAGTTATTTAGCAAACTAGTTTTCGAGAGAATAGTGAAAATGATAACAGTTGGGTACTTGTTTAGATCGGCAAAAAAAGATAGATGATAAATAATTTTTACCTTTACCTTTTATTCTGAAACGGCTTAGATAGGTGGATAACTGACGAAAGCACTGTCTTGAATAAAAAGAGCATACAAAGAGTGATTCGCTATGGACTCACAAATTGTTTGAGCTTATTTAATGTCGCGGGATTAAAAACCCTTTGAAATATGTTCATCATTAAAAAAAGATAATTTCATCTTGGCTGTTATACAATAAGTTTTCATTCTCTTTTCCAAAAAAAAAAAATCCCATCCTTCGATTCCTTATTGAATACTTCCTACATGTGTCCCAATTGAGCGTGATTTTTTCATAAAAAAACTTTTTACCATAGCGAAACAAATGAAAGATTTCCGTCGAAAATCATCGAACAATCAAATTGTTGTGCTTTATTTATTCATTTTCAGGACAGATGGAATGCATTAAATTTCTTCCAACCTTCATAGGTAAAACAAAAGATATTTCTTAAAAATCCGACAACCCCCCCCCCCCCAAAACAAAACAAAAAAAAAATTACTGGAATGCAACTATCTTAATCATTCAGTTGCCTTCATTAATGAATGACATGACATGATAATTTTTTATCGCTCATGCAGTCTTGCGTTATTGTTGGGATGAGACGTTAACACGAATGGGTGGTTACCCGAACATTTTAAGGCATATAAGTTTTTTATGAAATCTATCGAATGTTGCGCCGAACCAAGTCCCTTTTCTTTGATATAAAAGATAAAAAAACCCCCGATAAATTCATTCCAGGATCTGATCTGCCTTTTCAGATACCGTACATGTGTATTTATTCTTTAAACAACAATTTAGACTAGTTAATTTAAGTCCCAAATTTACCTCTGTTGTAGCCATCAATTTATAGATATTTTTCAAAGAAAATCCTCGTTAAAACTTCGGGTAAATTTGGCATTGTTATAATTGTTTGAATTATGATTGAACTGGTTGCCCAAGTCACATCTACCATTTCATTTGACATCGATGCTTGTATTCAAAGATGTTACAATGTGTGACGTCTGTTCTGTGAAAGTAGAATCCGGCAAATCCGGATAAATTGCTATCGATTCCGGCCATGAATTTTGTTATCTCAATACATATGCATGAGAGGGTCAAACTAATACTCGCATGATCACATATTTTGTGAACACGGCCACTCAGGTAAAAATCAATATATGCTAATAAATCGATACTGTCCGCTACGTTTTTTCTTGGGGTTTCTCTGATTTGAAAATTTACATGGCATATCAATATGGCTAATTCCTTTTCAGGGAGAGTTTGACAAATAACTATCTGCCTGCCGCTTTTCTGAATTAGCCATATCAACGTGCGTCCATGCCTTATTTTGAACAGCTTATCGAAAGTATCTGGGTTTTTGTGCATATTGCAACCAAAACTGCTGAAGGCTGTGAAGATTGTAAAATTTTACTTTGCCAGCGTTTAGGGCAATGTCTTTACAGAAAGTGGAAAAAGTAAGAAATTTTTTGTTTACACATATTTCAAACAATTTATAAGGTCATTTCATTAAATTGTGAAACTTTAAGAAAACGATTTTTATAGCCTTTCCTTATGGCCTGGTATGCTATTCAACAAAGGAGGGGAACTCCAACAACACCAGGTTGCAGTACCAACAGCAAAACCCCAGAACACCCAATGCAAAAACACAGAGCAGACAAACAAAGAAAGAGACGTAAAAGGAACAACAATGAACGTCAGCCCACAACACAGAAACATCAAACACAAAGGACTACAAATAAACCAAGGAGACCAATGGACAACCGGTGCCGACTTAGGACGGCCATCTGCCACCAAAATAGCAGAAGGTGTGGTTATCCTAGATTATGTGCCCACAACCCTCCAACTTTTCCGATTACCCAGAGGTATCGAAGAACGTACAATTGTGGTGTAAGACAACCTCCTCACTGTCAGATGACCACACACAAACAAGACCGCAAAACGCAGGGGCCCAAATAACCACGAATATGTAAATGGATATCAAAAGAGGGCATGCGTAATACAATCCGTATTCTGCCGACTGTGCGAGCTCATGTATGTTATCACCCGAGGAGTCCGACTCACATTCAGAGAGGACAGGTAGTCGGGGCCCTGTCTTCCCTAAAGAGGTTTGGACAGGGCCCATCATGGAGTCCCGTCGTCACAGTCAGTCAGACTACAAGTTTTACGAATGCGCTGTTACAAGACTGTAGATTGGTCAAGTACCAAGCCTAGTGTCCGTCTGGTGACATTAGGATCATATCCACGGTATAAAATGCGTTTGATGATTCTGACGCATTTTCGATGGTTATGTTGTCTATCTTTGATCCTTCTTGTTAATTATGTGACCATAAAATACAGGTTGTGAAACACCCAAAGTAATATACTCTGTGGCCTGTATTAGTTCGAATTTCAAAAGAAGTTGACAATAATTTTTCTAAAATTTCCAGAAAGTTTTTACTTGTTTGTGAAAGGGAAAACCTTGTCCTAAAAGTTTCTTGGTAATTTGCAAATTTCTACTCTGAAAATCCCAAACATCAGTATATGCTCTTGCATACCGGATGAGCTTTTAAATGTACAGTATATTTTGTGAAAACCGGATCTTCTGAGTGCTGTTGAGATTATCGTCAGGATCTTCTTTAACTCATTTGTGTCACACTTATGCCCTTTGCCGTGTGGAGCTCGTAAAAAAGTTCCCCGCGAGGGGTTTGACAGTAAGTGTTTTGAATATATTTCCCTGACATTGTCGCCATAGCACTTTCTACATAGACATAACGTCAGACAGTGCATGAACTTTATATATTGTTTTCATCTTCGTGCTTTAACATGGACGGCGGGTGCGGCTAGCCAACAGGGGATGCTTACTCCTCCCGGGCACCTGGTCCCACCTCTAGCTTGCTAGGGGTCCGTCGATGCTAAATTTTGTGCTCTATTGTGAGTGCTGTTGAGATTATCGTCAGGATCTTCTTTAACTCATTTGTGTCACACTTATGCCCTTTGCCGTGTGGAGCTCGTAAAAAAGTTCCCCGCGAGGGGTTTGACAGTAAGTGTTTTGAATATATTTCCCTGACATTGTCGCCATAGCACTTTCTACATAGACATAACGTCAGACAGTGCATGAACTTTATATATTGTTTTCATCTTCGTGCTTTAACATGGACGGCGGGTGCGGCTAGCCAACAGGGGATGCTTACTCCTCCCGGGCACCTGGTCCCACCTCTAGCTTGCTAGGGGTCCGTCGATGCTAAATTTTGTGCTCTATTGTGAGTGCTGTTGAGATTATCGTCAGGATCTTCTTTAACTCATTTGTGTCACACTTATGCCCTTTGCCGTGTGGAGCTCGTAAAAAAGTTCCCCGCGAGGGGTTTGACAGTAAGTGTTTTGAATATATTTCCCTGACATTGTCGCCATAGCACTTTCTACATAGACATAACGTCAGACAGTGCATGAACTTTATATATTGTTTTCATCTTCGTGCTTTAACATGGACGGCGGGTGCGGCTAGCCAACAGGGGATGCTTACTCCTCCCGGGCACCTGGTCCCACCTCTAGCTTGCTAGGGGTCCGTCGATGCTAAATTTTGTGCTCTATTGTGAGTGCTGTTGAGATTATCGTCAGGATCTTCTTTAACTCATTTGTGTCACACTTATGCCCTTTGCCGTGTGGAGCTCGTAAAAAAGTTCCCCGCGAGGGGTTTGACAGTAAGTGTTTTGAATATATTTCCCTGACATTGTCGCCATAGCACTTTCTACATAGACATAACGTCAGACAGTGCATGAACTTTATATATTGTTTTCATCTTCGTGCTTTAACATGGACGGCGGGTGCGGCTAGCCAACAGGGGATGCTTACTCCTCCCGGGCACCTGGTCCCACCTCTAGCTTGCTAGGGGTCCGTCGATGCTAAATTTTGTGCTCTATTGTGAGTGCTGTTGAGATTATCGTCAGGATCTTCTTTAACTCATTTGTGTCACACTTATGCCCTTTGCCGTGTGGAGCTCGTAAAAAAGTTCCCCGCGAGGGGTTTGACAGTAAGTGTTTTGAATATATTTCCCTGACATTGTCGCCATAGCACTTTCTACATAGACATAACGTCAGACAGTGCATGAACTTTATATATTGTTTTCATCTTCGTGCTTTAACATGGACGGCGGGTGCGGCTAGCCAACAGGGGATGCTTACTCCTCCCGGGCACCTGGTCCCACCTCTAGCTTGCTAGGGGTCCGTCGATGCTAAATTTTGTGCTCTATTGTGAGTGCTGTTGAGATTATCGTCAGGATCTTCTTTAACTCATTTGTGTCACACTTATGCCCTTTGCCGTGTGGAGCTCGTAAAAAAGTTCCCCGCGAGGGGTTTGACAGTAAGTGTTTTGAATATATTTCCCTGACATTGTCGCCATAGCACTTTCTACATAGACATAACGTCAGACAGTGCATGAACTTTATATATTGTTTTCATCTTCGTGCTTTAACATGGACGGCGGGTGCGGCTAGCCAACAGGGGATGCTTACTCCTCCCGGGCACCTGGTCCCACCTCTAGCTTGCTAGGGGTCCGTCGATGCTAAATTTTGTGCTCTATTGTGAGTGCTGTTGAGATTATCGTCAGGATCTTCTTTAACTCATTTGTGTCACACTTATGCCCTTTGCCGTGTGGAGCTCGTAAAAAAGTTCCCCGCGAGGGGTTTGACAGTAAGTGTTTTGAATATATTTCCCTGACATTGTCGCCATAGCACTTTCCACATAGACATAACGTCAGACAGTGCATGAACTTTATATATTGTTTTCATCTTCGTGCTTTAACATGGACGGCGGGTGCGGCTAGCCAACAGGGGATGCTTACTCCTCCCGGGCACCTGGTCCCACCTCTAGCTTGCTAGGGGTCCGTCGATGCTAAATTTTGTGCTCTATTGTGAGTGCTGTTGAGATTATCGTCAGGATCTTCTTTAACTCATTTCTGTATTCCGGAATCTTGTCTACATCGGTTCTTTCTTACGGTCCCGAGCGATTCTCCGTAACGTTTAATAGTAAAATCTTTTGTGTATTCCGTATCTTGTCTATTCCGTACTCCGGCCGTCAATTAGGGTACCGATCACACTAATTAGGGTTAATTGACCACCTGTATACCGGCCTTGTGTAAACATCTACTCAGGTGTGATTTGGTCAACGGTAATTATTCCTTCGGCAACGTATTCTTTTTTATAACAAAGAGTTTAAAGCTATTTAGTGTACATGTTTATCATGGCGATTACGCCGAGAAAAAGAAATAATGTTGATAATGCATATCCATCTCATAAAAGACAAAGAAAAGAATTAAACTAGAAGAAAAAATATCTTTGATTGACGATTCGTAAAAAGTACAAAAAGTCACAGAAGTATGGCGACGGAGCAACTACTGTTAGTGACATAATAAAAACTTGCAGTGATTGGGAAGACCACGCGCCCTGTGTCATAGTCCCATTCTGATAATAAATGGCCCATAAAAGTGACAACTCACTGTGTCCTAGTGCGCATTATTCTTCGTGTCCCATTTTGGTTTTTAAATCTATCTAAAAGTTCTGTATTCCTATTTACGTTGTTACGTTCTTAAATGATGCTATTCAATTTGAAGACGTTTACATCTACACCAGTATAAGTAACGTGTGGATCACAGCTTACTGTACATTGCCAGTCAGAAGCACAATATTCTTCTGTTGACCGACAATTAATGCAATGATACCATACAGTATTGATTTTTCCCTGACATTCTTTTTTTCCTCGTTCTGCGCCTGAAATTTAAATCTCCAACGTCCACTTACGTATCTTATCTATGTAACGGTACTTGTGTATGCGTTCATCCGTAAAAATGACCGAATGATACCTTATTTGCAGACTTTACGTATTTTAAAAGAGAATGAAATTGTTAAATGCAAATCATTAAAAACTCATCCTTAACAGATTTTTCCGCAAAACGTAGACAATGATATGAAATCTGTTTGATCTCTGTTTATATATGATTAAATCTATTTGCATTTTGTATTGATATGATGATAAATTATTCTATGCATCAGTAAAGGTATAGCAGTGAGCATTCTTGTGTATATTATTTCAATTCATTTGGGTCAAATATATCGATTTTCTGTACACCGGATCTTGCCGAAACCGGCCGATTCAACCGGAACCAATGAAAGCCGGTTTACACAGATTATACTGTAGATACCATAGGACGGTTATCTAGGAACATCACCGTCAAGCCAGGGGAAATTTACTATGTTGAATCCAAAATCATCTCTTTTGTCGTACACACTTGTATGAATCTTTCCATTAACAATTTTGATATTTAGGTTCAAAAATGGTGTTCATTGTTTGTAGCGTTTGCTTTGTTTAGAATCAATTTTTGTGGATAAATACCATTTTTATATTTTTCAGAAACAGGATTGTCGATAGTAAGAATATCATCCAGGTACCTAGAAGTCTAATGAAACATTTAACATCATTTTTTCTTTGCTTTTGAAGATTTTGGAAATTTTTTTTCATACGTGTATAAAAATAAACCTGCAACAAGAGGCGCACAATTAGAACCCATATGAATCTCTACAACCGGCTTGTAGAGTTTCTTACCAAATCTTACATAAATGTTGTCCAAAATGAAGGACAAGGCAATACACAGGTCACCACATGTCCATGATTTGTATGATTTGTATTCTATGGCGGAACAGAAACCCTTTCAAATTGAGCTTGAGACTTAAAATCATTGAAATTTTTGTGCGGGTTGTGCCAAAGTATGCATGGAAACAGCTAAGTAACCGGATATGACAGTTCTACCGACTTGAATTGGTGGGTGTTGCATGCAAGCAGGAGATGCTTACTCTTCCTGGGACCTGGTCTCACTCCCATATCGGGAGTTCGCTTCTTTTCATGTGGTGGAGACTTTTGTTTGTTTGCTTTGGTTCCTATTTTATCCTGATTTTGTATGCCTTCGGTTTCTGATTTTCTGAATTATCGATTTTGTGCTGTATACAGGGATATGGTCATTATCCATATTTGTCATTCAACCCTATCCGTAACCCTTACTTCAACCCTTGCTTCAAATCTAACCCTAACTTCAACCCTGACCCTAACCCTTACACTAGCGTCAATCTTAACCCTGACTTCAACCGTAACACTCAACCAACCCCTAACCTTCATCCTATATCTTCAACCCTAGCCATAGCTTCAACCCTAACCCTTACTTCAATCCTATCCCTAGCTTCAACCTTAACCTCATCCCTAACCCTCTGAAAGTGTCGTACTTATCTTGGCTACCTCTTTCGTCTTGCACTGTTACTACATTTGAGAGAAAAAACATTAAATATAAGAAAATTTAAAAGAAAGTCAAAGGAACAACACTCTTATTTACTAGTACTTTTGTCGACCAGAAAAGAGTTTATTTATATTGGCATCCTTCTATAAATATTGCTTCCACAAATAATAAAATCATATCGGAATATCTTGCCACATATGGAAAGAAGAGAAAATTCGAATAAAGAAGTCAATTAAAAAAAAGATAACAGAAGATATATTAGTTCCATATCGGATTTTGAGCGATAGAATTTGATTTTTAAATGTTGGATTTCTTTATAAATTTGTTCTTGAACTTTGTAAGGAATAACATACCATTCAAAATAAATTAATTCCTGAAAATTCATTACAAGAGTACCCTAAAATTTGCAACATGCAAAGATATATTTAGCGTATATTGAATAGGTATTAAAATTTGTTTGAAAATCTATTCTATAAGGTAACGTGTCGGAACACTTCAATTTTCTTATTATTTACACTTGTTTTCTTTTGAAGAGTAGAACAATTAAACATGTTCCCGTTGACTGAATGTTTCAAATGTATTAAACTACTTTCTTTTCTGTTGCATGAAAGAAGCTTTTTTTTTGGCCGATTATCAACTTGACGTCATACATTACTTTTCTGTTTTCATCCTGAAATCGATATCATCGAAATTAAAACTGTTAAATTTTGGCACTATCCCTTCAATGTAATAATTTTAATTTAAAAAAATAAAACTGGAGGGCGCTACTTAAATATATGGAATCTAATCGAACTTATCGAGTGATTTAAAACACAAAAATGGTTCTCTACATAACTTCTTTTTGCTATTGTTTTTCACAAATAACATATCAGTGTCTGTTGCCATTTGTGTAATTCTTTACGTGTCTGGATAACACTATAACCATCTGAAACACGTGTCGAAATATGTAAGATGAGAAGAACATAATTTCTAGCTTTTCCATGATATTGTTATCATACCCCTTATACCTGAAGAATAAGAAAGTCTTATTTTTCTTTTGTTTTTACCAACACTAAAGACTTGGCGGATTACAATGTGTCACATGGATGTCGCACCTTTTATTTTATATAATCTGGAGATAATCCCTCATCTGACTCACGAGTTCACTCTACTAAGTACTAAAATGGGAAAAAGTGACATCAAAACAAAACAAAATGTTAGCTACGTTTTTGTTTGATGCTAAACATCAGAATTATTGTATGAAATTTTGGATACTTTTGACGTTGGGTCCTTTTGAGTTTGGATCCTTTTGAGATTGGAAACTTTTGAGTTTGGGTCTTTTTGAGTTTGGGTACTTTTGAGTTTGGGTACTTTTGAAATTGGGCTCTTTCGAGTTAAGGTACTTTTGAATTGGATACTTTTCATTTCTACCATCGTGTACTTATGAATTTTAGCTACGTGTTTGTTGAATGCTGAACATCAGAATTATAATTCAGATGAAAGTACATTAAAAAAATCATATACGAAGAATTTTGGATTTTTTTGAGATTGGATACTTTTGAGATTGGGTACTTTTGAGATTAAATACTTTTGACATTGGGTACTTTTGGGGTTTCGTACTTTTGAGTTTGGGTATTTTTTGAGTTTGGGTACTTTAGAGTTTGGGTACTTTAGAGTTTGGGTACTTTGGTTTTTCTTTTTTAGTTTTGGTATGTTTGAGTTTGGGTATTTTAGAGTTTGGGTTCTTTTGAGCTTGGGTTCTTTCGAGTTAAGGTACTTTTGAATTGGATACTTTTCATTTCTACCATCGTGTACTTATGAATTTTAGCTACGTGTTTGTTGAATGCTGAAAATCAGGATAATTAAGATGAAAGTACATTTAAAAAATCATATGCGAGGAATTTAGGATTCTTTTGAGATTGGATACTTTTGAATTTAGATACTTTTGAGTTTGGGTACTTTTGATTTCTACCATCGTGTGCAAATGAATCTCGTCATGCAAAGAAATGTTTCTTTCATTTCATACTAAAAAAAATAACGAGTTAAAATTTAGTACTAAGCTCTCTGTGGCTTCGCCAAAGTCAAACAGAATCAAACCGTTCTGACTTACTACAAACACTCCTTTATATCGCTTATCTAGTCTTATTCCTTTTTGAGGGATTCTAAGACAATTAACAAGTAATTTCTTCATATACGTATGCTTATCGATTAATTATTATGTGCTTTCTGAATTTCAATTTATTATTGAATGTTCTTTATGTGTGTGTGTGTGTGTGTATGATCATATACACACTTAAACCGGATAACCACACTCCTATTATAAACGGAATTGTCTTCCAAAGTCAGATTGGGATTCATTTTGGTCTTTCGTAGTTTGTGTATCGTAAATACCTGTCAGTTATTCGGTTTCAAAGTCCAAAAGGTAAGGCAAAATCGTTAGAATTTTCATTGGAACTGCTGCGAACCTCGTACTGAGACCAGGGGACCGGGCATGGAGAGTCAGCGTCTCCTGATTGCATGCAACATCCGTAGCAACAGCTCCACGAAAACGTGTCGAATTCGGTGACTGTCTCAATGTACATATTAATGTACATATCAGGAAAACATTTCTTGTTTGGAGATGATGACAACAATTCATGTTTCATGTTGTGGTGTGACAGCTTTATTCGTTAATTCGGCATGATCTCTTGCGTATTTCGTTGTCCCCTATTGTTATTCGTTGAAGTTGTTTTGTCTTATGCTCCTTCTTTGTTACTATCCTGTAGTGTGTCCCGCTGTGTTACTGGATGTTTTGTTATTCCCTTGTTGTTTGTTGACATTGTTTTGTCTTATGTTCCTTCTTTGTTACAATCCTGTGGGTGTGTCCCGCTGTGTTACTGGATGCTTTGTTATTGACTTGTTGTTTGTTGAAGTTGTTTTGTCTTATGTTCCTTCTTTGTTACATTCCTGTTGGTGTGTCCCGCTCTTACATGATGTTTTGTTATTCCCTTGTTTATTGACATTGTTTTGTCTTATGTTCCTTCTTTGTTACAATCCTGTGGGTGTGTCCCGCTGTGTAACTGGATGTTTTGTAGTTCCCTTGTTGTTTGTTGAAGTTGGTTTTTCTTATGTTCCTTCTTTGTAACTATCCTGTGGGTGTGTCCCGCTATGTTATTCCCTTGTTGTTTGTTGACGTTGTTTTGTCTCCTGTTCGTTCATACAGTCATGTGGATGTGTTCCGTTGTGGTTGATCCGGGGTAGTATTGCTGGTAATCTTCCTTAACTCCACATAATGATATCAGTCTTAGGGTTATCTAGGTTATAAACGTTTCAAATCTTTAGATTTAGTCATGGATTTATCACAAAACATACAGAATTTAATGAATAATTGGTCTTTAACATTTCGATTATCCGTATTCATTTTGATTCATCGAGGTTAGATTATAAATATGCCCCTTGTCAATATGCACTTGGCGTTACCATAAAGCTATACTAAGCGCAATTATGTCTATCCTAGTTTATTAAATGATCATGAATTATTGCCGATTTTGCTTATTTCTGGTTGTCGGAGACGCAATCTGATATAGAGTGAGTTGACCGCTAACGCTCGAAAGCGGTCTATTCGGGATTCAGTGACGTAATACCGGTAATAACCAGCATGAGCACGTGCATTGATTTTTGTAGTGTTATATATAGACCTTTGACTTCGCATATCATTACAATGGAATGTTAAAAAATCCTTATAATTCAAGAAAGCAGTTATTGACTTTTGATTTCTGTCTACTCGTGACTATGCAGGCCAGGCCAGGCATTGGTTAACCTCAGCCACCGGCCTCGGTGTAGCAATACCTGACCAGGTCTGTATAGTCACGAGTAGACCTCATCAAAACTCAATAACTGTATAATGGAGAAGGCATAAATAGGATTGACACTTTTGAGAAAACCTTCGGCCTCGGTCTAGCAATAACTGACGAGGTCTGTATAGACACGAGTAGACCTCATCAAAAGTCAATAATTGTATAATGGAGAAGGCATAAATAGCATGGATACTTTTGGAAGAACCATCGGCATCGGTCAAACATACCTGACCAGGTCTGTATAGTCACGAGTAGACCTCATCAAAAGTCAATAATTGTATAATGGAGAAGGCATAAATAGGATGGATACTTTTGTAAACACTTCCATATCATTATTATAAACACTCTACTGCAGTGTAGGGCAATTAAACTTATTTCCATGATTGAATTAAAGTGTAGCAATTACAGTGACTTCTTCACAGCTCTAAGCCTGAGAAAAGGTTTGTTTTTTGTCCTTCGTCAATTTAACATTATTATTTACATAGTAAGTTAGTGACCTGATACGGAAAAATACATGGTGTGAAAAGAAAACACGAATCGGGACTCGGCTTCGTCTCGCCCGATACGGGGTTTCTTTTCACACTATGTATTTTCCGTATCCGATCACTAACTTACTATGTAACGAATATATCACACCTCAAACCCATGACTGCATGCATTTCTCGTCCACGGAAATCGGACGCCTAATAAGGATTTTTCACGGAGTCACGTGACAACGATTTGTACAATAACATTGCGGCAATTTTGTCTGAGGCGTGATAATATATTATTATGCTATTTCGGAAACTTGTCATTTCGTCCACAAATGTAATCAGAATTAAATGAGGTATGCATCATAGAACCATCTCTCCAATGCTATTTGGGTTAAGTATAATTTAACTTTGCTACTGAATCATCCCTGAAAAATTTGAAGCCGCGCACTCTGTGTAAAGTAAAAACATAAATTCAAAAATGAAATCTTGAGGACGAAACCTTAATACATTTGGCTGTGACTGAAAATAATTTGGGCATTTAATTAAGTACCACTGATGAGGATTTACTAACCGAAACACGTATCTGGTGCATTAAAGGTGGTTTGAAATAGTCTTCAAGAAGGTAGGGAGTAGGAGCACTTCCAAATTATTTTATTTCCATTTTCTCGTCAACATATCCTTTTATCACTATTATGACGTTTCACCGTTTCATTGCTATGACTGCTAGACCTTCGTTGAAAAAGTCAGAATAGGATTATGGGTATACTTGCGTATTTTTCTTTACCGTCTTCTCACAATATGCATGTGTTTCAAAAGATTAATCGCGCCACATCGACCTTCTATTTGAAAACATGATGATTTGAAATGCTTCATCGGTACTTCTAGGTACCTGGATGATATTCTTACTATCGACAATCCTGTTTTTAAAAAGTATAAAAATGCTATCTTTCCACTATAAAAATGCTATCTATCCACTATAAAAATGCTATCTATCCACTTTAAAAATGCTATCTATCCACTATAAATATGCTATCTATCCACTATAAAAATGCTATCTATCTATCTATTGGTGATCCTTGTCCCCTTTGCGTTTCTTTCTGCCACACCGTCTGCTACTGACGAGGCAGATGGCCGTCCTAAGTCGGCACCGTTTGCCCATTTGTCTCGTTGGTTTATGTGTAGTCATTTGTGTTTTATGTTTTTCTGTGATTTGACGTTCATTGTACTACTGCGTCTCTTTCTGTGCGTGTCATTTTTGTGTTTTACAGTGGGTGTTTTGGGAGGTTGCTGTTGATGCTGCAACTAGGTGTTGTTGGAGATCCCCTCCTTTCTTTCTGTGCGTGTCTGCTTTGTGTTTTTGCATTGGGTGTTTTGGAATTTTCCTATAGGTGCTGCAACCGAGAGTTGTCGGTGATCCCCTCCTTTCGCCTACCGATATTTGTTGCATTTTATAAGGATTCAATGTTGTGAGATCTTTCCCTTTTACATCATAGAGCAATTCAATGCAAGAACCCAAATTTTAATGAAATCTATCTCAAAACTGAACATGTAGGGAGTCCCCTTAATTTGGCTTATTACAAATATCTATATCTCATAATAGGAATAAGGAAAATATTTCCGTTAATACTAGCTGCTTTTAGTTACAAGAAACGTGCATAGTTGCAAATTTTTCTGTTCTTAAAAGATGCTATTGGATTTGAAAACGTTTAACATTTGTACCACTTGGTGAATGTCACAGCTGGTGGACCAGGATCCCCGAGGGCACATGTAGCCAAGTTCGATCAAATTCGGTTGATTTTTTCTTCAACGCATTCTAAACTTTCTCTGATCAAAATTTCTTAACATTTCTGAAACATGGGTCCTGTAGCATCATATCCCAATCATCCTGCTTACGTCTGGTCCATGCTGCAATTTGTTCTGTTCTTAAATTATGATATTGAATTTGAAGAGTTTAACATTTGACTGACCACAGCAGAACTCTCTCACATTACTGCGAAATAAACACATCAGACCATTTAACAAACTTAACAAGTTAAAGTTAAGAAATTTAACAAAGAGTCAATGTGATTCACGACAATGTTAAACATCTTCAAATTCAATAGCATCATTTAAGAACAGATGAATTTGCAGCATGGACCAGACATGCACGTTTCGGGTACTCAACCCTCGTCAGTGATCTTTAATCTAAACAATGTAATATGGCACAAATACACTAAATAAACTGAAATTATTGTAGACACAACAAACCATTAATGACAACACATGAATAAAGATAAAGCAATATGTGTCCGGCGGCGATCTACGATGATCATAGAGTAAAGTAAAGATCGCCAGTAAGATTTATTCGAACATATAACAGCGGAACACAACCACATCATTGCAAATTGTTTTCCGAAGTTTTATATTATTATTATTATATTATTGTCTATTAAAATCACTTGCTATATTTCTAATGCCTTAAAACGTATATTTTTGCTTTAATCCTATCCCAGACTCGCTACAAAAATGCCGATTTTAATATTTATCTTATTATAAAAAGGGAATTGTGAAAAAATGCTGTCAAGAAGTTAAACTCTTTAGTGTTAAACGTCTTCAAATGTTATAGAGATTACGTAATTTCAAGCTAACATTTTCTATCAGGGGCATTTTTTTTATCTTAGAGGCATAATAAATGCGAGTTACTTTTTAATCATAAAATTATCGCAGAAAAATAACTAACGTTCGGAAATTTTGCGTTATATTAAAATGTCGGACAGACAATGCTACTGAGTCATTCAAATTCTGAGAACAATTCTTTAACTTAAAGGTGTTTTCGGTCTTTTGCACACAAAACTTTCTACCAAGGAAAATTAGGCGTCGGAAGAGCTGGAGGGAAGGTGTGTTTTTGACATTTCTTTGCGACGCCTTTTACGACATCCCCTACATACGTTAAACGAAGCACCACGGGAAGTCAATTCTTGTTGAGGACTGTTCAGCATTATAATAAATAAGTCAGCTGTTGGGAACGTTCAAAACAATGGAAAGGAAATGACAGGGAAACTGTTAATTACATCAGAATTGCAGACAAAATTCTCTCCCTTTCAATCGGTAATACCAGAATACTGGTCCCTATTGATATATAGAGCCGTGGATGTACGCTTACTGAATAGGGTATTTTGGTCAGTGTACAGTATTTGAAAAACTTATCTGATATTGGCATTTTAATATCGTCATCTTGAGGCCATATAAATATAACAGATCTCAAGTTTTGTCCACTAATTCGTGTAACAGGACTGACTGAATAAGTGTAGGAGGTCAAACAACTTATCGTAGGTAAGTAAAAAAATCGTTTTTGTTTTTATAGTGTTTTGTAAGAATTCATCGTTGATGCTATCTATATATTTTTTTTCAGCAGGTATATATATGTTATTATCATGATATGATATAGAATATCCAATGCAATTTAGTTTATTTAATATAAATTCTATACATTTAATATCTTACAACCCTGTACATTACATTATGTTTTACGGTGATAATGGAATAATTTTAATAAAATCAAATTTACAAAATCATAATGCGCATGACATAGGAAAATATTTTTGCCGGTTAAATAAACTCATTAGTAGATAGACGATACTCAAAACGATGAACTGTTATAACATTAACGGAAAAAGAAGGGAAAATATATTTTGATTTAATGATAAATTTCATTCTTTTTTGTATCTTATATTTTTTTATGAATTTATCGATAAAAACTGTTGAAAAAAATCATTATCTCATTAAATATGTATACTCAAAAAACATATGAAATATACTTATTACAATGTATGTGTGTAATACCTGCATATGTTTGAGAGTTTTATGGTATTTTTATTTGCTAATAAAACTATAAATTTTATTTGTATAAACGGTTTGCACGATAAATGTTTCGGTACATTTTTGGCCTTATTATTTTCATACTCTTTGGCCATATTACATTGTTTAGATTGAGATCACTGACGAGGGTTAAATATCCGAAAAGTGCATGTCAGGTCCATGCTGCAAATTTATCTGTTCTTAAATGATGCTATTCAATGACAAATATGGAAAAAAACATATCCCTATCAACTTCGGGTGATCTTTCTTCAACGCATTCGAAAATTTCTGTTATCATAATTTCTCGAAATTTCTAAAATGTTATATGTAGCATAAGGGTCCTGTAACATTATATACCACCCATTCTGCTACGTCTTTCAGTTGCATTTTTGGACGTAATAACTTTCATACTGTTTGGCCATACTACATTGTGAAGATCACTGACGAGGGTTACGTACCCAAAACGTGCACGCTGGTCCACGTTCAAAATGCATCTGTTCTTAAATGATGCTATTAAATTTGAAGACCATTAACATGTATTTGTGTGATGAATACGTCTTACGTAAGAAATATTCATAATATCATTCAATCGATATCATATAATTAAAATAATATAGATTAAGTATTGTTTGCGATCTTTAAAATCATATTATTATAATATCACAATATAATCAGTTATGAAAATGATGAAGTCTATTAATTTAAAGCAATTTATTTAAAGCAACAAATAAACCGTGAACTGTTAAAATATATGTAAGTACACTATTTTATGAATCCTCACATACATAAAACAACAATAATATACAATTCCAAACACTTAACATTTAAGAACGCAACCTTCCGTATTATCAAAATAACCACTTAATTCATGTTGCAGTGTGCAGCATTTGAATTCGTTCCCCGTGACATGCATGGATTTTTAAAGTGTATCAATTACTTCTTTCCAGCTCATTCGTCTTAAAGAAGCTTAGTTTGGCACTTAATCAATTAGACGTCATGAATATTATTTTGCTATAATGGAAACTTGTCATTTCATTCAAAAATATCATCGAAATTAAAGGAGGTTAATATCTTAGCTACCATTCCTCCAATTCTATTTTGATCATAGATTTTATTTGGATATGCTAATGAATCGAGCCTACAGGAAATTTGGAGACGCGCACTCTCTGCAAATTACACAAATTGAATTTTTAAAAGTATATCCAGAGGGCGCTACTAAAATGGATTTTGGCTGTGTCTTAAAATCACTTTGATTGCAGCATCGCTGATGAGGATTTAGTATACGAAACACGTGTCTGATGCTTAATACATTGGTTTGAAATTTTCTTCGGGAAGGAATGTATAGAGTTGGAACGCTTCCGTGTTATACATATGAAAAATATATAATTATCAAAAGCTCCGTGTATGGAAAATATCTGTATTCTATTTTTGATTAATTAATTATTTTTCTTAATCAAAACATAAATTGGTATATCAACCTTGAAGTTGGCAATTTTACTTTCATCAGCGGGCTTTGTTGTGTATTCTACTTAAATTATTGTTTTCATTTTTTCTCTGTTTTATGGGATATTGATTTAAGTGGTTTTTTCTGATCTTAAATTATAGATACACTTAAAGGTTATACAAAAAATATTACTTTTTGAATGCAATAGATCTACGATTCCGCAAATGGAAGAAAGGGATAAAAATCCACAAACACAAAAGAAAAATGCTATTTCAAATCATTATTAATCTATTTTGAATATGTATATAATGCACTGATAAACGCATGTAGATTCAACTATATAGATAAGATATTGTTTCCGATGTTTAAAATCACATTATCTTTTTGCAATATATTTACTGTCATATATGGGGTGCAATTACTGTACATGTAGTTAAGAACAAATTATGAAATTTGCCAAAAACTTATCGAATGATTAAAATTCTTATTCTCTTAATAGACATTTTTCATCGTGACAAACTTCGCGCTTCGAACTTCGTACCTCGCCCTTCGAACATTGAAGAATAAGTGACGTAGCTGCCGTTCGCGTATAAACTCATAAGCGGATTCATCTACATTTTGATTAGTAAACTCAATGGAATGGTATATTGGACGTCCTGTACAACTGGCTCGCTTTGTTCAGCAACCCACTTATGAAATTTAAGTGCGAAGTTCAAAGTGCGAAGTGCGAAGTGCAAAGTTCGTCACGTCGAAAAATGTCTATTTTAGTTTCTAACCTCTTCGCTTCCCACACAAAAAAATCACTAAACTTACAATTTGCTATAACTTTAGTTTTCAGGTAAGATTATCTGTCGCGGCTTTGTCTTATAGAAAACAAAAATGACTTAATGTTCATACGAATACTAGTATGAGATGCATTCTATCTATATACCAACATGTAGCTTCACCACGGAGATTTACATTGATTGTGCATATACAATACAAAACTGCACCTAGAATGAATGTTTCCTGTAATACATGCACAACCAATGGAATTCCCAAGATGAAACTATTGATACGGAACGTGAACGTGTTGCAATTCATTTCTACATGAAAACGATCGTGACGTCACAATACATTAGCTCTACAGAGACATGCCGCGACCACTGTTCTGCACTGCTAACTGAATCCTCAATGACCTAAATTCTAACGTGTCTTTTTACATGGAAAAGGTCATATTAGAAAACTATACTGAAACTGACAACTGTTGTGCAGATATATAAACTGAATGTCGTTCACTTGAGCTTTGTTACGGGTATGCAACACACATGAAGTGAATTTATCGTAGCAAATTACATGTAGGATAAATGCACCTGCTGTGTGTTGTATATCCGTAACAAAACACATATTAGGACTTTTATTCCAGAAATAAACCATACCAAAATAAAGAAACATCTTCAAACAACTCCAGATTCTGGGGCAGATTCTGCTACATCATAAATTCTCATTTGAAAGGAATGCATATAATGCTCTTGTACGTAAACATGGTAAACGGGAACTCGTGCGTTGAACCTAGTATCATTACTTCACACTTACATCGTTACAAATATATTATTATCTCCACATTCTCACGTGTCTAAATATATTGCGAAAAATGAAACAAAAAGTAACAGATGTGATATTGATCAAGCTTTTTTACGCATTAAATAAAAAATAACAAATTTTAACATCAATAAAAATAATTTTCATTTCAAAAATATGAAAGTGTTCTAACTCTTTACCTTCTTGAAGAAAATTTAAAACAAATTTCACTGCAGCAGACACGTGCTTCGGATTGTAATTCCACATCATCGGTACTTATATCGGTGACATCATATCTTTATTTTTTTCTATTTCGGAAACTTGCCATTTCATCGAAAAATATCATCGAAATTCAAGGAGGTGAACATCTTAGCACCATCACTCCAATTCTATTTTGAACATAGATTCTATTTGGATATGCTACTGAATCTACACTAGAGGAATGTTGGACCCGCCCACTATCTGTAAAGTAAATGCAGAAATTTAAGATTCTAAAAATAACGCAAGAAGGCACTAGTGAAATTAATTTGGACTGCCTATTAAAAGCACTTTGGCTGGAAGCATTACTGATGAGAATTTGATATTCGAAACACATGTCTGGTGCAAGAAAATTGGTTTGCCAATTTTCTTCAAGAAGGTATAGAATTGGAACCCTTCCGCATTATTCATAATGCGAAGTGATTTTCAGACAGTATTTTAGTAAAACTACGTTTCAGTCAAAGTTAAAGTTCATCATAATCAGTTGTACATATATGCTCATACTAGATATATATGATTCTTATGAGAAGCAGAGGTGGCGATTTAGTTTTTTCTTTACCACTTATTAAAATAGTTGATAGATAAATAAGTTCCGTATATGAAATGATTTTTAATTAAAGATAAATTTTGAAAAGGAAGATGACAACGAAGGGAAAGTCTATCAAATGAAAGCAAGAATAATGACATTTCTTGGAAGTTAAGACCTACAAAATACCAATGAAAATATTTACTAGATGAAAAAATCATTGTCAAAATCCCATGAGAGGAAAGTAATTGCATCTTTATACCTAAGGACACTTGTATTTAAAGCGGTAATGAACAGAAAAAGAGGCTAATTCCTTAAGGATGAAAAGCGCAATGCAAAGCCCATATGGTTAGAATGGGCCTTAATCATGTCCGAAATTTGTAAACGAATTTTGTTCGCCATAAATGGTCCGTTAAATGAGAAGAAAATGGAGAAAGAAAAAAACATGGTAACGTACAAAGTTGCCTTTGTTCAAATGGAAACGTGTTATTGCAACCGAAATAAGCTCAATGATAGGGCACAAAGGAAAGAGAGAACAGTTCAGGGACAAAACACGTGTATTGTAAATTGTATTATAGTCCTTGAAATTATACATAATCTCAATTGCTTCCTATGTTCCTGTTCTTTTAGTCTTCCTAATTCGGCAAAGGGTCATATGTGGAAGGGTATTGTGTGTTGTATATCCGTAACAAAACACATATAAGGACTTTTATTCCAAGTTTGTAACTCGTTTGTTAAACGTTGTAAGATAGATAAAGTTTAGATTAATTTCATTAATTGGATTAATTCCCTACAAATAATGCCCAACGTCACAGTTTTGATTGTGATAACGTAATCAATTTTTAGTTTTTTGTTCTCGACAATGCTCACGCGGATCACTTTTATATTTTCATGTGACGCTTTACCCACTCAAATCAATGAAATGACGTCATACTACTTTAAACCCACCGGGTCATGTACTACTATGCGATGACGTCATACATGTATCAATGATCTGAATGGTTTAAAACCCCTGCCAAATATGCTAAACTGGTTCGATAGAACCTTAACGTGAAGGGTCAGATTCTCCGAAGTTTTTAAACATGTCTCATTACTAGAATATGTGTCTCAAATACATTTTATACGGCATTAATGAAACAAGTTGTTTGATTCTCAACCTATAGCCTAAACAAATTACATAATGGGTTAAAAATTTTGTGTGTGAAACATAATTTGATTAACATGTATGTTCTTTCATTTTGTGACTATCGATTGCATAAAAATTAATGTAAAAAATTCGTTCAAATCAAGCGCCCAATTCGCCGAGTTCATTCTGACGTTACAGTGGATCTTGAGCTTCGTGTTCAATGCAGTGTAACGAAGAATTATGCAACGTGTGTCTTTACAAAAATTATGTAGGTGCATGGCGTGATATACATGTAATAGAACGTATGGGATGTATAGTTTAACAAAGTATTGTAACAAAACAAAACGCATGATTAAGGAGAGGGCGTTTGTAATGCTGTTTAACTTTTTCCCGATCCCATTTCATTTACGGAAATAAGATATTTTTAATCTTAAAGTATTGAAATATGCAATAAATACATTGGGGTGACCGTAATATAAGCAATTATTAGACATTAAAAGAATATTTGATAAACATGGCAATTTAATTGTTTAGTGATTGCATTCCACCATAGACTGTTTATATGAAATTTTAATATATGAATCGAACAGATCTGAGCTCGCTACAGCCGGCAGAGCACGGACTGCATTTTGCACGCCCCTACCCTATCTTTATATTATTTACATATTCATTTGTGTTCCTTTGGCCCCTGTGTTGTGCTGTCTTGTTTGTATGGCCATCTTACAGTGAGGAGGTTATTGTACACAACAATTGTATGTTCTTCGAGACCTTTGGGTAACCGGAAAAGTGGCAGGGTTGTGCGCACGTAATCCAGGATAACCACACCATCTGTTACTAACGTGGCTGGTGGCCGGATTAGTCGGCACCGATTGCCTATGGGTCTCGTTGGTTTATGTGTTGTCTTTTATGTTCGATGTTTAATGTCTCGTTTGCTGTTTCTTGTCTCTTGCTGTGTGTTTCTTCTCTGTGTTTTCACTTGGGGTATTTGATTGGTGTATTGCTGTTGGTGCTGCAACCGAGTCTTGTTGGAGATCCCCTCCTTTCTTGTTAATGTTATGATAATCCAAATCAAAACGCATGTACAGATCACATCTGTATTGGCCAAAATTAAAAAAAAGACTTCCGGTAGATCGAAAGGGAACTATCACGGTTTAAGTTGAACGTTTGACTTTTTGCAGCTTTGCAAAAATTCTTTACGATTGCGCCGCCCATAACAGAATTCGTTTTTATGGGAGAGATATATGGAAATCTATTATTTATAGATTTCGAATAATCATTGAATATATTGTCTTGAATTTTCAAAACATGTTTTTTTTTTTCAAGCCACTGGCGGAACGTGTTAACAATGCAAAGTCGATTGAAAGAAAAATTCATATCACATCGAGATGTAGAGTTGTATTTTCTCTACGGATAAAAATCAAAGAAGTACCAATCAGATATCTTGCATGTGTATGTCAAGTCCATGCTGTAAATTTATCAGGTTTTAAATGATGCTATCGAATTAAAAGACGTTTAACATTCAGTCTGAAAGTCGGGAAGGCAAGTAAAAGTCATTAGAATACCCGTTTGAACAAGTTGCGAACCTCGGAATGAACAACATTCCGATGTGAGACCAGGTGTCCGGGGAGGGTAAGCGTCTCCTGTTTGCATATGTTCTCTGGATTAACTCTACGCAGTCAAATAATAACTGTGACAACGTTTAATTGTTTATTTGTCTGTATTTAAACCACTTTGAACGTTAAGGCATTAGGGGTATAATACTCTACTTGTTTTAAGAACAGAAAAATGAATACTATGAAGTTGGCCGATGACGCATGACTTCGGCAATGCTCGTGACCATGCATTTTCATGGTGAGCTATATGAAACATTAATAGATATTATTTTGCTATTTCGAAAACTTAAAGTTAAAGGAGGTTAACATCTTAGCACCATCCCACCTATGCTATTTTGAACATATATTTCATTTGGATATTCTACTTAATCGACCCTACAGGACATTTGGAGCCTCACTCTCTGTTAAGTAAATGTACAAATTTAAATTCAAAACATTAAAGAGGGCGCTACTGAAATGAATTTTGGTGGCTCCGTTGGAAGCATCACTGATTAGAATTTATTATTCTAAACTGGTGCAGGAACAATTGGTTTGGAATTTCTTCATGAAGGTATAGGGTTGGAACACTTCCGTATTATCAATTAAAAAAAATAAAATATCTAAAAATATGTAAGATATGGAAGTACATAATTTCTAGCTTTTCGACTATCTTGTTATTATACCCCTTATACCTTAATGTATCTAATAATATGAAAATGTTCCAACTCTTCGCCTTCTTGAAGAAAATTACAAACAAATTTTAATGCATTAGACATGTGTTTAAAGAAGAACAATTGGAACAATTATCAAAAACCAGTGCAAAAATGGAATGCACTGTAAGTGGCGCTGTTTAAAACGCCCGTGCTTACAAGTTTAAACATTTTCAAATAATTTAATTATTTCCGTAGTGTCTGTTTAACGCATATACAAACGGACGGAGCGAAATTATTTTCTATAGCTGTATAGACAATGTCGCCTATTATGACGTCACTTACGGCGAGCGCCGCTACGTTATGCCTGTTCAAATATCACATCGCCAGTTTTGAACTTGAATATAAACATTACAGAAGTAACCATCAGTTATTCAGTCTCATAGTCGAGACGGCAAGGCAAAATCATTAGATTTTCCGAAGGAACGATTGCGAACCTCCGAATGAACAAAATTCCGAAGTGAGACCAGGTGCCATATCAACCATGCTTAAACGTGATCAATTGCGAAATAAATTAGACAATAAAATTATAGTGATTTAATTAAATTATAAGAAATGACTTAATATTTTTTCTGACTATCGATCTATAGACAAAAACCGATGCACAAACAAAATATAACAAAATATTTTACAGAAAATATACAGGCAGTACAACAGAATAGTATTTACTTATACCAGACGTTCGTTCGATTTTTGCACTACGCATCCCACGTGCAAATTGTTTTCGTGATGTTTCAAAGGTTGTTTTTTGGTAATATTGTCACATAACAACTTCATGTCATTGACAGCTAAATCAAAAACTTTCAGATAAATTTGATAGCCTGTGAATGACATATATGTTCTTAATAGTAAAAAAGACATGTGTATCATACATTTTGTATTGTATCTATATTTGAAATAAACAAAACCTTTGCGAAAGACTTCTTTATTTTATTCGATATTTCGCTCTATTACGGTTAGTCGAAGAACGTGACTGAGGATTATAATAAAGAACAAGAATTAAATTCTAAGTACTTTTAACAATTGCTGTAGTGCATTATTCATTATATTTTCAGATATGAACAGGCTGACAATTGTTGCAATTTTGTTAACGACATTATTAGTCATATCGGAAGTGACGTCACATGAAGCAATGTTGGTACCACCTAGACGACCATCAAAATTTGATTCACCAGCACAGTTACGAAGATATCTACAAGCTTTAAATGAATATTATGCTATCGTTGGTAGACCAAGGTAAGGAAAGAATCATTATGTTTTGAATCATACTGGCTTAAACGTACATGTAACACTGATATGGATTAGTCCTTAAAGGCACATGAAGCCAAGTTCGATAAAATTTGGTTTATCATTTCTTCAACGCATTCGAAAATTTCTGTTATTAAAATTTCTTGAAATTTCTAAAATGTGGGTCCTGTATTATCATATCCCACTCATCCTGTTACGTCTTTCAGTTATCTTTTGACATAATAAAATTCACATTATTTTTTGCTAAATTACGTTGTTTAGATTGAGGATCACTGGCGAGGGTTAAGTAACCGAAACATGCATGTCTGGTCCATGCTACAAATTTATCTGTTCTTAAATGATGTTTTTGAATGTGAAGACGTTTATCATCATTATCCGGAAAATAATTTTCTAGTGAACCGCATTCAGAAATTTGTTCTCCAGACGCCTGCGCTCTGGCAGCATAATTTGACACTTTTTTCTTCATTTATAGGAGCATTTACTGACTGACTGCTTTCCTGTTTTGTATTTAAAAAAGAACAATTGGTCATTAACTACTTATACGAATAAGAAGTGTTTTAATAAACATCAAAGAAGTACAAATATTAAAGGTCTTCAAATTCAATAGCATCATTTCAGCATAGATAAATTTGCAGCATGAACCAGACATGCTCGTTTCGGGTACTTAACCGCACTTAATTTACCGCACTTAATTTACCGCACTTACAAATCAGTTATTCAGTCTCAATATCGAGAAGACAAGGCAAAATGTTTAGAATTTCAATTGGAAAGGTTGCGATTCACAGATTGAATAACATACCGAAGTGAGACCAGGTGCTCGGGAGGAGTAAGCGTCTCCTGTCAGAGTCAGCGGGTCCGACATTGCTGCCAAAGAGCAGCCTATCTGAAGGCGGTGCCCCAGGCACTATACTACTCCATTTACGTTACAGGTTTGGTAAAAGAAACTATGAGGATAGTTCACTGTTGGATTCCATTCTTCCATCCGGTTATTCAAGTGAAGGTAATATCTTTGCAAAATATGATCACATTTTTACTTTTGTTTTGGTTTTTACTTTCTTTTTATTGCAAGTATTACATTTATAATTTCTTTAGTTTGACGGCAGAGCATCAAAAGATGGCTATGAAAATTTTAAAACTCTTTTATATGAATAACTGTTCGTTTGACCTTATTCAAATTGACTTGTATGAATTATTAATACAGTTTGGGGTTTTCTTTTTTTGGAATGTTGAAGTAATTGATTTATATTACAACTTGTCGACTACGAAGAAGTCTTTGATTTGAATGAACTATTACCAGTATTAAGGATTCATAGAAAACATATAACAATAATACATGATCTATCAATACTTAAGTCATTACCATGATAAGTATCTATGCTATTTGAATAAATATTATTTTGTAAATAAATTAATATTTTTTTCTATCCTAGAATAGACTATCCGAATGAAGAGGATTTCTTCCTTTGAAAACTATTTCATGCATCTATAGCAAGGCACGTGCAGATAGTGGGGACACCTTATATCATTATAAGACTTTAGCATAACCAATTTTTATACGAAAATGACATGATACTTGACCAAAATACGAAAATGACCATGGTTCTTTACCACAGTATAAAAATGCTATGGTTCGCGACTACCATTGATAATGTCAAACTACTTATTCTTAATGATGTTAATGCATATTTCAAAAGGTTAATTTAGGAATATGAAAGATTGTCATGAATTTTTAAAACTTTTAAAAAACAAATTTTTGAAGAACTATGATATGCTGTAGATAAAAAAAAAGAGAAAAATGAATCCTGTTATTAATTATATTTGTGATTTGCCTGTGAGAATTGTTTCTTTAAAAAATTAAAATGTCGAAACAAAAATGAAATGTTGTCGTATTTCTTTTTGCAACATACTCACCTCATATACTATTTTTGAAGGTGGATGTTTTTTACACTGCAGGTTGCCATGATGGATAGTGTATTCTCCCTCAAAATGTTTATGAGATTTCCTCCACATTTAAATTTCTTATATCAAGATACATAAAAGATTTTGGATACCTGAAAGTTGTCATAATAAATCATATATGTCAAGATATCAAAACGGTCCATTTTTTGTATTTTAAGATAATGATGAAGGGAGGAGATCTCCAACAAGACCCCGTTGCAGCATCAACAGCAAAACACCAAAACACCCGATGCAAAAACACAAAAGAGGAGTACAGCACGAGACTGAAAAGAGACACACGACATGTAAACATCAAACACAAAAGACTGCACATAAACCAACAAGACCAATGGGCAACCGGCGCCGACTTTGAACGGCCATTTGTCACGCAAGTAGCAAATGGTGTGGTTATCCTGGATTACGTGCGCACAACCCTCTTACTTCTCCAATTACCTAGAGGTCTGGAAGAACGTACAATTGTGGTGTAAAACAACCTCCTCACTGTAAGATGAAATCACACAAACAAGACCGCGAAACATAGAGGCGCCAGAAACACAGATGAATATGTAAATGGATATAAAAAGAGGGCATGCGTATACAGTCCGTGCTCTGCCGGCTGTAGCGAGCTCATGTATGTAATCACCCGAGGAATCCGACTGACATTCAGAGAGGACAGGTGGTCGGGACCCTGTCTTCTCTAAAGAGGTTTGGACAGAGCCCGTCATGGAGTCCCGTCGTCACAGTCAGTCAGAGTACGAGTCTCAATGATGCACTTGTACAAGACTGTAGATTGGTCAAGTACCAAGCCTAGTGTCCGTCCGGTGACATTAGGATCATATCCACGGTATAAAAGGCGTTTTCTGATTCCGAAACGCGAAACAAAAACAGATTTTTTATTGAGCATAAACAAACATAATATTTTGTTGATTTATATTTTGGTTGTGGAAATATTTTTAAACTTACTTAGTTTAGTGTTTGCTGTATTTTTTATTACGTAATAGCAGATTCAACAGATGTATGTTACACGTCATCAAACTCAAACATCAATAAAGAATAGATCAATTTGCAGCATGGACAAGACATGCACACTTCGGGTTACATTTTGGTCAAATAACGGAAACAGACACAAACAATATTTATTAAGAGATGCTTTGTCTCTCTGCTACCTTATCTCATTTCCTATTGGGATTATTTTTGCCCCTCTGTAGAATATTGTAGCTTTTTTTTGCATCGAATTGACGCAACGGGTGGGTCATGCAAGCTGGGGGATGCGGACTCTTGCTGGGCATCTGGTCACGCTTTCTTACGGTCAAGGATAATAATGTTTGGATTCTGATGTTTTTGGTTTGTGTTTGACTTTCCCTGATTAAGTAATTTAATGAATTTGAAAACCACAATCGAACCAAAATCAGAATCCGAGTCACAATCAGTAGACATACAAATTCTTGAAAAATTTAAAACAGAAAAGTTACAGGGAGGATATCTCTAACAGTGAAAACAGCGGAATAATTTCTTACGAGAAAAGAAAAAGTGCACAAACCAATAGAGACAATTACACAGCACCATAGCAATACGAAGGACAACACTAATACACAATATAGTGCAAGAACGGAATTTAATGTAGGTGTCGCTTTTGAGTGCACGCTCTGTAATTTTAAACATGTATTTAGTTAAACATTTTAATTCGCAAATCACATCACATATTACATTAACAATACAAGTAATTCTGATTCAAAGACTAACTTCATTATTGGCTAAGTTCATGTAGTTTGGGAGTTATCCATCTTGATGTACAGATATAATGCAATGTTCAGGACAGAAATGGTTGGATACTTCTATTTTGCAAATTAACGTGAAAGTAGTGAATAAAGTTTTCATCTGAGAAAGGCACGAATTACATTCGAAGTTTGTTTATAGAAAGATAAATGAAACGCGAGGCAAAAACATAATTTTTCATTGAGCATTTACACAAACATAATGTTTAATAAGTTAATTTATTTTTTGGTTGTGGAAACATTTTTTGACTTACTTACTGTTCAATCTCTGCTGTATTTCTATTATGTAATAGCAGATTCAACAGGAACATATTATTTTTGGAAGGCTTTGTTATTGATAGAATTGCATTTTTCAATCATACGTACATCTACTGTTTTCATTGAATTTATTCAGAGTTGCGCTCCTAACTATTATTTTTGGAAATTTTCTTGTTCTCATACTGGGACCAATCAGGGAAGTCAACCTTGCTGTAAGGTTATGGCTGCGACTACGAGAGATAACTCTATTTTCATATCACGTAATATTTGAAACCGACATAAACGAAAAATAATATAAGCTCAGATTGTAACATCATTTCAGAAGAAAAAATAATACTCCTTGAAATTTTCATTGCTGAATGGGTATTTTAGGAAAAAATGCATAATTTTCCATGCCAAAATCGCCCTAAAAAATAGGAAAAAATTGTCATTTTTTCATGAAGTCTGCTACCTAAGATTCAAACAACAAAATATTTACTATCCATTATACCCTTTAAGGACAGACACAGGACTCAAAATATTTTAATCTTTACACTAAAGAGTTCACAGGATGATCCTACCGAGTTTCCGTTTTAACTTCGTTGATTGTTTCATTGTTATATACTTATGTGACAACTATTCTGCTCATTTGATGAGTACCTGTATAGCCGCGAAAGTAGAGAGACCGTCTCTCACATTGAACACCTCGGGCTATATTTTGTATCATTCACAGATTCTGAAGATACACCGCTATTAAAGTCTGACAGTATACACATCCATTGAAAATCCATTTCTCAAATAAGAAAATAATTTGATCTTACACGTGCGAATGTATATAAAACGTGTCAGATTCCTGCGGGGGAAAGGGGCGGGGTGTTATTCTATCCCATTTTTTTCAAAATCTGAAAATGAGCATCACAAAATAAAAAAATAAAAAATATAAAAATCAAATCACACCACTCCTACACAGTACATAATTCTCAGATATATACAGAAAGCCATAGACATCGGACCACCCCCCCTTCCTACACACAGCTTCATGTCCTTTCTTTTTATTTTGGATGTAACATTTATCTAAAATTACCTGACTGATATATGTACTGTTTATTCACAAAAAATATATTTATTGCAGACAAAATGCATTATCGCAGAAAAAGAATGCATGTACCCATGTACAAAGTAAAAAAGAAAGATAACTCTAATTCATTGCTCTATGTACAGATATCGTCAAAATTTCAAAAAGGTACCGTTTTTCGGGTTCTAAGATAAAATACTAAGGCTGTTCTGTATCAATTTTGAAATAAAGATTTACTATAGAAATAATTTGAAATTGGATTTTGTACCTTTGGGCATAATAAGATAAGGGCAGAAATCACTGACTCTATAAGAGTAGGAAGTTCATAAAAGTCAAAATGTATATTGGAAGCACTATCTAAAGTTCTGTTGAATCTCAATATGTTTATTATATAAAATGCCACTCACAATTTGAGAAAAAAAATAAACATGCAATAATCGGATTTGAAGGGTCTGACCTTAAAAGTGAGATAATTAGAAATTCGACCTTCAAGTTAAACTCGTTGTTTTGTGGTCAAAATGTTAAATTTTTGCATCAGTTATTGTGTTTTTCATAGGAACAGTCATTTTGCTCAAAAACTAATTCGGGTACAAATTGGTTTGACTGCTTAAAGATAAAGCAGTACCATAGTTCTATACGTAGAACATAAATGGACGTTAAGAGCAAAAAAAAAAAAAAAAAAAAAAAAAAAAACGAGACGGGCAAATTTTGATTTTTTGGTCTGAATAATTCGAGGAGATGTTCCTCTACATATGGACCTATCGATATTTCTTCTACCTTATTTCTATTAAAAGTCGCCACCCTGACATTAAATAATGAAGAGAGAAATTAGAATATTTTTGGTCCTAACTGCGTGTACACTTAACACTTAGCATAAGACATGTGGTAGCTGAATACGTTTAACCTTGCAAATAAGCATTGCGCATTTGAAAAGCGCCACCTACAGTGCATTATGCACAGGCACTGGCTCTAGAGATTATTCATTAGATAACGCTGTCCTCCGTGTTTCTTTTGAGCTGTGTCATTGTCTCCGTCTGTTTGTCCAATTTTTCTACATGTATTAGCTTGAGAAAGTTCTGTTATTTTTTTTTTTCAAACATTTGTCAGCGTTTCGATTATGACCTTGGGAATCGGCTGGTTTGTCTTTCATTGATAGATTAAATCAAATAAATGAATTGGTATTTTAAAGTATGTACTAAGATTATTATAATGTGATAAATTGTAGGCGTACAGTGATGTGCGAAATGTGACTACAGGAATTGTAACTGTCATTTCATCATCTTGTTACGTCATACACTGTAGTGCTTACTTGAACACTCCTTTACGCCTATGAAATTCAGTGAAATTCCGTGTTTGTGGATCAAGCAGCTGTTCGGTGGACAGACCACCTTCCGATAGAAAGTTTGCAATCTTTGCAAAGCCGGGTTAGCGCAGTAGTAGCGCGCTCGCTTCTCACCTCTAAGGTCCCGGGTTCGAATCCCAGATTCGGCAAAGGGTCTTATGCATGTTATGTCGGAGGGTTGGTGGTCCCCACCCAGGCCTCAGCAGATGGTTTTTCTCCTGATACTCCGGTTTCCTCCTGTTCCGTGGACCCCCTCACGCCAACATCTGAGCCAACGTGAGACATTGATATAAGTTGTGTAACTTGTTTGTTAAACGTTGTAAGATAAATAAAGTTAAAATTAGAAGGTTTTCAAGGCGGTGATTTTCCAAATGTCACAATTTTCTTTATTATTATATCTCATATGCTAGATATCCAAACCTGTCTTTTGAACGCGACAGCCCAACTTGCAACAGTTTGTAGATCTAAAGCTGAATTCATTATAGTAGAGCAACCAAGTCGCTAAATTTGAAATTTTAATCAACCCACCTAACACAGGGCTAATTCTTATATTTAACGAAAGAATATAACATGGGACATCAGATTTGACCTGTCGTAAAAATTCGTATGGTCAGAATTACTGTAAATTCAGATAAAAGCGGAAAATTAGTAAAATTCAAAATCATAGATATTTTAACAAAAATTATCATTATTTAATAAATGAAAAGTCAAACTGACCGAAATCAAAGTCAATATGCTAATTGAGGTCAAAAGAAAATTTTTGGATCAAATTGAATTTTCTAATTTCAACTTCATGGATGAATGAGCACAAATTCTAAGATAAATAGGTAAAATTGAAATTTTCAATTCTTTCAATTCAATATTGAGAATGTTAATTCGAAGATAAAAATTAACATACAGAAACGATATTTTGATATGTGAATGTGTTTTTAGGAAAGTTTGATAGAGATCGATTGAAAAACTTAGGAGTACCAGGCAAATAAAGTGCCCCACCCCTAACTTTGTTATTAGCGATTCACTGCAATATAAACTAGGAGATGTTTTCTCGATAATACGGAGTAAAACTAAATAATTACGGCTAAATTAAGTTTTAATATATAATCATGAATGAAAAGTATCGCTTTTTTCAAAGAAGACGACAAATTTACATCAATAATTTTGAAAAATATTTTTTTTATGTACTATCTATGTTCTGGTAATTTCAAACATTGTGATATGGGCACATTTTGTCAGCCGAATATTAGAAATAATTTAGTATAACAAAGATTTTATGATCGACAAAACATGGAATTATGCAATGCATTTTAGTTCCACAAGTAAGTAGCGTAGCTGCCTATACGACCCCATCACATTCAGGCAATCATGGCATTTTCTTTCTCTGTTTGACCATGTGACAACAGTTGTCGCTAAAACGTAGCTTAAAAATAATTAAGCTTAGAAATAATTAAGTATAACACAGATTTGTGACATATGGTGGAGGGTCACATTCAGGCAATCATGGCATTGGTCTCACTCCCATATCGGGAGTTCGCTTCTTTTCACGTGGTGGAGGTTTTTGTTTGTTTGCTTTGGTTCCTGTTTTATCCTGATTTTGTATGCCTTCGGTGTCTGATTTTCCGAATTATCGATTTTGTGCTGTATACAGGGAAATGGTCATTATCCATATTTGTCATTAAAGGCATCGTTCTACAGGTATTGTCGTAGCAAACTGACCTGACCGGGCGGAGCTTATTTTCACCTTGTCATCGGAAGAGTTTACTTCTGACCAGGTGATAAAAGCCATATAAAATTACAGGTAATGAGTATTTACTCTAATTACGATGTGCAATTCATAATCTATCTACCCTAAAATTGTATCAATTCGTCTCAATTGCTTGATTGAATTAGCTCCGCCCGGTCAGGTTAGTTTGCTACGACAATTTATGATAAGGGGGATAGCCTCTGATTTCTAGTTTTGGTTCTCTAGTTTCTGATTGGTTTATTGTTGATGGCCATATCAACAATATTGTATGTTTTTGTTGAGTTTGTATTTTTACTGTCTGTTTTTTTTTTGTTTTTCATGCTTCATCCTTGTCTACAATGAACAATTTTTTTTACTTTCTCTGCAATTGTTTCTTTATAAATGAAACGGAAAAGATACAAACAAATAGTGAACATCAAACAACCACATTTACAAGAATTAAAGACGCTCACATATTACTACCAACCGAGTAGCAAATCTTTAGCAATATTAAAATAGAAATGACCACACAATAAAGGGTGCTCTATTCTCAGAGGTCTCACGCTTAGCTGTCAACATATCAGTCTCGTCGTTTTACTATGTTGTATCGCATCTTTGACTCTTTAATACATGAACATGTTGAAGATCAATGCTTTGCTTTTGGAATATAGTTTCTTCTTGGACACATTTCATCGACTATTCTTTGCGTCATACATTTCACACTTTTTCAATTTTATTTCTTTATTCGAAGCTCTTTGGGAAATACGGCCATTGACGCGCCAACATTATAGGCTCCTGTTGCGGCAAATTTTTCGTTATCAACAGACGGTTCCTCTTCGTGATATAGCCTTTTATTTGATGTATTGTAGACGTATGTAGGAACTGCCCAATTAGATTACCAATATTACATATGACAATGTGGCGTTTGTGCTTATGTACAGCATTAGGAATTAAAGCCCCCCCCCCCCCCCGTGACCCTTGAGGACTTTCCATTGGATCTCACGGAGACATCAAAAGGGTTTTCTGACTCAGTATATCTTGAAAAGCATCCACCTGATTTTGTAACAGTTACAAATCTGAACGATAACTAAGTGCGGATGCTAAAAATTGCACAACGTTTACCCAAGGCATATCGTAATGTTTAAAACTCAGATAACGAAGAGCCCAAACTCTGGCCAATGTACTTTACATGTATATTCACATCTCTGTGGTACTAAAATAAACGTCAAAATATACTTTTCATAATTTTATATGAACTTAATGCATTTTTCTCCAATTCACGTATTTTCATTTCAACATGTCACGAATGGGTTTCCATACACGGTCTTACCACGACATATTAAAAAGAAGTATTTTTCATTAATTTTTAAACAGTATGATGTAATTCCTATTTCTGCATTTAACTTTTATCAAAAATATGTATGTATACCGGTTGATAGGTACGATTTGATAGAAACTGTAACACGAGGTCGACCGAATCTTCATCTACGGAAACTTATTTGTGAAATGCCGCTTAAATCAAAAGTATAAACGCTTTATGTTTTTACATTTATTTATAGCCCCTTAGAAAAATGATCAATAAAAAGGCATTGGAAATAACAAACATATATTTGTCGATATGTTTCGAGACAAAAATTTAGGCTCTGTGCTTTAGAGAAAATATTAACACGGATTCTTCATATTTCACAGAAATTTGCATAAAACTGCAATTTTTTGAGAGAGGAGAAAATATTCTTCGCCCAAAACAATTATATAACATGTGTACATATCTAATGCATTGATTGCAACGACTTTCTATACAAAAAAGAACAAAATGAAGGAATACCGAGGATATAAAAGATAAATATTTCGTTTTAATTTTTCACGATTTTATCGCTTTTTACCCAATTTAAACAAAATCTGACCGTGGAATATTCTTTACGACAGCTCTATTTGAAAGCAGGGGTATTCAGCAAAAAGTTCAGACCAAATTTAGGCCTGTGTTAGGTGTGTTGATTAAACTCGAAAACTAAGCTTCTTTTTTAAATTGGTCGCTCTACTATTACGTCTTGAACTTAAATTGATTTTTTTCATAAACCGTTCATTAGATGAATTGTACTCAATACTACAGTGAAAACTTATACTTGACTCATTGTCATTATTTGCACATGTTGTATTGTCACAAATTTGTTGTGTGAGAGATGCAAGTTTCAGGTACTTCAATTTAAACAGAGGTATTATGAACAGATACGTTTTAGATCAATCATTAAATTAAAGGGTTTCAAATCTTTACCTTCTTGAGTAGTATTTCAAACTAACCTTAATTGACTTCAATCATAAGGAGCAAATAAAACGAGTTATTTCGCATCAGTCGGCAGCACGTACACATTCCTTACTTTTTCTCATAGCCAAACATTCAAAATTAGGGGTGATACATTGTTCTACCTCCATATTGTTGGTAGTCAAGATTTGACAGATACTTGCGCCCATGGCAAAAGGGTCCTCATGAACAAGTTTCACTGGAAAAAGGTATGTATGACGTCATGACATGTTCTCACTGAGATATTTTATGATATGTTCTGTAGTGAATTTATACGAGAAGCATTTCGAACTTTGCAAGATATAAAAAATAGAAAATTGTGTGTTAAATGCGTTTTAAATGTTAAATAAAGGAGGGGATCTCCAACAATACTGTAAGTAACATTTTGTTGCCATAAAATGTGAATAGCAATGTGAGTTGATGTGAATTAAATGTGAGTTAATGTGAATTAAATGTTAGTAAAAATTTGTTGACAAGCGAAGATTTTTGACACAGACACAATCATAGGTGGATATCTGACAAGGAATATATTTTACTTTCATCAAATTCGCCATGATGGCTAAAACTAAATATGCTCAAAGTCACCATCAAAATAATCATTCCTTTTCTTAAGCAGCCCAGTGTTACATTATACTTCACGGAGTCGTAAAGCTTAACTGTGTTATTTCATTTCTGGTTTTTGTCTATGTTTCAATAGTTCTGTATATTTTTACTTTACAAATTAGCAATAAAATAGTTTGTTCAGTTGAAAATGTCCGAGTCGAAATCTTTTCACGTTGATTTTCATTATGCCGTTACATCTAAAGATGCAATCACACTGTGCAGCAACAATGACAAAAAGAGTTCCCAATTCGGGCATATTACGTCATCTTGTCCTTAATAATGAATTTCGGCAAGGCTATTGAATTCATGACAAAATAATGGGCTACCCTATCTAACACAATGACCTGGAAAATAATGCACGTTAGAACATGGTCATATAAGATACGAAGCATAACTTCAACGTATTGAAACTGCATTTTACTATTTTTAAGGTGGGTCCCTACTTGAACCATCATAATAGGTTTTTCTTTCTACGCAGTATGTTTGGAGCGATATCTTGTCCATTTATAAAAGCATATACCTGTATGTTATTTTTCGTCACCTATGGACATTATCTTATGAAATTATGCAATATGAAGAGCTTCAATAAGATATTTTAAGCAAAAAGATGGATATAGTATACCCGGTCCGGTATATTCTTAGTTGAAAAATCGAGGAAAATTTAATGGTGTACCCTTATGTTTGGAGCAATGTCTTGTCATTTATAAAACTGTACCTGTGTGTGATTTTTTTCTCACCATCTATAGACATTATAGTATGAAATTATGCAAAATGAAGAAATTCCATCTGGTATTTTATGCAAAAAGTGGGATATACTATATATTCTTAGTTGAAAATGTGATGAAATTATAAGGGGTACCCTTATGTTTGGAGCCATATATTGATCATTTATAAAATTGTGCACCTGTATGTTTTTTTATTTCATCTACATACACAATTTTATGAACTATTGCAAAGCAAAAAAAATCATCTGGTTTTTTGTTTCTGCAAAAAGTTGGATTTAGTACGTATTATTGGTAAAAATGTGATGAAATTATAAGGGGGTACCCTTATGTTTGGAGACTTATCATACTCAGATTTATGTTTGAATATTAGTTTTTGTGTTACATTTGTTATCATAAAATGAAACAAAACAAATTTACATATTATTATCATTACTGAATTTGGAGGGTTCAAAAGCATATGCTTGATATTTGAAGAAAAAAAATTACATATCTATGTCTGTGTTTTATTTCTCATTTGGTCCATTGTGTTTATGAAAAAAAACCTAAAATACAAATTTCATCTGTAGATTCTATGAGTAGGGACCCACATTGAATAACAAAGTCTGCTCTTGAATAATCGTCATGCAGATAGAGAGTATAATAGGATCAGACAATCAAACTCACTTGCAGCCATCCTCTGCTACAAGTCAGATAGAAAACACAAAATTGTAGAATTTGTTTTCCGATACCAATTGGTATCCAGTCATGTTGTAGGGTTGTGTACACACAATCCAGATAACCTCACCATTTTCAAACACGTGGCAGATCTATACCTGTTTCCTATTGGTCTCGTTGATTTATGCTTATATTATGTGTTGGTTATATTGTTGGCATTATCATTATTTGGTCTTCATTGTCCCTATGGTGTCGCTCTAGCCAGCAGAGCACAGACTGTTATACGCATGCCATAGAAATTTTGTAGATCCTTTTACATAGAATTTGTGTTATATAAGGCCGCTGCGTTTAACTGTCTTGTTTAGGACGTCACCTTACAGTGAGAAATTTTATGTTTATACAACTATTCTGCGTCTATGGAGACGTCTGTGTATCCTGATAAGTGGGAGGGTTGTACACACTTAATCCGGATTACCACACCATTTGTTTATAGCAGTTGGCCGTTCAAAGTCGGCGCCGGGTGCACATTGGTCTCCTTCCTTTTACGTGTTGTCATTAATGATTCAGGTTTTTGTACGTCTGTTTCGATTGCTTTGTATGATGTTCTAGTGATTTTTGTGGTGTATTTTAGTGGTTTGTAGTTTTTGTTTGATGTCATTAACGTATCACTTTTTTGTGGGTTTGTTTCGCTGGGTGGGTGCAGGGTGGTCATGCTGGAGATCATCCCCTTTTCTTGTAGTACTTGTCCTCTCTGTGTTTTTTGATTTTGAGGGTGTATCAGTCTTTGCTATGGGCACTGCAACTGAGTCCTGTTGGGATCCCCTCCTTTCTTTTATAATTCTTTTTGTATTAAGGCAGTTGTTTTACGAGAGGTTGAAATTGTTATACATTTTAAGCAACAACTCCTTTTTCCCTCGGTAAATAAGGGACTGGAACCGTCTACCTAAGTCGGCAATAGCAGCACCTGCACTAGATAGCGTGCCCTGGACACAGCTGTAACCCTAGATGTAGACTACAGCCACTGTGTATATAGTTTTAATGTTTTTGACCTAAATTTCATTGGAAGAAGCCCTATGTTTTTAACCGAGTTGGAGAAAATTACCACACTCAGATATAAGGACAGCTCATTTAAAGAAGAAGGAAAAGAAGAAGAACATGTACAATATCCATTATTGGGCATCATGACCGAGTATTGGTGTGTTCCAACCTGTACTTTCTTGAACACCATTACAAACCAATTTTGGTACTCCAGATAACGTAGCAGATGGCCGTCTTTCATCGGCACCAGTCGCCCTTTGGTCTTGCCTGCTTGTAATGTGTGCTAAATGTTTGATGTCTTCTCTGATTTTAAACTTTCAAATCAAAATTTTCCCAATTTTGATTCCCTTTTTGCGCGTGTCCATTCTATGTTTCCGCTCTTATGTGTTTTGTTTTTTTTTTTTTTGCTGTTGGCGCTGCAACAAAGTGCTGTTGAAGATCCACTCCTTTCTTTTTACTGTAAACGTGGTTATTTTCGCTGGGGCTAAAATATCGGGAATTGACCACTGCAACATTACGTTTGGTGGTTATTTTAACGACACCGTGAATATTCCCTTAAGTCTTTTATACTGGTTGTAAATTTGGCGTTCATTGTACTACTGCGTCTCTTTCTGTGCGTGTCTTTTTTGTGTTTTACAGTGAGTGTTTTGGGAGGTTGCTGTTGGTGCTGCAACTAGGTGTTGTTGGAGATCCCCTCCTTTCTTTTCAAACGGGGGTTATTTTTGCGATATTGATACAGTTGCAAAAAGCGCCATAATTACCATCACGCGACAGTTTCGACGTTTACAGTTTTGTTTTGCACAGCGATTGTGGAGAAGTCGAAAAGTAAATAAAAATATGCAAAGTTTACGGCAAATTTTGTGTCATATGAATATATCTGTTGATTATAAATGTTAAACAAATTAAAATAAAATGAACAAAGGTGAATGAAGATACTTTATTCTTATGCACATGAAACAATAATTAAAACAAATGATAGAAACATCAGCTAAATATGTTCCAAGATCGATATAGTGTGGGACCTACATAGGCATCGATCTCGGAACTGATCAAAAATACTTAAATGCCAAAATATGACATATGCATCGAAAAGTAATTAATGTGAAAGAGGACTCAAAAATATCCTTTGTAAACATATTATACAATTGTTTATTGTTACTGAAATGCTGTAAAGAAGAGTATTGCTTATATATTTCACATGGAAAAGACTGAAATTTTACATGTTAAAATATGGAAGGAATAGAAACAATCATTAGTTTCAGTCAATATGTAGGATAAATGTTAGGGAAATATGTCATTCGATAAACACATTCGATAAGCTGCAAACGCTACGTTTAAGGGAGTGGGGGACGCTAAACGTTATTCTCTTCTAAAATGAAATAAACAATATTGAAGATGCAATGAAACCAAAATGTGATTTTGCTTAAATTGATATTTTTAAGAATTGTTGTAAAGTTTTCATGTTTGTACAATTTATGCATTGTTTTTATTGTCTATTATCTAGTTTTTCATGATGCATTAATACAACATACGTAATTCCATATCAATTTATTTTTATAAAACAAACCACGATTCCGTAAAGTGAAAACAGAATTAGTATAAGATACAGAGGACCTTATGTTTTTTCCCAAACTAACACAAAATAATCCCTAGCGTTATATGATATGGAAAAAATGTGTACATTTCATAATGAAGCCAATTTTGAATAATTCATAGAGTCATAAAATTTCGTCAAATAAGTGGAACCATAAGAAGTATGGTAGTGAAAGTGGTACCTTAAATGGAGTACATATGCACTATGCTCATCGTAGTACCAGCAAATGTTTAAAATGACAATCAATTAAAATTCATTCATTAATATCATTTTCTATGGAAGCAAATGAAACTAGACAAGTGATTTTTCAAATAACACAATACCTTGGCTTCAGAAAATAATAGTCGAAATAATGAATAAATGAAAAACGAACAAGAAAAACGTTTCTATTATTTAACATAAATGTATTGAAAATATGTCATTGGATGAAACAGGTTGTACATTTCGAGACATACTAAGAACACCCTATCTCCAGTGATATAGAAAGCTTAATTTCAATTACGTACCAATGTTTATATCCATTTCAACAAATTATACTGGAAAAAAAGATTTATAAATAATATCATATCAAGAGAAATTTGAGAGGTTCCTTCTAATAAGTATCATATTCATAGTACGCAGAATCCAATTAACCGTTCTTCAATTTAGTTCAGTAATATCAGTAATATCAAATGCGGTGTATACTCTTGAGTTTGCCAATGACACATCTCTACTCTCTTGATAATAATTACGTCTACACAGCCCACGTGGATATATGACGTCAACCGAGTGTCATAAGCAGAACGTGGTTGTCAAACCTACAAAGAAAGGGTACAGTCACATAAGTAACAAATTAACGTCCAAAATCAATAGTAAAAGAACGTACAATATACATGTATAAGAGTATATTTCAAATCATTAAAAGAAAAAAGGAATTGACTCAACTAATCCGCCAATTTCTTTTTCGATTTTATATTCCAATAGACCATTTTCATGTTACCGTTAGACTTGCATTTAGACACTCCAATGAGTTAAAGAAGATCCTGACAATAACCTCAATAAGCATCGACGGACCCCTAGTAAGATAGAGGTGGGACCAGGTGCCCGGGAGAAGTAAGCATCCCCTGTCGGCTAGCCGTCACCCGCCGTCGATTTTAAGCACGAAAATGAAAACAATATATGAAATGCATGCACTGTCCATATATCCATATAGAAAGTGCTATGGCGACAATTTCAGGAAAATATATTCAAAAAACTTACTGTCAAACCCCTCGAGGTAACATTTTACGAGCTCCACACGGCAAAGAACATAAGTGTGACACAAATCAGTTGACGATAATCCCAACAGCACTCACAATAGAGCACAAAATTAAACATCGACGAAGACCAGACATCACAACTTTTGACGTTATTTTTCATTATGACATCACAAATATGTTTTGACGTCACAGTGAGAAATAACGTCAAATGTTGTGATGTCGGATCTTGATGAGTCTAAAATTCAAGTCTACGGCGTTAATTTGAAGATCGTCTATTGATTATGATTTTCTGAATTAAGTTACATGTATGTGTTTGATATCCTCTCACTCTGACTGTATTCACCGAGCCCGATGGGCGATTTGAATATTGTTTTCAAGGGGATTGTTTTCAAGGGGATTGTTCAAGGGGATTGTTTTCAAGGGGATTATTGAAGATTGTTTTCAAGGGGAACTAAACTATTGTGAATAAGAAAGAGATTGTATTTAGCGAGGTAAAGGTATGTCAATTGTTTTATTACATGAAGTATTAAAATCATCTATTAAAATCATTAAAACATTACTTACAGACTATAGAAAGCCTCTCTGATCTATTTTAGCACATGGAGAAGTGTTTGAATGTTTTATCTATCTCAGATAACGTCACGCGGGTAGATATAATGTTTGAGCGTTTTCATCCAACAAAGGTATTAGCTAGTTAGAAAAGGTTTCTTTTTCCATGTAATAAAACTTAATATATTACGATAAGTAAGAATAGTGGAATGTTTGTCTACATTGGACAATATTTTCCTTTGTTATACCCTTGTCAGTATCTCTATATAAAAACCCCATAGGAAAAATGCCTATAAATTCGAATATTTGACCAAGCGGTCAATATTTACATCAATATTGGCCCTAGGGCAATATTTCAAAAAATATTGACCGATAAACGGTAAATCGTTTGTGACGTCACGTCGTTGATGACGCTATTAACTCAACCTATTTTTCCGCGCTCTTTCTCTTGTAGACGAAAATGAACGTAAACATGCCGGATTAATCAGTTCGTTGCTGCATTATTGATGTAAGGTATAACAAAACAATTATTGACTGGGAATTCGGGCAATATATGATTTGTTGGACCTTCAGACAAAATATCGCCCTCGGCCTATTTTATCTTCAGGTCCAACAAATCATATATTGCCCTCATTCCCAGTCAATAATTGTATAATATATATCAGTTATGTATAAATATAAAAGAAGTACCTATCAGTTATTCAGTTTCAAAGTCAATTTGAACAGCTGCGAACCTCGGAATGAACAACATTCCTAACTGAAACCAGGTACCCGGGGAGAATCAGCGTTTCTTGCTTGTATGCAACACTATATTAAATATCAGTATACAAGGATGTAATCCCTAACTAAACATGACGACGTTACAGTAATCGCAGCGGAGAACACGCGCATGTGAAAAGCAAAACATCAGCCTCATTCAGAAATATTAAAAAGGAAATTCTGCTACCAATACTCACAAAATTTAGGTCTAGTAAATGAATCTGATTCCCTCTCATAAGCCCTTTTACTATGTTGATGTTCACACGCCTTCACGCAGTCTTGGTACCTCTCCACCATCCCGACCAGAATATTCCCTACTGGTTGTAAACGCTGATAACGTTCTGACGCAGCAATTAAGGATTGAACAAAGGCAGCAAATGACATATCTGAAAATTAACAAAGGTAACTATCAGTTATTCAGTCTCACAGTCGAGAAGGTAAAGTAATTAGAATTTCCATTAGAATAGTGGTGAATCTCGGAATGAAGTGAGACAAGGTGCCCGGGGAGAGTCAGCATCTCCTGCTTGCATGCATCACCCGTCGCAACAGCTCCAAGTCAAATTCGGTGGTTCTCTCGATATGCATATTTATGTATATTTAAGAGAAATATGTCTAGTTTAGTGACGATGACTTTGGGAGTATGATTTCTAGAATATCATAGGAGTATGCTGTCTAGAACTTCCTTTAATTGAAACATTTGTTTCTCTTCATTGTAAGGTTCTGATTTTGATTTTGATTATCGTTTTGAATTGACTGATCGAATTTGGTTAATAATACCTATCATAATTACAATGTGATATATATTAGATTATAGTTTGTTGCCGACTACAATTTTCCTCTAATACACAAAACCGGAAACGCGTCAATATGACCGGTTCAATACGACGTTTAATCGCATTGCAGATGACCGCATTTTGGCCAGTGGGAAAACTTATAAACGGTAACACTAATTAGAGTATATGATAAATATTTTTATTAAATAATATTATATTATAAAAATAAAATCATGACAATAAATAAAAGATGTGATCAGAAGCAAAACAGTGGCCATAACGTTTCAATACAAACGCTTTACAGTAACACAAATCAATAAAGAAAATGATATTTATCGATAAACGCATGGGCTCTTGTGAAAAAAGAGTTACTTCTCTTTAAGCACTGCGCAGTCGAAACAATACTACCTATGATATTGTATATACCGTAAATGATATCCTTTTTTCCCATCACACGTATGTAATTACATAAGCATTAGGTTATGTAAAGATTATAGTTATACTAAGGTGATTGATCTACTAGTTACAATTATTTACAGGGGATTGTGCACAGTTAAACTAGAATTATAGCTTGGAAAACATTTTTGTCTTTTTGGGGCTAAAAAATAAAACTTAATAAGTATGTTTAATCTGATAAGTCAGACATAAGCGGCGGTTATTCCTACTTAGATTAAGTTAACAAAATTAGTCAACATTCGAATGCAAACATAACACCTAGTCGCCTTACATCTCGAAATATATTGTAACTATAATACAAAACGAACGGTAAGCATATGTATGAAATAAAATACAAAACAAAGATTTAAAAATGAGTTTCTAATCGGGGTAATATTTGTTACATAGAAGCAAGTGGTGTCAAATTACAAGAATTGAAATTTTAATGTATAGTTTGTAAAAATCTAATTTCAAAAATTAAAGAGGGCGCAACTGAAAATATTTTTGGTGGCTCCGCTGAAAGGATCACAGATGAGAATTAAATATTGGAAACACGTATTTGGTGCATGTAAATTGGTTTGGAATTTTCTTCAAGGAGGTAGAAGGTTCTCATAAAAAAGTTGATCTAATCATGCACAAGTCCTGTTCAGTAAAGTAATTAGAGATCAGGTATGATGAATATTTTCCATATTTTGTTTCAGAGTATCTTCTTTTCACAAATGACGTCTTTGATTTCGAAATTGTGACTATTATCAAAACAAATTGATCGGTAACTTAAAGCATTCTGTGCCCGACAATGATAATTTTCATTCCCAATCCTTTTCAAATTTCAAGTTTAGAAACAGGGTAATTATCGCTATAAGACTTATCAATACACACACCAGGTTCCTGGAACAATTCATTGTTCATTCATCCGTATGACAGGACACTTAACGTCATTTATGATATGATGAAATCACGAGACAAGGTGGGGTAATTTAAAAAGCAAAATAGTTTCTAAGATAAGTTCATCAGTGAGAAATTGAACACTAACAAACCCCACGCCGAGACGAAACACCAATCAAATGGCAGTCTTTAAATAGGTATTCCGTATTCAGATTCGCACTCAAGTTCCAGAGATGTCCAAAATAGGCTGCTATAGGAAAGACTATCCGAGAACGTGGGGCATAATGATACAAAGTAAAATTAATTTGCGGTCGATTCGAACACTCACGTCAATCTTCAATGTCCAATTAATTGCTAACAAAGTGTTTCCGCTATGTTTGTGTTACTGACAAGTGCTCTTAAGATTTCCACGCGACTTCTGGCGCGCATTATATCTCAAATGATGGCTACCATTATCGGAGCGATCAATTTAAGTCGAAAACGTGACATTTATATTAGCAATCGTTGGACAATTCTGTAGCATACGTCGTATAGTGGACGTGTGATAGGTTGTTCTCTAGAGACCAGTTAGATATCACATGATGGACATCTTAATGCTACTTGTTTCTTGTTCAAGATAAATAGGAGACGAATGATAAATAATTTACGCTCTTTTCTGATATAAGGCAGGATTTTGGGTTTTTTATTTTGTCTTCGTAACGCAGTCTGCATATATTAAAAAAAGAAGGAAGTTCTATGTAAAACAGATATATGTTCTCAAATTCAATCTCGTTGTATTCTTTTGTTTTGCATATTTCTTGGCTTTTTGTGCCAAATGATTGCGGTGCTTGAATTCTGATTCCGATTTTGATGAATGACATTTTCTCATTGTAAACATGATAGCAATAAGAAAATGGCTGTGAGTTAAGACAAAATAGCATTATTTATCAATTCACTTCACTTAAACAAGAAGGGCCTTATATTCTGAAAACAAAATCATCAAACGTAGAAGAATCATCAATCGAACATGATCATTGTAACATTTAGATTCACTTATCCTAATTATCACGCCTCATACTAATTTCAGCCAATGACGCCGCAGACGGTCAGGTGGTGTCCTACCTTGACGCTGAAGTAGGTCACTAAATTTGCAAACGTCAAAAAATACAAATAAAACGTTATAAAATGGTTCTCGACATAGTATATTGGTTATAAAAAGAAGGGAGGAGATCACCAACAAGACTCCGTTGCAGCATAAACAGTAAAACACCAAAACACCCGATGCAAAAACACAAAAGACGAGTACAGCACGAGACGGAAAAGAGACACACGACATGTAAACATCAAACACAAAAGACTACACATAAACCGACGAGACCAATGGGTAACCGGTGCCGACTTTGGACGGCCATTTGTCACGCAAGTAGCAAGTGGTGTGATTATCCTCGATTACGTGCGCACAACCCTCTCACTTCTCCAATTACCCAGAGGTCTCGAAGAACGTACAATTGTGGTGTAAAACAACCTCCTCATTGTAAGATGACATCACACAAACACGACCACCCCTATAACTAATATTAGAATGTTCGTCTTGTTATGGTAGCCGTGATAAAATCAGGGTCATTGTTCATAACCTACATTGTTAAGAGGATTTTTTTCCTGGCATGGTACAATTAATTATGCAGTTTCTAAAAGGGGAAAATGCCCTTAATACAGATATAAGGTTCTAAGAGCTTAAAAATCAAAGTACAGATGTATTACTCTGAATTACTTTGCTATTTTGTTTTTCTGTCTTGTTTGTATCGTCATCTTACACTTTAGAGACTACTATACAGAAGAATTGTGCATTCAACAAGACTGCTTTGTAACCGAAGAGATGATGGGTTTTGCGTACGTTATCTGGATAACTAAGCCATTTGATAATTGGTGGGAAGACTTCCAATAACTTGCGTGCCTGATGACCACCCAAAGACGACACTGGTTACCATAGGTCTGGTTGGCTACGAGCAATCGTTTATATATGTAAGTAATTATCGTTATTTACGTGTATTGGGTTGGACGGAATAGGGTTGGCCTTATCATGAAATTAATATTCAATTTAGAAACGTATATACGGAATTGTAGATGACGTTACCAAATTAACATTTAAGAAAGGAAAATTATAAAGGAAATTTTTATCATAGTAGTTCATTGAGAATCAAAAAAAATATGACAAAATGTCATGATGACATGCTTGCTGATAGAACAAATGCATTAAAGTAATTAAAAAAATATATTAATTCAATACATGTGAGTTAAAGAAGATCCTGACATTAATCGCAACAGCACTCACAATAGAGTACCAAACTGAGCATCGACGGACCCTTAGAAAGCTAGAGGTGGGATACGGTGCCCGGGAGGAGCAGGCATCCCCTGTTGCCTAGCCGCATCCGCCGGCGTTGTCCATGCACGAAAATAAGACATAATGTACTAACTTTGATGAAAATAAATAATTGAAACCACAAAGTCTACAACATTTGTGAAATTTACTCTGGACCTACCATCTTTTCCTATTCGCTTTGACATTCTATGCCATAAAGATTTGAGTTGAATAAGTAAAGGAGTCGATGTTTCACATCTTGCCTCACATAAAATGGTCGTTGCTGGCGTTGGTAAAACAGACGTGAAAAGGATTGAGAATATGCTTAAGGCATAGAAGATACGGACGATCCGTTGGCTCATTACCTGAAATGACAAAATGAGGAAATGTTAGATATTCATAGAGTTTGAGAAAATTGGACTAAAACTGTTTGTATTGTGTGTTCGAGACTTCTTGGTAACCGGAAAAGTGGAAGGGTTGTGCACACTCAAGCCGATTAACCTTATCATGCCAGCCATGACAGATGGCTGTTCTTGGTTTATGTGGGATTGTTTGTATGTTTTATTTGGTGTTCCTAGTCCCTTAGTCCGTTTTTGGTCCCTATGCTGTTTTCGCATTGGGGTGATAACAGTTTTGCTATGCTATGGCACTGCAACCGAGTCTTTTTGGAGATCCCTTCCTTTCTTTTCGAATGATTCAATCTTTCAATCTGATGGTTGGATAATGTAAATATTAAATTTAGCCTCCGCATTACAAGAGAAATGATTATCAACTTCAACGGATGAAAACTAAATTAAATCATGTTCAATCTACCATGACATATTGAATCCCTAGAAGTGAAGGAAGATAAGTTGCCTTGGAAAAAACATGTTTCTATTTAGTGTACTTTACTTTTCAAAAACATTTCTTACTTCCGTTCTCGAAAATCAGATACGTATGCTTTATCACTAACATTAAATTAATTTACGTACAATGTACAAAACAGGACGGGCAAGGATTCCAAAGTGCGGAAAGCACTGAATTCAATTTATTTTATATAATGATTAAAGTAACTTTAAGTCAAAAGCCACGTGTATCTTGTTTTATGCCCGAAACGTGCATGTCTGGTCCATGCTGCAATTTTATCTGTTCTTAAATGATGATATTGAATTTGAAGACTTTTAACAATTACCCTGATCAAACAAGCTGAATATAACAACAATGGTTAGGTATAAGGTCTTTCAAATGCTGTGTACATGTTACGTCTCGTAAAGTTTCTGCACGGACAATTGCGCTCTTCATACAGGCATTAATTGGACTTGTTTTAGTCCTCCTTCGAGCATAACCGATGAGGCAATGATGCATTGCCATTGCCACATAACCACATACTGTACTCACTCTGATATAATTATGATAGAACATACATTTCAATAGCAGTATCTCTGCTGGAGGACTGTTAGTCCCCGTGAACATCGTTCCCCTAGAGTTAGTATTTCGGCACTTGACTTGAAATATTTGTAAACTATCCTTCATGACATTTAATAAGTTATTCCAAAAAAAAAAAAACTAAGGGGTATCTCATTGAAGGCTTAGCTGTCATCAGCTGCCTCTTTGTCAAAAATATGTTGTAATGGTAATGGAAGTAACCGGATGTGATATTTCTGCCGAGTTGAAACGACGGGTGTTGCACGCGAGCAGGAGACACTTACCCTTCCTGGGCACCTGGTTTCAGCTCCTTAATTGGGAGTTCGCATCTTTTCATGTGGTGGAGTTTTTGTTTGCTAGCTTTGGTTCCTGTTTTATAATAATTTTGTATTCCTTCGGTTTGTGATTTCCTGAATTATCGATCTTGTACTGTGTATTGAGATATGGACATTGTCCATATTTGTCATACTAAGAATTTAATCCTTCATTGATGGATTGATTATTGGATTACTTTCTATTCGGTCTCGTACATCACTGATGAGATAGGAAATTATCATATTGTACACGGACAGTATTACAATATAACATCTACTTCAATATTGATAATTAGTAAATCTATTCGATATCGCTTAGTCAGAGGAAAGACGCTTTGTATATCCAGAAAAGTGTTTTATTCCAAAACAATCGATAACCTATATTGGGGTACAAGTTGATAATAGCATTGTTTATTGTAATACATTAGAAAGGCTTTCGGCTAAAATAAAACTGCAGTTTCTCCAAGGACCATTTAAGTACGGGTCGGCGCAAGGATCAGGCAATTGAAAAACCTTTAAATTTTTGCAGAATTTTTTTTTCTTGAAATGTGTTCAGATCAGCGACCATATGAATATTATGAAGAAATTTTCCTCGTACTTGGATGGTGAAGAAAGGTATAGGGGTAGCAAATTTATTTGAATTATATAGAGAAGTTTTTCCCGACATTTTTCTCTTCATAATCCTTTATCAATTATAAGATGAATATCTTGCTTCACCATCGCTACCTTGAAAAATGAATATCATAATAATTATGTTTTGTTTGTACCACATATATGTCTCAAAACAGAAATAAAAAGTTTTGAAATTTTTTTTTGACGTATCACCCCTGCCTATACCTATACTTAAATGCTTACAATTATGAAAGTCAAGCACAAAATCTGGATCAGAATTCACAATCAGCGGGTAATCAAAACTTGGAAAATACGAATCCAAACAAAGCGCAACAGAGCAAACATGAATCCCCAATGGAGATGCATTCCCTGCTTTCTAGCAATACCCGTCACTTTCTCCATGCAGAAAAGTTCGAACCTTGTGAATGTTTCATTACCGAATGATGGTTCTAAAATTGGATATCTTTCAACATGTTGGACGAAGCGATAGCATATTGTTACATTTATTGTATCGCCAAAAACAAAAATGCCCCAGTGACAAAAATACACTCTGCTTAGGTTCCCTTCCGTAAGTCACCTAATCATTAGAGCGAAGTCCATAAAGTTTACTTTTTCTCTTGAAATTTTCTTCGCAGTATGACTACAATATAGGCAGGACGGAGGAATGTTACTACTACAGAATGTAAAATGGTTAAAGTCGTCATGATGGTCTTATATTGAAGTATCTAGGAGGATTATGTTAGCGGCAATAAGACCGGAAGTAATATTTTTAGTGGATTTTTCCATTTCTATTTCAAGCTGTTAGTCTGTACTTTAGTAATCCGTGAAATAGAAATCATTACCTTAAGAAATTACAACTAGCTAGCTGTGGTTTGTTGTCCAGTAATTCCCTGAGTCACATACATCATGACATATTTCGCCATCGTGGTATCTAAGTCGTGTGACAATCTAGGCAACCCTCGGATGTTATATAATCATGAGATATTTCAGATTGAATGAAAACCCATGAAGCACCCTTAAGATGTAACAAGTTTGAAATCAGACCAATATAGCTCAACCAAATATTCTTGTAACTTGGCCGACTAAATGTGACACATTACAAATCAAAGGCATAAATTTGTCTACGACAATTTTACTCAATTAACCTTTCTGTTCATGCTCATTTGCAATATTCAATAGGTTTTTGGTCGATATGAAGATTTCTATAAGTTTACAAATGTCAGGTATTTAGTATGGTTAACTTGGAAGTAAACACACGTATCGAGCATAAATTGATCATTTACATTCATGCTGCGATTCGAACCGACCATTTCATTAAGAATGGTACAGACCTTAATTAGAACAAGCATGTAGGATTAATTGTAATATTAAAAAGATATTCTATGTCCATAGATTCGCAATTCAAACCCTGACTGGAATCAGTTACGAGGGGACAATGACTTTTATTGAATGCTCAAACATTTAGTATGAAATCAGAAATGAATACAAATTAAGTCTGGAAGTAGACAGACTGAGTGTTCACGAAAGAATCTATGGGTTCTTAGTTCATTAATGGTTAAAATAAGTAACGCATTAGACGCCTTTAAGTTGTCAATATGACTTGATCGGTGTAATGATGTAAATCTCTATAGAATACATGGCAACAATGCTCACTAATAGAGAATAGGAAAACCGTTCTATTCGTTTAGTAAATAGATGCGTCCCTCACGTCATTTTCTTATTTATCTCACTTCGTTAGCTTATGCGGTGGTGTTGAGTGTTAATTTATTATCTATTCAAGTAAAACTAACATTTTAGGGCGGAAATGTAGAATCAATCAGGGATGGGTTCCACATCTATGGATGTTAAATACAACTTCTTGATGAAATTCTGGGGAACTCTCCAATAAAACCCCATGTGCTATCGTTGCTTAGCAATGACAAACGGACATCAGACAGATCAAACAAACACAAACAAATGGGGACAATGTATTACGTCTGAACACCCTAGCAAATCATGCAAATTTGAGAAAAAAATCACCAAAACGGCAGACAAATTGTTACATAAATGACGAATATAAACGAACATAGCGGCACCCATAAGTTTGCTTTTGATGATTTAAGACTCGGGCAGTACTAGTAGTATATTTCAAAGAAAAGACCTGTCTAGAATCGTAAACATCATTAACTTATTTTTTTGCGGCAGATACGTTAATCTTTTACTTGATTTACAGCCGTATAAGTGGCGATATCTGTTGTCATCGGGGAGTCGAAGTAAATCAATGAGTAAAAGTGAAACCCCAAATCCAAAATCGGAACTAATCATCGCAATAAAATGGCATACAAAATCATTCAAAATAAACAAAATAACTAAACATTCTGCTACGCTGAAACTCAAATGGAGATGCAAAGAAGGTGCCGGGGAGAGTAAGCATGTACTGATCGTTAGCAACATTCGCCACATTAGCCTTATGGATCTCGTACAACCATCTTCGTAGATCCTCATGATGAATCCTAAAAAATCTATTAAACAATATTGTTGTATTCCGCCCTTTTTTTCAAACAGTATATTGTTATACTTCAGACTCTAATACACATTTTCGCTTTTTTGAATTGATTCACATACAAAAGTACCGACCCAGTCATATCGAGGGCACCCTTTACAATCCCTCGTGAGCTTGATCCATTAATTTTATGACTGATCAAAAAATCGTAAGAGCAGTGCAATTACCAGAAGAGGCCTATTCCAGATAACATTGAATTACATTCACTTAGATAGATCCCTGTTGAATTTTTGACATTTTAAGTAATTGTGAATACTCGTCATACAGATATTATGAATAGCCTCCCCTGTGAAGCGATGTCATAGCTTTCGGCCTATTTCTGGTCTAATACAGTTAATAACCTCACGTGGTGGCACTTAAATTTATGTTCAAATTAACATTAGCAATCTTTGCGTCATATATTCATACACATTAAGAGGATATTATATTTATTATATTAATTCATAAATTTGAACACAAAATTGACGTGGAGGCACTTAAATTTATGTTCATGTTAACATTAGCAATCTTTGGGTTATAGAATCCTAGACATTCGATGGATGATTTTTTGTTATATTAATTTAAAAACATTCTGGTATTGAAGATAGGAAAATATTGAAAGAGGAATAATTGATTTTCTAAAGACTAATCAGCCCATTCATTAAAACATCGATTTTGTAATTTTGAAATGAGACCCCGGCAAACGATTGTTTTACTTACTATCAATCCTTGCGCGTCAATTCGAAAGCAATGTGATATAAATGTAGAAGGACAGAAGTATCATTGAATAAAAAAAACCGATTGTTTTACTTACTATCAATCCTTGCGCGTCAATTCGAAAGCAATGTGATATAAATGTAGAAGGACATAAGTATCATTGAAAAAAAAGTATTTTTAGAAAAAAATAACAAAAAAGTATATTTCTATAATTCTCGTTTGAGTTCCTATAAAAACGGAGGAATTTATTACTAGTGAATCCTGATAAATGCCATGAAACGAAACCTTATTCTCGACTTCGCCTTTGTTTCTGTGGATATTGTTAAGGTAATAAAACGCAAATACTACTAAACTTGAGGTATCGTTTAGTGTCCCCGAGAGGTACATAATGATGCGCAAAGTACGATGACTTCATTATCATATCTACGTGAATTGTTAAGTCATCATGAGAATCAATATCTACGAGGTAATTACAAGAGGGAAATTAGTACAAGAAAACATCCTGTTAACTTTCGCTGAAATACAATAGATTTCCCTCTATTTTTACGAAAAGTTAGAGGTGGGTGGCTAAATTACAAATATTTCAAACAAAGCTTTCAATATTGAATGGATTTGAGCTATTCTTATATTGAAGGCAGAATCATATTGGGGAATAATATATTTTCTATAGACTAATCAGCCAATTCATTAAAATATCGATTTTGAAATGTAGAAATGAGACCACAACAAAAGACTGTTACTGACCATCTATCCCTGAGCTTCTGTTCGAAATCGATATGAAATAGAGGGACATTCGTATCATTGAATCAAGTGTTTTTAGAAAAAAAGAAAAATACAAAAAAAGTATGTTTCTTTAATTCATCATTGACACCCGATGACATCGAAGGAATTTATAACTAGTGAAAACTGAAAACTTCTATCAAATGAAACCTTTTTTGTGCCTTATGTTTCCTGTTTCAGTAGAAGTCGTTTGAGCAATAAAACTCAAGTATTACCTTATGACAAAATTAATATGCGTTCCAAAATGGTTAACTGTGTTGTGATGGCTTTATCAATCCATTTTGTATAACGTTAATTTATCAGAAGAATAACCAATGGTAAACGTCTTCAAATTCAAAACCAACCTTTTTAATTTTTTTGCATGGACCAGACATACTCGTTTCGGGTAATAAACCCTCGTCAGTGATTCTCAATTCTAAACAGTGTAATATGGGTAAAAAGAGTGAAAGTTATTATGTCCAAAAATGCACAAAAAGACGTAGCAGGATGGATGGGGTATGATGGTACAGGGTCCATGTTTTAGAAATTTCAAGACATTTTGATAACAGAACTTATCGAATTCGTAGAAGAAACGTTCAACCTTAGTTGACCGAACTTGGCTACAGCAGTGACACTCACCAAGTGGTACAAATGTTAACTTCTTCAAATTCAATACTAGACCGCCGTAGTTACCAAAACGATCTTAGTACCATATTTACTATCGATGTATGTTATTCCCCATTTATTTTAATGAATAGATGTGATTTGAAAATATTTGACAGAAAGGTCTGTTGTAATAGCTTGTAGGCTTATGTTTAACGTGTATTAAAACGACAGGAAAGGGCTTAAAGATATGCAAGCATGTTTTACTGTAAACGTGGTAATTTTCGCGTGGGGTAATTTTTAGCGAATCGATAGACATCGCGAAAAATTCCCCCACGCGAAATAAATCCCCGCTTCATTCTTATAATTGGAAAGACATTTTTATCGCGAATATTGTCTTGATGTTGGAATCGCGAAATTTTCCCCCAGGAAAATTTACCACGTTCACAGTATTTGTTTCTTTATAAGGGATACCCTTCGAATGGATAATCTATTGAATGACACTCTTCTTATGTGTCTATATAATTGCACACAAGGAAATGATTCAAAACGTTTACAGTATATGTTCTACGATTAATTATTCATTTACATTTTCTTTAACATAAACATAATGAGACTTGTAAGGAATACCTATGTCCAAGCCTTTGAGAAGCGTATTGTTTAACAGGAAAGAAATTTTCTAGAGTCTGACTTCATACTTCCCAAAGGATTCCGATGTTTTTTCTTGCAAAACAGAAAAGGGGGATATCCGGAAAATGACGACGTTGCAGTGATCACAGTAGCAAATCTCGTAATATACAAATAACCTATGTGGAATCCCCTTCGATTAAACAAGGTAAACACTGTCTATATCTACCTTATATGAATGTATTCGAGGCCTATCATACGATCATCATTATCAATTATATAATAGTAATCTATTCTGGTCAAGAATAGAGGTATATCCAACGATCACTTATACTGAAAATTTTGTTTCATATCACCATATCATAACATGTAAAAAGAAATTAGAAAATTTTCTGTTTAAGTGTTTTCTAAATATATATATAATTTCTTGACCAGAGTAGATTACCATCGTATAAATAATAATGATTCTACTCTCACCGAGACAATCACCGAATTTGAAAGGTTTCAATGGAGCTGTTGCGACTGGTGTTGTATGTAATCAGGAGACGCTGACTCTCCCCGGGCACCTGGTCTCACTTCGGAATGTTGTTCATTCCGGGGTTCGCAACCGTTCTGATGGGAATTCTCACGATTTTACTTTGCCTTCTCGAATTTGAGACTGCATAACGGTTAGGTACTTCTTTGATGTTTATCTCAAATGATAGGCCTAAAATAGTTTCATATAAAGTAGATTCAGGCAGTGTTTACCTTGTTTAATCGAAGAGGATTCCCGTGCAAGAGATTATATTTGCATATCACGTAATTGGCTTACGTAAGTGATCACAGCGGAACACATAGAAACGGAAAAATGTCATGCAAACAATGTCATATTCAAAAATTCAATAAACAAATTAAACCAACAAATTGCACTGCCAAACAAGATGCTATTCAGTTTGAAGACGTTTACATTTATACCACTTGGTGAGTGTCACTGCTGGTGGACCAGGAGTCCCCGAGGGCACATGTAGCCAAGTTCGATCAATTTCGGTTGATCGTTTCTTCAACGCATTCTAAATTTCTGTTATTAAATTTTCTTGAAATTTCTAAAAAGTGGGTCCTGTAGCACCATATCCCACCCATCCTGCTACGTCTTTCGGTACACCTTTTCGACATAGTAACTTTCATAGTTTTTGGCATATTACATTGTTTAGATTTGAGGATCACTGATGAGGTTCTTAAAGTACCCGAAACGTGCATGTCTGGTCCACGTTGTCAATTTATCTGTTGTGAAATGATGCTATTCAGTTTGAAGACGTTTACAATTAGAAAACTTCATGAATACCCTGAGGATACTGAACCACAATAGCCGCTTTATTCTGTCCGTTTTACTGCTCATTAAGATTGGTAAAAGGGACGGAAATTGAAGCTTTGAATTAAAAGGGGTTTAATGTGTTTTGTTTCGTTTTCAAAAAATTAGATTTTTCATTTATTCTTTAATATACGTAAACATAAAGCTCAAACAAAAGAATGAGATAGCGGCGTTAAACTGTGCAGGACATATAAAACCATGGCGTGTTATCTTGTTATCCTGAAGTAGCTTTGTTTTGGCCCTTTACTAATTCGATATCATATATTATTTTGCTATCTGGAAAATTTGTAATTTCATCCAAAAATATCGTTTAGATTATGGCACCATCCCTCCAATGCTACTTTGGACATATATTCAACTATGCAACTGAATCCATCCTACAGGAAATTTGGAACCGCGCTCTCTTTGCAAAATGTATAAATTGAATTTAAAAAATACAACTAGGCGCTACTAATATACGTTTTGCTGTGTCTGAGTATCATTTCGGCATTTAATTAAGTACCACTTATGATGATTTACTATCCGAAACACTTGTTTGGTGCATTGAAATTGGTTTGAAATTTTCTTCAAGAATGTAAAGAGTTGTAACACTTCCGTATTATTTGATTCAACTAAAATAGATTAGATTAATATAACTTTAAATAGCATTTCTTTAAATGAAAAGTGAGCATTATGCAATATTTAACCTTAAATATCTTATTTCACACAATAGAATGGAAATGGAGTTTCCGGCTAAGAAATGGAATTGAGATTTTCATCCGAAGAATATAAGAGCTATTCAGCATAAGAGTTTAAATTGTAAATGAATTCAAAATTTCTCACATATGATTCGGCACTTCTGATGATTATAAACATCGAAGAAGTACCCATCATTTAATCAGTCTCGAAGTCAAGAAGGCAAGGCAAGATCATTAGAATCTGCACTGGAACAGCTTCAAACCCCGAAATAAACTATATTCAAAAGTGAGTCCATTTGCTCGGGTAGAGTCAGTGTCTACTGTTTGCATGAAACACCCATTGCAACGGTTCTATGAAAACTTGTCAAATATGATTATCTCGATGTACATATTGACATACAAATAAGATTATATTATTAAATTCATTTTAAAAGGAGAAAATTATTTATATGACGTCTTTATTATCAGAATATGATGCTTTTCAAGTATTACTGGTGTAACAATAGCACGCAAGTCAGAAAACTACATTACATGTAATAGAAATATAAAAAGTAATTTTGCGAGGGAAAATGAATCATACTTTATACAGTTCTTCCTAATAATACGGAAGTGTTCCAACTCTTTACATTTCTGAAGAAAATTTCAAACCAATTTTCACGCAGGAAGTACGTGTTTCGGTTATTAAATTCTATTCAGTTATGCTTCGAGCCAAAGTACTTTTCATAAGAAACGTAAATTTCAAGCAATATAAAAGTTTAAAATCAATAAAATAGCAATTGTGATATTTCAATAAATTATTTCTTTATATGAATCATTTGATGATATACTTTCAGGTATTATGAGGGCACTTTGAAATATTTGATTTTCAGTTTTTAATGTGTGGGAGACAATAAAACTCAAAAGATGACTTCATTAATAATACATTTTTACATTACCTCTAAATCTTTGACAGATGGCATTTTGTAAAATTTCCCCTTTTCGTCTTTTCATCACATTAAACGTAATTGCTTTTTATAGTTCTTACAAAAGGAATATTATCGTAACAGCAATTATGGTTTATATATACGTACATATTCTCATAAATATTTGAGAGGTATTTTGTGATACCCTAGACGGGGAAACTTCAAGTCAATTCCGATATATTGTTACAAAGTCCCTATAGAAAATTACATGTAGGAGGATGATATTGTCTGTAACTCCTAGCCGAAATAAAGTAAAGAGTCCATAAAATAATTGAGTCTAGGTCGAAAATGAAGAATTATATATCACAAATTTGCTTTCATAACTCGATTAAATTTCTTTTATGTCATATAAGAGAACAACGGCAAACTAAAATCATCAATATTGTTATGTTTTCTATATCTGTTAGGAAATTTAAGAAAATATGAAATAGTAGAGAACAATAATTTCCCCTTTTGCCTACAGATATTTGCCGTTTTAATTCTTGTTAAACTTATAATTCTACAAAAGGGGAAACCAGGGGTTGGTAAACTTTGATAAAGCAGAGTGAAAGGTAGGGATGTTATATCGATATATTGCGATATTTCTTAAAATAAATTTGTATCGCGCCGCGAAACGAAACGCGTATCGCAATATGTCACGCCCTTATATATTATATGAATAAAATTTAATCATTGCATTACTTGAATCAATTGAATTGAAAACAAAAAAAGGAGGGAATCTCCAACAAAACTCGGTTGCAGCATCCACAGTAAAGCCCCAAAACACCCACTGCAAAACACATATCAGACACGCACAGAAAGAGACGGAAAAGGAACACCAAATCACATAGAAACATAAAACACAAATGACTACAAATAAACCAACGAGACCAATGGGCAATCGGTGCCGACTTGGGACGGCCATCTACCATGCCAGCAGCAGGCGGTGTGGTTATCTTGATAACGTGTGCACAACCCTCCCACTTTTCCGATAGCCCAGAGGTCTAGAAGATCGTGGTGTAAAATAACCACCTCACCCTGAGATGACCATATAAACAGACATGACGCAGGGGCCCACATATGGATATGTAAATAGATATAAAAACAGAAGGCGTACGAAATACAGTCCATGCTCTGCCTGCTGTAGCGAGTTCATGCATGTTATCACCCGAAGAGACCCATATCGCGCCCCATTGAAATGAATTATGGCAAAAGCAATCAAAAGGATTCAATGACTTCTGAGTTTCTTTTCAAGCAAATGACATTAATGATGAGAAATTCAATCAGAAAATATGAACCGAATTGACAAAGAAAAAAGAACCTGATTTTACATTAGAAATGATAAAAATAAAAAGAAACAATAAATCGCAATACAATGAAATATCGCGATTCACTCTTTGAGTATCGTTTCACCCCAAGGGGAAAGAATTTTTGTTTAACTTTCAATAATTTTTTTATGCCAACAGCTACAAAAACACTAGATGCAGATCAAAGATGATGATAAATGAAAGCGTTAGACACATGAACGTGACCCGTTGGTTCAGTCGCGAAATGAGAATGAAAAAAAGAGCAGTTATCTTCATATTTCCGGTAGGGAAACAAGCGACCAAAACATCAAAATCAACAAAAAGTACCATATAAGGCAATACTACCCAAACTTTTCATAAATTTTCGCCTTAAATGATTTTTATCTCCTTTTTCAGTTTTATTTTGTCATGCTATGATGAAATTGTAGACATATTAATCTATTCTCTATACCGATTCATTTCTTAAAGTTTACATAAACTGAATAGGAATTTAAAATTGTGGTTTCTTGTCTTTGTTGTTGAATAGTATAAGAACCAAAATTAGCTGAGGTGAAGGCCAAGAAAGTATATCGCCAACTAATCAATGTTTTTATATCCAAATGTCAGTCACAAAGGAATGGAGATTTCCAATCATTCTCATTATTGAGTTACATGTTACAAGGACTTAACTTCAATGACATCTATATAGAACGCATAAATAAGAAAACGTATGGTACATATAGAAAAGATCTTGCGATAACAAAAAGACTACCCTACACTAACTAAGCATGCGACGGGCATAAGAGCGAAAGAAAAACTATCAACAAATATCAGGGACAAGGAAAAACACAACAATTAACGCTGATAGATGAAACTGCTTCTTGTAATTGAAAAATAGATTTCTAATTATCTAGAATATGTCAGGCTGTGTTAAAAGTGTTGTCTATGTTTGTGACGAATTTTGAATTAGAGGATAAAGTGAAAAGTACATGTTTCTCTTTTAGTTTATATTCGCTATTTAAATTTTCTCTTCGTGTCATCGAGCATCACTGATGTGATAATATAACCCAAAATGCGCAAACGGTGTAAATAATAATACGGAAGTGTTCCAACTCTATGCCTTCATGAAGAACATTTCAAACCAATTTTTCTGCACCATTCTCATTATTTCTGCACCATATCATTATTTCTGCAACATTCTCATTATTTCTTCTGCACCATTCTCATCATTTCTGCCCCATTCTCATTATTGAGTTACATGTAACTTTTATACATGTATGCATGATGACTTTATGTTGAATTAATGCATTAAATAGATTTGAATTTGAATTTGTTACCAGGACTTAACTTCATTGAACGCATAAATAAGAAAAATGTATGGATCGTTTTTTTAAGGTACGATTATATGTCGACGTCATGGTATAGTGGATAGGGCGTCAGGCCAGTGACCGAAGGGCTGCTGGATCGAGTCTCGCTTTGACCACGGGTCAGCCAAAATACTCTCATCTATGGTCTGTGTTATATACTAAAATGTCTGAGTGTGTATTCTACACATGTCTGTAGTGTTTTTTAAGGTACGGTTACAGAACATTTATTTCAATAAGGACTATTCTCTTATAAGACTTTGACATAAGGCACCATGAAGTCTTTACGTAATAGAAAGGAGCGATTTTGAAGCTTTGTTTGACTTCGGAATACAGTTTATTCCGAGGTTTGCAACTGTTCCAATGTAAATTCTAATTATTTTGCCTTGCCTTCTAGACTTTGAGGCTTAATACCTGATTGGTATTGTTTATTCGACCCTTTATCAATTTGACATCAAACAGTACTTTGCTATTCTATAAACTTGTGATTTATCCTAAAATTCAAAGGACGTTAACAACCTAAAATCATCCTTATATGGAATTAAGGTAATATATTTTGATTTACTCAGCTATGGAATCAAACATACTCAAAATATGAAGCATCGAACTCTTTACAAAGTGAATGCACTAATTTTGTTTAAAAAAAATTAAATGTATAGGGGACTACTCAAATCTATTTAATTGTGTCATAAAATCACTTTGCCCCAGAGTGCAACTGATGGGGATATACTAGTACATGTACTATCCGAGGCACAGGTCTGGTGCAGAATTGGTTTAAAATTTCATCAAGAAATTAACATGCTAAACTGAAATGCTATCTAGCTATCGTGGTATAGAAACTTTACAAATAAAACCATATTAGATAAAGGCGATAGTGTTGGAAAGTAGTTTGTGATGTATGTATAACCATATGTCCAAATTCCACTATGAGACTGAATAATTGATGGGTACTTCTGTAATGTTTATTATAATTATGAAATTTGCTTACAAAAAATTTAAAAGTTTCATTTAGATCAGTGACACGATTTTAAACAGAAAAGCCGACCGAAATCAGATTCAAATAATCGAAAGGCTTACAAATTCTTGAAAACAAAATACAACAATAGTTAACTTTCTCACGTGAAAAGAAAAGAAATGAACATAAATACGGCAAATAGACGAAGACAATGACACCGCTCCATAAAACTTATTTCACACAATTCAACGATAATTTAGATATTTGACCAACTGTACGCGTGACGTCGCGTGTTATATACATATATTAGCAGCTTAACGTAGCTACCAATATCCTAATGTATGACTAAAATATATACATGTCATAGATTTTTAATGAAAACTTCAAGTGCACTTATCCAGCTAATACATATGTTATATTGAAAAAAATTGACGCTTTTCCACTAAAATGTAATTCTGCTAAAATAAGCAAATACTATATAGTATACAGTACAGTGCTCATTTTGCCAGCAAAACAATAAACATTAAAGAATTACCTATCAGTTATTCAGTCTATAAGATGAACAATCTTACCTAGTAATTCAGTTTACTTAAAAACGCTCAGTACTAACAGTCCTTTTCAAAGAAAGATGTGAAGTTAGAATGAAATACTTGATTATATCTTTGAAGCAAAATATCTCTGAATTGCAGACACAATTGTATAAATAAGTAATTAACGATTTTTAAACCTCCTACATTTGTCGCTTTGCTCTTGAAACAACTTAATTTTGACCCTCCTTCTGACCTTAGTGATGACGTTTGTCGGGTAGTTTTTTTTTTTATTTTGAAAAAAAAAATATCAAAAACGTGTTACGAAAGTATTTTTTTCTTAGTGTACGTGCTGTAAGTATTCATAGAGGATTTAATAAGAAAAAACCTTAAATGAAATATCACTAACACAAACACTAATCAATATTTTTTTTTTAAATTCACTCTATAAAATTTAAAAAAAAAAAACGATGACAGCTATTACATTACACTCCTGGTGTCAAATCAATCGTTTTGCCGCTAAATAAAAAAAAATCAGCGTTCATTCTTTCAACTCACCCCACGCAAAGTCACGTGTACATCAATACATGTATTTGCTGACTTCATGATACGATGGTAAACTAAAAGTGTACTTATCATCGACGGCGGGTGTGGTTAGTCAACAGGGGATGCTTTCTCATCCCGGGCACCTGGTCCCACTTCTAGCTTGCTAGGGGTCGGTCTATGCTCAATTTTGGTGCTCTATTGTAAGTGCTGTTGAGATTATCTTCAGGATCTTCTTTAACTCATAATCTTTGCGAGAATTAAAGTTTAGTGGAATAAGTGCGGTAAAGAATGCTCTTATTTAAAACTACGCTGGCCTAACACACGTATTACAATGGAAGTATGGACAATGCATAAGTTAAGGGCACTTAATCATGATAACGCAATTGCGTCAATTCGCCTAATATTGCCCCGTGTCCGCTATACTTTCGGTGTCGCTAAAATAAGTACATGTACAGTTTCAAAACCAAATTTGTTTTAAACATAGAGAAATATCTCCAAAGAAATCATGGTGCAGTGACAAGCAAGAAACAGTGACATTAGCAGATGACACTCACACAAGACATACATTAGATGTTTAAAAGTAATATACATCATCAAAATAGTTATGTCGTTAAAATTTGCATACTTCTCAATGCTTGATATAAACTAGGTCTAACAAACCATCTCCTCATCATCTCTTATGGGTGAATAATACAAACTCGATACTTGGTCGACGGTTACATATAATCATTTCTAGGAATGGATCGGTCAAAACTACCAATCACAATTTTTTTTTCTAGTTTACGAGAAAGGAGGGGATCTCCAACAACACTCGCTTGCAGCACCCACAGCAACACAACAAAACATCCCATAAAAATGCAGAGCGATGAATACGATGTGAAAACGTTAAAGCAGAGCAATTTTAACACAGCAGAGATGGATAAAGCACGAGAGTTGTAATCTAAGGAGGAAAATAGCTCTAGCATATCTGGAGGAAAAATGGCTATGTTGGATCACACTATTTGTGTCTTAATTTACATTACGGTGTCCCTGCTTTGATATTTTGTTTGTTTGTTTGTTTGATGAGAATATTTTGTACGTCTTGCTGTCTCCTATTGTGTTGATGTTATTTTGTCTTCTATATCTTTATCATGTTACAATTCTGTAGATGTGGTTAGCGAAACGTTGTTCAATAAAAGAAGGGAAGGGATCTCCAACCAGACCCTGCTGCAGCACCAACAGCAAAACACCCGATGCAAAAACACAAAGACGAGCACACAAAGAGGCGAAAAAAGAGGCAAAAAAAAAACCCCACAAAAGACTACACATAAACCAACGAGACCAATGGATAAACGGTGCCGACTTTGGACGGCCATTTACCACAAAAGTAGCAAATTGTGTTGTTATCCTGGATAACGTGCGCACAACCCTATCACTTTTCCGATTACTCAGAGGTCTCGAAGAACGTACAGTTGTGGTGTCAAACAACCTCCTCACTGTTAGATGACCACACACAAGCAAAACCGCAAAACGCAGGGTCCCAAGCAACACTGATGAAAATGTAAATGGATATAAAAAGAGGGCGTACGTAATACAGTCCGTGCTCTACCGACTGTAGCAAGCTCATGTATGTTATCACTCGAGGAGTCAAACTGACATTCAGAGAGGACTAAATTGAAGGTCATTGTCTAGAGTTAGAGGTAGAAATCCATATTAGATTATGAAATTGAACTGAATGTCACTTTCTAGAGGTAGAAATCCATATTAGATTAAGAAATCAGTTTAAGTATACTTTTTAGTTAACATAATTGTACTTAAAAAATATATATCGATTTAAAACGACACTTTTCATGATATAGGCTTGGAACTCTATCATTTATACATGTATTTGAGCACCTTTTGGCATTTTTACAATGAAACACTTATTGTATTGGTTTTACCCATCCATGGATAGGATTTCTCGTCCTTGGCGCTCCCTTTGTACTACATATACTGAACTTTTTTTGTATTGGTTTTACATGACTCGTGATAATAAATTTCATTCAGAGGTGGTATCATCGAAAAATATTTTTATGTATTAAATGTTTAACGGTATATCCATTAAGTGTCCTTTTCTGACAACGATCTTGATAAATTGATGTAAATGTGACGTCATTATCAAGGTTTAAAACAAAGGGGTTTCACCTGTTTGATCCTCTCTGGTAAGGGCGTTTCTGAATTTATAAGAATTTTACATAACAAATCGGTATATGCACACCCTGAGATATACTTTCAGTGTGCTTTTGGTATTTGACATCGCGCATGGCCGAATGTGAACTTCCGGTGTCATTTAAGTTATGTTTTTTTTTTAATTACAATTGATTTCTGGATAATCGATATCAAAATTTTATTCCGTTTTTCAATGGAGAAATCTCCTGTGCTTATTTATACTCTCTTTTCCTTCGAAATCAGTCAACCAGAACAAAGAAACAGAGAACTTTTTCTTACAAGATGAAAACGCTTTGTTTTGTCACGCTTGATTGCGTAAATTTTACTATTTCGACGGTTATAACATTTCATCTGCACAATTGGCGACCTTTCATTTTTAGTGACAAAACTTTTTCTGTTCAGTATATCATGATTGACAAACAAGCGGTTTTAATATTTCGAATGTAAACTGTAAATTCCATACCAAAATTGCACTTCAAACTATGTCGTCAAGATATGCATCATTTCTTATCCTTGGGTACATTCCCTTTATATGTTGTATACAATGCGTGTTAAAACACAATTTTTTAAAGAAAGGACTTTATCTACCTACGTCTTGTTTTCATGGTGTTGTGTTATTATTTCCGTCTGTCTTTTTTCTCGAGTGAAATTGATATCAATTAAAATAGCTTGTTCAGTATTAATAAGTTAAAGGCATACACGGATGATACTTTCCTGTCGCCTCCCACACTGAAGACTTTTTAAATGGAGGAATATTAAAAATACAATAACACAACATATATTTTATCATCGACAGCTCAGTCGGTAAAAGTGTTTCCTGGAATCTTGAAGGTCATGAGTTCGAACTCTATCAATGACTCGTTTTTCTCTCGCCTATTACCAATAGTTCAATAGAAGGTAAAATATTGAATCTTTCCGTCTTTATCATGCTTTTTAATGAAAATATTGTATTTACTACCAGAATGTTAAAGGAGGCTTGTGCAAAAATTGGCAGAATTTCATCCTTTTTCCTAATTACCCAGCCATGACCTTAAACTAGATAATAGATGTATGATTTATTAATTAACTGATTTATGTTTGTATATCATCCCAATTTAGCATTGAATATCCATACAAAAAGGAAATTAACATTATGAGGTCTCGATAAAAAGGACTAATTTTCAATGTTTCAAGTTAGTTTCAATCTTTGGTCTTCATGAATGACAATTTTGAATTTCATGTGTCTTTCTTTTTTATACTGTCTAATCGGAAAACGAAATAGTAATAGGGACTAATAAGAACGAAATGAACAACATTTGTATGGTTAATACAGTAAGTTTTGCAATTCTAGATGTATCCATTACACGTTTAGAAAGTAAAGAATGCTTTTTGACAAGACACTTTACTCTTATGTTGTATCTTGGATGTAAATACTTTTTCTATCTACATGATCTACCCTTTAGCAATTTTTTTATTATTCTTATTTTATCATTCTTTATTATTTCTACTCTCATACTGATACATGTTAGACAAGAAACCACAGACTCGAACAAATTGAAAATCAATGAATACCCTTCATATTTATGCATTTTGTTATGCGCTGTTTCTTTTTCATATTGTATGGTATGTTGTTTATGTCAAGACACTGCAATGATATGAAATCTCCAAACCTAATTCAAACATATGAATCATACAACGTATGTGTTCCCTATCAAATTTGGTTGCGGTACACACAATAAAAAATTAAACACCATATGGAAGAAGACAAGTACAAAAAGAGACACAAAAGGGAAATGGATAATCAAACACGACACCCAAACACAAAGGAAAAAAGATACACATAAACCAACGACACCAGTGAGATACCAACTCAGGATGGCAATCTGCCACATTAGTATTCGTGGTCATCCGGCTACAGTGCGCATAATACTTCCTTTTCATCGGATACCCAGTAGTAGTCTTGAAGAATGCATAGGTATTGTGCTCATCATTGTAAGGTTACCATGGTAAAATGCATATCATAGATGAATTAGATCATCATTTTTTTGCGTCTTATACAGTACAAACTGAATGAAATGCAACTTTGTTTTGTTTCCCATTTGCTCGTCTAGGAAGGATAGGCAGATTTTCGATATCGCGAGAACTAAAAAGACATTATACGCCTACAGACATGACAACATATTGTTTTGTTTATGGCGTGTTCATATCCCAACTGATACGTTATGCCAGAGCAAGTAGCAAATGTACAGACTTTGTTCTGAGAACTAGACGTCTTTCAGATAAGCTTATAAGTCAAGGATACGTTTTGATCGACTGATATCGTAACTGAGGAAGTTCTGCGATCGATATGGGGATCTCGTCATACACTATGATGTCCCATTGTCCAGAATGGTGGATATGTTTTTGTCTTAGACCATTTGAACCATCCAACCACAGACCACACTTGTATCTTCCGACATGCCAGTAAATGGATGAGGTATTTCTGCCGAATTGAAGCAACAGGTGTTGCATGCAAGCAGGAGATGCTGATTCTTCCTGGGCACCTGGTCTCACTCCCATATTGGAAGTTCGTTTCTTTGTATGTGGTGGAGGTTTTAGTTTGCTTTGGTTCCTGTTTTATTCTGATTTTTGTATGCCTTCGGTTTGTGATTTCCTGAATTATCGATTTTGTGTTGTGTATTGGGATATGATCATTGGCCATATTTGTCATTAATTCAGAACTCTTTTCAGTCTCAGTCTTCTTTAAAAAGTGTTACATAAAAATGATCAATAATATTTCACAACATAACCGAAACCTAAACATGGGAGAACATACCAAATGTAAATAGAAAACCAAAAACTAAGGAATTTCTGCCGCATGAACTTCTGAATAAAAACCAAATTTATAGAAATAGAAGTAATATCCTGCTTGAACGATAATCCTGACATGACTATTTGAAGTTTGCTAGGAACGAAGGACCAATCTTATTTCATGAGTCAAAGATCCAAGGGGGATATAGCATACTTGTGGAAGTTCCCATTAATAAGGTAACCGCGAACCGTCGAATGGAGACAAGACCAGGCGCCTGGGAAGAGAGAGCATTTTCTGACTGCATGCTGCAACCCCCCTGAATACCAAATAGAAACCTGTCGAATCCGGTAATGTCCAAATAGGTAAAAGACGGTCAACTGGAAAGGTCGTACTCGAGAATGTCCTAAATTATCCTTGATAGGCAAATGAGACTATACGTACATGGATTTTTTGTTGGAGTATTTTAGTATAGAGACAGGTAAGCATTTCTCAATTTTCAAGAAATAGTCATATACTAGAAGGACACAGACAGCTTGACGAAATTAACATCTTATTGAATAAAAGTCAAACACAAGTATCCAAATACTATATGTGTAATTTCCACTGAAATCACTACAACGTAGGCTATTCGGTCTTTTCGAATATACAGAGTTACTTCCCATTTGTGCAGGTATCTGACGTCAACGCATTGTGACGTCATCAAATTCTATGGAAACAAGCGTGAAATTCAGGGAAACAGTGTCACATATATGATGTTTTCAAAGGAATTTAATGACGTCACAATGCTTTTATGTCAAATACCTGCACAAATTGAACCTAGCTTTGTAAAATCGAAAAGACGGAATTGGAAAGAAATCATTTTCTTTGTTTTTCACCCCAAGTTTTGTTACTCACATGATCAAAGCTTTCAGATTTGCGTTCTGATATGTAATATTTTCATATATATTTTGAAATGTATTAAGACATGCATTGATAAATATATAAATGATAGGGCCACAAAAATCCAGATATGTAGTGGAGATTGAGTAAAGATTAACGCAGTGTACTAAGAACCCTTCGCTAGTAAAAAACATAATTATCTTAGGCAAGTTTCTTTATACTACATTACACTCTCTCCACCCCGAAGTAAACCGGGTACCTGGTACAAGAGACGAGCTTGTAGTGTGAAGGGAAAGCATTAGCCACATTTTGTGCTAAACGGCAGCTCTGCTAGTATACTCCTTAAGGAATGAGAATCTTTGATACCAGAACTCACATAAAAATGTTTCATTAATTTTTTTTCCTATTTTCTGCGATTTTCATAAAATGATATAATTTTTTTCCCTAAAATTCCCATTTAGCTATTCAAAATTTACGGTGGCCGTAAAGGATCGTGTAGAAAAAAAATTATTTCGTTCCCACGGAATAATATAACGTGAGAACGAAATCATATTTCGAGGGAACGAGATACTGTAAACGTCACCTATAACGAATAGGTTTATCGCAAAATTATGCGTGTAACGTAACGTAAAATGAAAGTCCCCGCAGAAGTCCTATTACCCTCCCTTGATTTTTGTACGCCTGTAAAGAATTTGTATATAACGAAATATCGGCTTTTACGAAGCCATCACGTAGCCCCGTGGTCATAGTTTCTTCACAATTTTCACCTGATGTAACGAAATACCCTCCAGGTATTCCCAATTAACACACCTGGCGGACAGATAATTACTAATTATCAAATAATTGCTTTCCCCGTCTGTTAATTACCTATTAGGAGATGTGTTGTATACACATGAGGAAATGATTGCCGATCATTCATTACTCTTTTACATAATGCAAAAAAACATCAAGAACTACAACAAAATATTGAAGAAAGCCAATGTTAACGAGTTTGGGCAGCTTCTATAATTATAGCAAACGATGAGGTTATCCAGATCACGTGTGCATAAACCCCTCACATACATGTAGGTATAGTTTGATGCACAGCTTTTATGCAAACAAAACCCTTTTCACTGTTACCGTAAAAATAACCAGTATGCAAGAGGATATGATGGTGCAAAGGTATATACAGTGTTCTTTCTGCTTTGCTTAATTGACGGGTGTTGCTAGTAAACAGCAGTTGCTTACTCATGTTTAATTCCATGTCAAACGTCTTCAAATTCATTAGCATCATATTAGAGCAGATAAATTTACAGCATCTTCATTTTGAATTCACTTTTGCTTCTTTGGTTTTTATTTCATTAGATATATTTATTTTTTTCTTTTGCAATTTCGAGGACTGGTATGTCCATTCATTCTGGGTTTTATATTGTAATTTGGGTTTGTAGTTGTGACTCATTAACTGGTACACGAATAGTGTTTACTTTTCCATTTTTAATTTGCGTTACATGTTAAAAAATAATTGATAAAGAAGGGTTCAATTAGTGTATAAAAACATAATGATCTCTACAAAAAACAAATGTACTTAAAGACCTTCAATGATCTTTCCCTTATGCTGATATAAAAATATATTCATTACAGACAATAGCGACTTTAATGGTAATTTCTTTTCGGAACTGCCAATTTTAACTTGATTTTAACAAATTCACGTCTTGTAGCAAATCAGAAAGAGAAGCTGATTAATGTCTCTTTGTAAAAATGTGTTACGAGATCCGTATACTTCATTTAAATAGCAGAATACGACCGTTTCCGCATTGAAACCGGATCATAATGAAAATAAGGGATTAGATGTATAATGAGGGATAATTGGTTCACCACTTTGTTGAGTTTGAATTCGAAACTTATGACATAGTTATTATGTAAACATTTATTGACAAATTTTCACAAATGCATTTTAAAAAAAAAACGACAAGAGTTATCGGCCCTCAGAGTTGACATTGAAGTCTATGGAAAAACTAACATTTCAGTCATATTTTTCAAGAAAATGATGGTTGGCTCAAGAATGGATAGTTTGAAAGTATTCCATATCAAAGGGAAATAACTCCTACAATGACCCTTTCAAAACATCCAATACCTACTATCATGGTAAAAAAGTATGTGCACCTCAGAATCATTTTTGGCATGATGCATCAAGGACGAGGAGTCTTTGTCCGAAGCACGCATGTCTTATGAACAACATTTTTCTTTGACATTGTCCTCTGACAGGAGAGCAGGGCACTTCGATGTTTTTCTTTGTCAGCACTTGTATTTTTTTTTTAAATACAAATGTATTCGGTAATTTCAAAGACAAGAGTTACTTCCAATTTGGTACGGCATCTGACGAAGACTAATACTGACGTCATCAAACTCTATGGAAACAGTCCCGAAAGTCTTCGAAACGACGGTACAAAACTGTCGTTACCATACCATTTTCATGACGTCATAATGGTTTTACGTTAGATGCCGTCTCAAATGGGAAACAAGTCTGTATTCCGCAAAGACTCAATAAAAATGGCATGCTTGTTTAAAGATGAGGACGCGTGTCATCTTGCAACATGGGGAAAAAGTACGAAGTAGAGCTATAAAATTAAAGGATTTAATCTAATTGAATCATCGTTCTTTTCTCCCTGGAACTTTTCGTGTCTTATCATGAATTATTTCAGAACTAAAATTTAAGTTCAAATGTACTGTACAACTGTCTACTCTATAAGCAGCTGTAAGCAAATGTTCATTATATTCAGAATAAGTGTCTTAATTTGTGTTTTGTTACAGGTATGCAACACGCAGCAAGTGCATTAAATTCTATCGTACACGTAATGCGTGCATTTACTCTATACATATATATGCAACAAAATCGCCTGATTCAATCCTGTGTTCTAAAATAGCGTTTATCCAGGTAAGAGATTGATTTAAATTCAGGTCACCGCGGATTCAGTTTGCAGGTTAGAACATCCGTTACAGCATCCTTCTATTGAGCATATGCATTGTGACGTCACGAATGTTTACATTCCAGAATGCAACACGTTCATTTCAATAGTTTCATCACAGCGAATTACATTGGTTGTGCATATATACAAATCTCAAATACATGTCCTATAACACTTGGATTCTGCGAGTTTCAATAACGTATTTTCGATCAAAGAATTTGATTTTTTCGGCTTTTTATGAATTAATTCGACATTCCGATTTAAAAGAAGAATTTACCAAATCAAATCCAATACCTCCAGAATTGAAGAAAATTCCTGTAATCAAAATTTCTTGACATTTCTAAAACATGCGTCCTGTAGCATCATATCCCCGAATCTTGCTACATCTTTCGGTAAATTTTGGGACAAAATAATTTTCACACTCTTTTGAAATATTGTTTAGATTAAAGATCACTGATGAGGGTAAAGTACCCGAAACGTGCATGTCTGGTCCATGAAAAAAAAAATGTATCTGTTCTTAATAATGCTATTGAATTTGAATTTGAAGACGTTTAACATTAAAACAGCAAACTCAAGTTCATTGTTGTGAATTGTGATGAGCAATAGATCCAAAAATGACCTTCATTTCTACTTGTACCTACATTTTAATGGAATCATAATAGGGATGCAACGATTACGTGATCGAGTTTTCTTATTCCACACGAATGACGAAGCCCCTATTGTGTATTTCGAATTGTCGCCCTATTATAAATGAAACCAGACACATGTATCTTTTAAATATGAAATCAGAGTTCTATGATTTAGAATAGTTCTTTAGACTTTATCCGAATATAATGTAGAAGTTTCCGTTCTCTTCTTTAAAGAGATCGCGTATATTCGAACTAAATAGTATAGGTCTTTATTTTCAACCAATGGTAATGCCAACTTGAGGGCTTTCATTGTTGCGTAGCCTACACGTCTAGTTGGGAAGCCTTAAATGTTGCTAGGGATGATCCAGCATACAGTCTCGTTTCAATGTGATCATTGTTACTCATGTAAAATATCGAATAAATTGGACAATATTATTTATGAATACCTTGTAAGAATACAATATGAAAATTTGCGTCACATGCCATCTGCGATGGGTGCAGAAACCCTTCAAATCATTGAATACTACGAAACCAAGTTATAAATAGTTTTGAATAACTAACAAAGCAGTGGAAAACGAGAAAATACAATAAAAGCCTTAGATTTGTACAAAAAGTTTCCGAGTGAAAAGACAAATGACGGAAAAGATCCTCTAACAAGTCAAGTTTCAATAACCTCTGACCACAGCGTTGTTTTCATTTACGTGCGTGAACACGTGCGGCTAGTCAAACAGGGGATGTTTACTTCTCCCGGGCACCTGGTCCCACCTCTAGCTTGCTAGGGGTCCGTCAACGCTCAATTTTGTGCTCTATTGTGAGTGCTGTTGGGATTATTGTCAGTATCTTCTTTAACTCACAAGTTAAACGTCTTCAAAATCAATAGCATCATTTTATAACATTTTCAACCCTCGTCAGTGATCCTCAATCTTAACACTGTAATAGGTCCAAAGAGCATGATAGTTATTATGTCCAAAAATGTACTGACAGACGTAGTAGGGTGGGTGGGATATGATACTACAGGACCCACATTTCCGAAATTTCGAGAATATTTGATATATACATGAAACAGAAATTTTCGATTGCGTTTGAAGAAACAATCAAACGAATTTGGTCGAAACTTGGCTACATGTGCCCTCGGGGAATCCTGGTCTATAAGCAGTGGCACTCACCAGACAGTTAAATGTTAACTTTTTCAAATCTTTTAAATCTTCAAATTCAATAGCATAATTTTAGAACAGAGAAATTGAAGCATTGACAAATTATAAGATCACAGATCTACTTATTTAACATGTAAATTCTCCCTTCTTGATGTCTATTTGATTTTAATTTCTGGTTCTATTTTGTGGTCCAAGTGCTTTCTTGACAAAACTTTTTGATTTGCTTACTTAAGAATTTAAATTTGTAATTTCAAGGGTTCTTTTAGTAAGAAATGATGTAGATATTGATAGTAGAGTTTCCCAAGATTCATTTAAAAAATCATGAATTTTGACTTTACTGTCTTTGGTTGTTTAAAAAAATCAAATAGACAGTTAAAACACGATTTCCTTAGAGCATGGGGATCCTTGACTATATTATGCAAATTTCTATGTTATACGGATGTTTTCCTAGGTGGTCCCCAGACCCCTCGCCTATCTAACCCCCTTCCTCCAACTAAAAAGCTGGATCCGCCACTGATAATGTAATTAAAGGAAGAAATGGAGATTGATATAGTAGATATCATATCAATATCCTACCCACAATTCCATGAAAAATTAACAAAAAAGTGCGCCAAACGGATTCAAATATAAAGGAGGAAAATGAAGGAGACATAGGGGGGAAATTGTAGCTAGATCTATTATTAATTTTATGACGTTTAGCAGCATCTTGTGGCGCATTTTGATTCAAATTGTTTTAATGCTATTGAACAAATTTTATGTCAAGACTGGATGGAACATCAAGATCTTTGAATGCTGATATATAATAACACATTCAATGATTAAAGGAAAAGATCTGATTCTATAACTAAAACGACAGACGAAAACATAATTTCCTTAGAACATAGGAGCCCTTGACTGCATTATGCCAATTTGTATGGCATACAGATGTTGTAATTTTCTTTTCTCTCTCTTTCTCTTTCTCTCTTTTTTTTTTTTTTTTTTCTCATTTTTGCTGATTTTTATTAATCTCAGTTTCTTTCAAGACAATGTTACAGTTGAAAGGGGGTTTTGCCTATTTATTAATTTTTTTTATCTAATTAATAAGTCTCAATGCTGTCCCAATTCGAACTTTATACAAAGCATTGAATGAGATTCAAGAGACACATTGACTATCGATTCATAAAATCAGTCCTTGTTTTTGTTTGTGTTTGTTTTTGGTTTTTTTACTGGAATTTTGTAAATTCCCTTGCATGGAGAATAATCAAAAATGAAATGTTTATGCATCTCCTCTCATACTTCATGTCAAAATAAGACTAAAGAAAAAGGGGTAAGTCTGAATCGCAATGCAATATTATCTTCACAGAAAATAAGATTTTTTGCTCTCAAATAGTTTTCCAAAATGAAACGGGGAAACACAATCTACCAATCATATTCTAACATTATTACCCAGTGTCTTTTCATTAATGTATAAAGTCAAACTATGTTACTGTAAATAATTCAAATTTTGTAAGAAAGGATGATAGAAAAGTTTTACATACCCTTAATAAATATTTCCTTAAACAAGGTTCCGAAGATTTACCAGTTGAAATACCTCCACTTAAATTTTTCTTCTCTTTGATGTAAATCACACATTACCGCATGTTGTCCGTATGAAAAATAAAGATATTAGATCTATGAGACTCATTCAATATTCATAAAATGCATAATTCAACCACGCTATTCAGATTGCACCTTGTTTATAGAATTACTTCCCCTTTGTAACTCTCCTATTTAAAGGTTGCAAAAGTATTTTCTCTCGTGCAGGCACGTGGAAATAAACTAAATGAAAAAATCCCTGCGAAGTCCTGATTAATTGATTAAATCCACACTACGATTACAGATTTGTTGATGTCTGTTATCACTTGAGATTTTTCACTTAAATTTCGATATTGTCATCCCTGGGTATCAATTTTTCGATAGAAAAGTGTGGATTTCTTTGATCTGTCTACATTTACATCAAAACGGTAATATATCGTTGATTATATATATTGAGGCATGATGTATGAATAATTAATATTAAATAGGTGATTGAGTTTCTATATGACTGTACGGGGGTAGTACCATAGCATCGGATCACGGCGCATTAATATTCGTTTCATAATACGGTCTCTCTGGAAATGTATGGTTTCCCTGATTATGCGATCAGGCTGTCTGTATCCGCCGGACTACGTTATTTAAATTATCACCGTGTAATTGAATTTTCTTACAAATAAATATCGGTACATCAGAAAAAAAGGCAGTCTAGGATGCAGTACAAGTGGGGGGAAATGATAAAAAAAAAATCTGAGAATTGGAACAGAAATCACATGGTAACTTTTTGAATATCAATTTTCTCGAGGGAATGAACATTTCTCATGAAAGCATCACACAAAGAAATCAATTCATCTTCGACGATATTTTGATGAAATGAATATCAAGTTTTGAAAAAGTTGGAATGAAACGTAATGAAATATTTAAAAGAAAACAAAAAGTAGAATTCAGTCTGTGATTAGTCCATGGATGTCAATGATAGCTGAATTTCAAGGGCACGAATATAGTAACAGAAGATTAGGTCATTTCTTGTTTTTATTCTATTTTGCGTCCTTTTAAAATTGAGATAGCTACCAGCCAGCTAGGAAGAAAAACAAACAAGCATATAAAACAAAGCTGCAATATCATATTATGTCATAGAAACTTGTTTCTTTTGATAATTAACAAATTTTTGTTAATAAAAGAATGGTAGATGATGTGTATTTCCTTGAATCATTGCAGTGCTGTTGAGATTGTCGTCAGGATCTTCTCTAACTCTTACATGAAATATCAAGAAAAGAAATAATATTTTCTTTTTAATTCTTGTAGATTTGCAATATTTTATTAATATTTTGACTTTTTTGTTTTGTTTTATTTTTCTTTTAGCTCATAACCTACCAGTTCGAGGGCACAAAACAGAAAATAACAAAGAAATGACCTTATACGAGGAAAACGGAACTTTAAAGATAAAAGTCAGACATCACATCACGTAATATATCACACCAACCCACGAATTACCTAGAAAAAAGACCTACAATACTTAAGGTATGGTACGATGCAGTTAATGAAGATTATGCAATTGTGTTGCAATTTCTACTGATGTATCGATATATCAGCATCAGTGTATTCAGTTTGTCTTATGAGCTGATATTTTCTTTGTACATGTAGCTATTACAGTATTTAATAAAGCTAAATCTTTTATTTTAGAAGCACCTGATTATCTTGCATATGTGTTTAGAAATTCTAGATCTGAAATGAATGAATCCCTTCTTTTCATATGGTGGAGGTTTTTGTTTGTTTGGTTTGGTTCCTGTTCTTTCCTGATTCTGTAAGCATGCGGTTTCTGGTATTCTGAATTATCGATTTTGTGCTGTATACAGGGATATGGTCATTATCCATATTTGTCATTACTACAGGATTTCGATTGAATGAGTAAGTTATTTGTAAGAAAAGAATCTTATATGCGAATCCTACCACAGGTAAATTGCTTTTGTACGTATTAATACATCTTATTAATAATTGGAGAGTCTAAAGAATTGAGCCGATATGGAGATCTGAACATGTTCAATTACTAAGGAAGAAATAATTCCATGAAATGCTTCCTGAACGTTTATCTTCTATTTCCAGTTTGACTTCATTCAAGTATCACGATAATAAAGAAAGATCATTGCAAGATACTCATACCGTTGAGCATATTTCAAATTTCCTTTTAGTGTGATGTAATTTGGTCTGAAGCAATTGTGATTCAGGCTCCAATTCATATGAATAACCTTCGCGATCTTTGCTGTATATTTATAGAATGAAACAGAAGGAAGGAGTTTCCCATAAAACGTCATTGTAACATCTTCTTAAAGACACAGCCTTACAACACCTAATATAAAACGCATACGAAACGAAAGTAAACGGATATATATAGAACATAAACAAATACACCGATGGCATGAAAAGAAATCCAAGACGTCTCATATTGGTAACATAGAAATTTGGACAAAACTGCGCACCAGCTTTAATCAAGTTTCTTATTTACAAAATGAAGCCTCGAATAGCATACTAACATGGGAAAATTGAGAATTAAGTATACATAAAGAAACAGTGTACAGTGTGCGCAGAGGTGAACTTCTCTACAGAGTGAGATCATATACAATGGAAGAGTAAGCATCAACTGTCAGACTTTTCATTCAAGAGATTAACGAGTCCGATGTACAAACGTTTTTTTATATCCATTTCAAGGTACTTTATACTGTATATTTTCTGAGAATTTATATTGGTATCATTATAGATAATACGGAAAATGTTTCAACTCTATACCTTCTTGCAGAAAAATCTCAAACCAATTTATTATGCGCCAGACAAGTGTATCGGATATTAATCCTCATCAGTGATGCTTCCAGCCAAAATTCATTTCAGAAGCAGCCAAAATTCATTTCAAAATTCATTTCAGATAAGAAACTCAAATCTCTCGGGATTAAAAAAGTGTCAATTTAAATTATGAAGCATAAATTCTTCTATATTTAAAGATATTCAAAAGACCTAAGCGATGCAAGAGTTTCTTTCCTTTAAGTTCAAGATCGAAGAGGCTTTTATCTGTATTCAGAAAAAAATAAATGGTTCATAGTACAATATTTCCATTGTAGAGGAATCCCCATGTTAACCGCCCATTAGGCAAATGGATTTATAAACTATAATTCTGGTTGCCTACTATGACGTCACACTTTAGTTTTGAAAGAACGGAGAATTTACCTACGTTCAGATACTTTTCACGTTATAACATGTAATAGGCTCATTATTAATGATAAACGGGATGTCTGATATTAAGAACAAATGGAAATATAAGTAATGGCTGTCTTACTTTGGGTGTTCATGGTTGTATAATTCTGGTTGGACACGTGCAAATTTTCACAATTCACGGAATTTGCACGTGACCAACCAGAATTATACTACCATGAACACCCAAAGTAAGACAGTCATTTCTTAAATACAATGGATCAAAATGATGGAAAAAGATCATACAAAAATTACCATACTTTACAAGGGGGATGATGTAAAGAGTCCAATGGATACATCATACATTATGCCAGTGCGGATACACCTACATCTTACCCGATCCCAGTTCCACAAAATCATTATAAGCAATGGTAATTAATTATAAATGAAGAGTACAATCATTAACGAGCCCGTGACCAGCACACTACACCCAAAAGAGAAACAATAGGACAGCGAATATTGTAGGCTGCATTAATTCATTACGGAGAGATAGAGCGAAGTTGGTCCTGTTGCAAAGATAGATTACCATTAGAATAGTTTAAAATTCACTTCAAAAATATTTTTCAAAACTCATGTTAGAATTTCAAATTCATTTTAAAACTTCAAAATTCTATTTTAAAACTTCAAAATCCATTTCAAATTTCTAAATTCATGTCAGATTTCAAATTCATTTCGAAATTCACATTTAAAATTTACTTTTAAAATTCACCAACAAATATCTGTGTTTTCAGTGGCTCATTCCAAATCAAAGTTTTATTTTCAAAAAGTTTTGGTAATAAGACAGCACTAAAACAAAATGGTTCTTACAGGAAGATGGCATTGCGGGTCGAACTGTGTTTGATTATTTGTATTTTAAATCTGAAAATTTCGACGTTACCTCCCATAGATACTGAACCTAACTTTCTCATTTGTTTCATGTAAATAACAACTCTTGAAACATCTTTATTCTCTATTTCATGAGATATGAAAGACAAGGAGAGCTGAAATTGACGAAGAAAAGCAATCCCTACCTAAATTATGTTGCCACCAATATAGCAATAAACAAACATACAAAAAGACATGATATAAAATGAGATAATTTAAAAAAAAAATCCAAGCTATTAAATTAACAATTAACGATAAATTGAAGTGAAAATATAATTACAGCTACTGAAACAAAGTAAACCAAAAGTGGAATCTTTGCAAAATATCGGTGCATAAAAATCAAGATGAAGAGTTGTAACCTGATGGTATTTTTTAACATAAAGCTTTGCACAAACAAATACAGAATAAAGTCGTTAATGATGTTAAACGTCTTCAAATTCAATAGCATCATTTAAGAACAGATGAATTTTCAGCATGGACCTAGACATGCACGTTTCGGTTACTTAACCCTCGTCAGTGATCCTCAATCTAAACAATGTAATATTACCAAAGAGTGTGAAAATTATTATGCCCAAACAGTTACCGAAAGACGTAGTAGGATGAGTTGGACATGATCCTGCAGGACCCACTTTTTAGAAATTTGAAGAAATTTGGATAACAGAAATTTTCGAATGCGTTGAAGAGATGATCAACCGAAGTTGATCGAACTTGGCTACATGTGCCCTCGGGGACTCTTGGTCCACCAGCAGTGACACTCACCAAGTGGATGAATTGATCTTCGAAACGATTGGAGTCTACTCTTTTTCTCTAATGCTATTATTTGTTTCATTACCTATACAACAAACATCTATCTAAAAGAACTATATTTCAGTTTTTTCAGTCTCAAAGTCAAGAAGGTAGTGCGAAATCATAACAATTTTCAAATGGAAAAGTTTCGAACCCCGGAATAAATAATATTCTGAAGTGAGACTAAGTGCCTGGGAAGAGTCAGCGTCTCCTGTTTGCATGCAACATCCGTCGCATGGGCTCCATGAAAACTTGTCAAATTTGGTGACTGTGTCGATGTACATTTTGATATACATATCAGGCAAAGATGACTTGTTTGTAGATGTTGACAGCCGTAATCCAGAATGTCACTGATCATTCTGGAAAGAGGGATCTCATATGCTTTTTTATGAGATCCTCGTAGCGACCGAAAAACTTCCTCAATGAAGATTTCAGTTTCACAAATTTATTTTCTTGATTTACAATCATTTCTGTTGAAAAGATAGGCACAGAATTTAAAAAGATAATATATTTCGGCATCGAACTTGAGCATATGGTGCACTGAATCTTTTACCATGATATAACATGTATTTCATTATTGATAACATCAGATAACTTGAAGAATTCGTGAATCATGTCAATTAACCTTAGGATCGAAATAATGATGAATGTTTATTACAAACATCATACATATCATTATTCATGTACGTTATTTTCTACAATACGTACTACATGTACAAAACTAGATTTCCTTCGGTACTTATTTTCTAGCAAAGAAAGGAAGGGATCTCCAACAAACCTAGGTTGCAGCACCCACAGCAAAAACCCAAAACACCAAATGCAAAAAAAAACACAGAACAGACACCCACAGAGAGTGCGCAAAAGGCAAAGGAACACCAACTCACGCCATTGAAACATTAAACATAAAAGACCACGCATAAACCAACGAGACCAATGGGCAACCGGTGCCGACTTACGACGGCCATCTGCCACGTAAGTAGCAGACGGTGTGGTTATACTGGATTACGTGCGCACAACCCTCCAAATATTCCGATTTCTCAGAGGTCTCGAAGAACGCACACTGATGGTGTAAAACAACCTCCTCACTGTTAGACGACCACACACAAACAAGACCGTATAACGCAGGGGTCCAAGCAACATAGATGAATATGTAAATGGATATAAAAAGAGGACGTGCGTAATACAGTCCGTGCTCTGCCGGCTGTAGCAAGCTCATATATGTAATCACCTGAGGAGTCCGACTGACATTCAGAGAGGACAGGTGGTCTGGGCCCTGTCTTCTCTTAAGAGGTTTGGACAGGGCCCGTCATGGAGTCCCGTCGTCTAAGTCAGTCTAAGAATGCGCTCGTACAAGACTGTAGATTGGCCAAGTACCAAGCTTGGTGTCCGTCTGGTGACATTAGGATCATATCTACGGTATAAAAGGCGTTTGATGACTCTGTCGCATTTTCGATAGTTATGCTGTCTACCTTTGATCCTTCTTGTTTTGTTAATTATGTCACCATAAAATGCAGGTTGTGAAATACCTAAAGTAATATATTCTGTTGCTTGTATGGGTCCGAATTTCAAAAGAAGTTGATCATGATTTTTGTAGAATTTCCAGAAAGTATTTACTAGTGTGTGAGAGCGAAAACCTTGACCTATAAGTTTCTTTGTAATTTGTAAATTTCTACTATGAAAATCCAAAACATCAGGTACATGCTCTAGCATACCGGATGAGCTGTGAGATTGTAGATACCGTATGACGGTAATCTAGGGACATCACCGTCAAGCCAGGGGAAATTTACTATGTTGAATCTAAAATCATCTCGTTTGTACATACACACTTGTATGAATTTCTCCATTGACAATTTTGATATTTGATATATATATATGCTGTTCTTTCATGTTCATTATCATGCAAAACATCTTGCAAAAGAGGTTTCATGTGTTTTGGATGATAATTTGTAACTTTGAAGGAATTAGTGATTCCTGGATGATTGAATATGTTTAAAGAAAAGGATTAAGAATTACTAATTTACATGTTAGGTACATTAAATTTGGCTTTGAAGTTACAAGGTGTTTGTTATCTTTTTATTTGAGTCGAAATCTGCTGAAAAAAAAGTTTTAAAACGACAATATTGGAAGGCAGAACATCAAGTAATATAGTGACTTTTATAGCATTACTCAGAAAATCATATCGGATATCTTTGATACTGTAGAAAAGCCTCTCAGTCTATTTTCCTTCCATTTCAGCATCGAGCGTCACTGATGAGACACAAATTATTAAAATGCGCATATGATGTGCGTATTTATGCGTGTCCTTCATGTTCAACCCCATATTAATTTTGTAGGCTGTTTTGTTATGATTGTTTTCGATGCTCCATCTGCTTCTCTACGTAGCAGTTGTACATATCATCCCCATTTTCTCATCTAATGCTTTGTGTTACGCTGTGATCCCTGCACTGTCATCTTGAAATCTCTGAAAAGTGGGTCCTGTAGTTTTATATCCCACCCATCATGCTTCGTCTTTCAGTTAGACGTAATCTTTCGACTGACATTTATAGAAATAGCCCAAAACAAGTATAAAATCGGCTTTTTGGCAGACATTGCACATTAGAAACTCCTTACTTTATTTGTGTATGCTAATCTGAAGCATACACCCTAGACTTACACAATTATGCCATATTCCCTTGTAACTACCTTTGGTATACTTAGAGACCTCTCTGTGAATATTTATCTTGAGCGCGAATGAAATTTGTCATTTGTGTCAAGAATGTTTCGTTTTGGTGTCAGAGTTGGTACACTTCCTTTTTTTCTTTGTACAGCTGTCAAAGCAAATTAGAAACGATCAAGCGTTTTCCTGCTCACTAAGATACCTTTACAAGTTGGAAAGATAAAGCCTATTTGTAATGAACAAGCGGTGGTGATCTCATTAAGTAATTAGACGAGAACTTATGCGCATTTGACAGAATCGATCAGATTCCACGGACTCTGGTGTCGGGATTAACGATGTTTATTGACTATCATATTAAATGACGTTTACATGATTGCTTGAAATCATGTGACTATTGGCTAAAGGTGAAACTGACATGACTTTTCCGCAAATAAAGAAGCAGGTGTAATGAAAATAAAAACCTACACTATATCAAGTGCTAGAGAGGAAATGTAAAACATGAAGAAATAGAATATTGGACTATTAAAGTTGTAGATTGTCTTCTAAAGGTCATTGTTTTATTTGATGGAAAGGTTAATATAATAATGAAATCAACAGATATTTCTAAAGCAGAAATCTTAAATGCCATGTAAAAGGGAGAGTATGACAGCTTCGAGTTACGACGTTATTTGAAGGTTGCTTATGTCATATTTATTGCACGTCTTCATAATTTCGTTTTATCATAAATGAAGCTGCAGACAATTTTCCTTAAATTGAAGAAGAAAATATGCCTTTTTTGTTTCAAATACCTAACTAATGAACGTGCCTAAATAGATACAGTCGATCATACATTTCTGGTACCATTTTAAGAAATCCTATAGATTGCATGATTAGCAATCGAATGAAAAAGACGCCCCCCCCCCCTCCTAAAAAAAACCAACAAAAAAAAAAAACCACTTAAATTTTGAATGTAATTTCAGCAGAACACAGAAAAAGTATGAAAAGTTACACAAAAAATAGATTTCAATTATTCATTCCATAATGGATAAGGGTTGTTTGAATTAATGTACATAAATCTGGAATTTCCAATTAAACGTTTTCTGTATAAAATTGAGAATTCGAGATTTTAGCGAAAAAAATAAAACATGTTATTGGAAAAAGAAGACTATTGATTTTTTTTCAAATTATTATTCATTTTGAACGATCATATGCAATATTGGGGAACTGAGAAGAAAGATGAAATGAAAATTTCTTCAGATTTCTGCGAAATTTTACAAAATTCGACATTTTTTTTTACCAAAATCCATGAATTAAAGTAAAAGAAGATTGTGGAACTTAAAACTTATTTCATCTGATATTATTCTTATTCACAACACAATTCGTTATCTAACAGTGCGCAAAAATGCTACAAAGTTAGAACTGGTTTTGGAGGATAAGCAGCCAACCCAGTGATACACCCCAGACTTTACCATGTCACAAAGACAAAACTGCGAGACATATCGAAAATGTATGCAAACATTATGTACATGCAAAGGCACGAACATCCAAAAATCGAAGAAAGTCTATACCGAATTTGGCGGCAAACAATGCATACAAACTTTGAATTGAAGATGGGTAATATTAATTCTAGCAAAAAAAAAAAAAGTAATGCAAAATCAATGACAATGAGAAAGAAACTTGGTTAACTGATATCTATGCTTATCGGAGAGGATGTAAGTCTCAGGGAATACGGACATGCGAATACGCTTGCTTAATCTCAATATCTTTAGGTGGGTCCCTACCTTACCGTTTAAGGTTATTTTTCATTTCCCAGGTGTTATTATGATCAAATCAAAGTATTTTTACAAGAAATATTCACTACTTACCAATATGTATTAAGTGATTCTAAATCTGAACGATGAAATATGGCTAAAATCTGTAAAATTATGCCCTAAATATACAAAAAGAAGTAGCGAGGTGGTTTGGATATGATGCTACATGACCCAGGTTTCAGAAATTTGAGACAATTTGTAAATAGAAAGTTTGGAATGCGTTTGAAGAAACGACCAACCGAAATTGATCGAACTTGGCTACATGTGCCCTCAGGGACTCCTGGTCCACCAGCAAAGACACTCACCAAGTGATACAAATGTTAAACGTCTTCAATTCATTAGCATAAATTAAAATGAGATAAAATTTACCATGTTTACAGCATGGACCATTTATGCACGTTTCGGATACTTAACCCTCGTCAGTGATCCTAAATCTAAACAATGGAATATGCTTGTATTTGTAGTTATAGAGATAATACTGAGAAATTCTGCGGGTACCCTTATCTTTCAAGCCATAATTCGGCCCTTAACAAAGCTGCATACCTGTACGTGTGTTTTCCCTGATCTATATACATTACTTTATGAAATAATGCAAAATGAAGGTTGTTTTCATAGCGTTGGATATAGTCTATTATTGTTGTCGATGCAATGAAATTAAATAAGGAGATACCCTTGCGTTTGGCAATATATGATTCTTGTCTACATCTTAGAATATCGTTTTATGCGATATGTTTCTTCTATGTTACTTATGTTATATTCAAGTAAAACGAAACAATTAAACATGAGACTATTATTACTGAACTAGGAAGGTTTAATAAAACCATATACTGGATATTCAATATTCCTATATCTTAATGTACAAAGATACCTTTCTATAATGTACTGTATCTTCATGGAAAAAGAACCTATCAATGTCATTTTGATCAGGCTGCCGATGTTTATCTATAAAAAAATATAAACCAGCCTTTTGTTGTTTTTTATCATACGTACAGGGAACAGGTTTATATTTTTAAATAGATAAACATCGGCAGCCTGTGATTGGAATTACCCATAGAATTAAAGTTTGTCTGTTACATTCACGGATGGGGACCCACTTTATGCTTAATTTGAATACATAAGACTTCGATACGTCAAATATATAAGCAGTGCTTATTCTGAAAGAAAAATATCATACAACATTAACACTGCCTCTCTTCAGATAGTATTTAAGTAAAAGCATGGAAAATGAAAAAGTAATAATTCCTGTATATCATGCTTAAGATGCATAAATTCATATCAAAGACGTAACAAGAGGGGGTTTTTACCGGGGATATGTATTCAAAGCCCGCAAGTAAGCAGGTGCAGTTCAGAATTTGGTTAAAAAAGAATTTAGGAAATTTCGGGGAAAGGGCCGACTTCCCTTGTCCCCTCCCCCTCCCCTCTTCCCTAAATCTGCGCTTGATACTTGAATAAAGACTGACAGTGACACGCTTATGCTGAATTAGTTATAATGGCTGGATTTTACACTGGTCAGCAAATATTTATCTGTTCTTAAATGATGATATTGAATTTGAAGAAGTTCAACATGAAAATAAATTAAAACATACAACATCAGGGGAAATGCAAAAAAAAAATTAGATAAATAATTAAATGTAAAAATATCACGGCCGTCACAAGAAAAGAATCAGACCATTTTATGGCTTCACAACTTTGAGCAACAAAATTAATATTGTATTTTAGATGAGGAACTGTCTGAAAGGCATCTATTTTTAATATTTATCATCGAATGGCGTTTCCTTTTGTGGATGATTTCATAGAAATACTTTTTAAAGTAAAATTGGGATTTTTGCAATTTCAATATTGTCACTGATGTTTGTAGAATGTCAAAGGACGCGGAACTGCAAGGGATTTCTTCGAGCGAGCTATGAATGGTTGAAGTTACGCCTTAACCGGATTAACAAAGGTCAGTACAGGATGCGGAAAAGATCTCCAGTGAGATCATGGCGGAACCGCGTTACGAGAGAAACTCAAGCCAGCAACCCCCAGGATACTGGCCTGGCACCTAAACCACCGCACCACGGCGCCGATTGCAATTAATGATTACCTGACAAACTACACGGGTCTTTGATAATCATTACATATTCGGACATGATCATAACTACGTCCCTTGTCCATGGTTCATTGATATCACCATTGATTCCAGATATCGTTCTAAGGGCAAGACAACCTACCGAGGAAATATTGAATAAGGGCATGTGTGAGCGACTAAATTTGTCACTCTATATTTGTCGATACAATGAAAATCAATAACATTGTAAAATACCTTTGTCCTAAGTGTTAAAATATGTTTAGGGTGGAACAATAAAAGACTGTGTTTGAAACATCTCACGGCTATTAGCTATTATTTACGGCGAAAATGACGGACTATGCCAGTAAGCAGGAATTGCTTGCGCTTCCCGATCACCTGGCCTCATTCCCTCTCGCTCCTTTAAAGAATGTTTTGTTTGCTACATTGGTTTTGTAGTATTAAGAGGCTATCATACGTGTGTACATGTATCAGCGAATCCCCTGTCGGAAATTGAGTTTTAAACCTGACATCTGTGACTGGGGATTCATCGATACCGTGTCAGGTTTTTTGTAAAACATCAGTATGGTAACACTATTCTAATGCTTTTGTTAGTAATAAGCTAGAAAATGTCAGCTTTTAACGACGTCGTCATAGAAACGCATGACGTCATAAAAATTGCAGTGAAACGTGAATCACCTTGCAGTTTTTGAATCTCTCGACCAATCAGAGTGCGCGTTACAAACATAGTGCATCAGAATAGTGGTTCCTTACACCAAGTGATCTCGACCATTTTTATTTCTAATTTTCTTCTGATTCACTCACTCACCGAAATGTAGTACAAACAGACTGTTTTGAACGAGTTTTTTCCATGAATCTTATCGGAGACATTTTCAATTTTTCAACATTCTAGGGATCACATACTTTAAAATCGATAGATTGACAATGACAAGATTCAATGAAGGTGCGCGTCATTGAGTCCCATCATCATGTTTTTAGCTTTAAAGACAACAATTTCCTCACACCATCGCATCATTGTAACAGGAAAGCACAGATGAAAACAATATGATAATGAAATCTAAAGGTATAGTATACATATATTTTGGAGCGCGCACTCTCTGTAAAGTAAATGCACAAATTTAAATTCTTAAAATAAAACCAGAGGGCGCTACTGAAATTAGTTTTGACGGCTTATGAAAAGTACTTTGGCTGGATGCACCACTGATGAGGATTTACTGTCAAAACACGTGTCTGGTGCATTTATTTTTTTCATCAAGTTTGAAATTTTCTTCAAGAAGCTATGGAGTTGGATCACTTCCGTATTAAGAATAATTGTTAGATAAACATTACAGAAGTACCCATCAGTTATTCAGTCTTATAGTCGAGAAGGTAAGGCAAAATCATTAATTATCATTTTAAATAACCGATGCATGTTGTACAAATCATTCTCTGTAGCAATTACATTTACATTTATCCTAAATGAAACGAGAACAAAAATAAAGTTTGAATACATATTCTAAAGCAAACATGTCAGCATTATATTTGGATTTCAGCCAATTTCTTGTTAATTATGCTCGCTGCCGAGATAGAGATTATAGGAATACCTGAAGAGCGCATCTCGAAAGAAATGTATACGAAAAAGCAGGCGAAGTACGAAACTACATTATTTCCTCACACGTAGAATAGACGTTTTAGTCTTGAAATTGTTCGCTGAATTAAGTTACAGACAGTCTTCCAAGTCAGACAGAATATTGTGAAGCTAGGCAAATGATACCCTGGGGGAAATAAAAAACAATATTAAGAACTAATAATATTCGAAGATGATGAATCATTAGTTCGTGTACATTTTATATGAAATATTGCAATTAAGTCTAATTACAGTTAAACACTGATTCATTATGATTTAAAATATCTCAGCCCTGATGAAAGCAAATTATAAGATCTATATGAATATAAACAAATGTATATTTTGATATTAGATGAACATCCTCAAATTTCGTATCCCCACACATAAAACCTTTATCAGTTTTTGTAGCTCATCCTTCTGTAAAATCAACATGATGGGAAAATAGGAAAAAGTGTAATGCGATTTGCCATAAACTGAAGGGTTTCTCAAAGCAGCGTTTTCAATTACAAATAACGAGGAAAGATGTTTCGCCTTCATAAGCGAGTGGGTCTAATGAATAAAAATCAAATTTGTATCGAGTGTTCGATAAGACGCTTTTGGCTCCCAAGTTGCCTGTCTGATGAAGGTCAACCAAAACTTAACATGTTTCTTGTGGATTTTATAAAGTGTTCGATTGTAAGACCGTATGACAGCAGATGTTTTAAGTAATTGATACGTCGACGAATGGTTACATGAATTGTGAGAAATGTAGATCTATGCAAATATGAAAATAAAAAATGTAAAAGGAAAAGTCGGTACCTAAATTGTAGATCATTTTATGGATATTAATTATGTGGATTTTCTTTATTTCAGCCGCCTTATGAGTAAACATTACAGAAACTAATACTTATCAGTTATTCAGTACCATAGTCGAGAAGGCAAGGCAAAATCATTAGATTTTCCACAGGAACTGTTGCGAGATCACTTGTTGAAATGCGCATATAAGGCACTGAAATTATATATCGAGAACATGTACTTCAACATCAATTCCAATTTTTTAGAACTGTAGCATCAATTCATATTCGGTCTTCATTATTAAAATTATAAAAGGAACTGATAAGATGAGGCGTAAAATCTGCCAGTTCTTGGTTTCATCATGATCAGCAGTTTGATAAGATTTATCGTGCTTCGTTTCCCTAAATTTTGGGACATAATATGTCTTTTTTTTTCAATAGAAATCAATGAAAAATGGAAAAGATTGTTAAAACATTGTTCCTCCTAGCTACAGAACGCCACTTTTACAGAAGGCGGTATATCACTAATACACATCTTTTAACAAAGTGGGGTTATGAAGCTAGGGGGGAACAATGACCCAGAGAAGAAAACCTGAAAAAGGGAGGGTGGGGGCTTTTTACGAATCTGTGATTTAGGCCACAACATAAGCAAAGTTTCATTTTTTCCTTCATAAAGTCATTCGTTTATTTATTCTAAACATGTTCACATGCAATGCACAAGAGTTTGGAATGACATCAACAAGAGTTTGCTGTTTATTGCTATACAGTGTGTATTTGGCGGCAAAATGCCTTCTTTGTAGCCAATGAATACAAAATACAATCGTATTTCAGATTCACGTTTTAAAAATTTATGGATAAAGTTGAGACCAGTCTTTTGATTTCTAGTATCTTGTTAAGACTATACATCAACAGTAAGAGTTTTGAGTTTCGCGTAAACGAACATAAAATATTTATCAAATAAAACAAACCTCTCTTATGGGTGATGCCACTTGCCATACAGCTCAGTTTATTCAGGATATGTACATAACAGTAAACGCGATATTCGTCAATGTGAAGTCAGCTGTCATCGCGATTATGAGTCCTATAAGGAACCAAAGATGAAATAGAAGGAATTGCTTCTGAAATTAGAAAATGTACTTTAGAATACGGTAATTCTTCGAAAAATGTGGTGAAGTAGCTGTGGCAAAGGCTCGAATGCCCTTACTCTCTATCATTCCACTATTTAAAGACTCTGTACAAGAAACTCTCACAATATGCAAATAACCTGTTCACCAATAAGAACACTCGACTGAACACTTCTCAGTACTAATCGAACACTCTTGACAAATCGAACACTTGTCTCTATTCGAACACTGACTTATACCAAAGCGAACACTCTGGTTATACAAACTCGAACACTCTATACTCCATTTAACGATAAATCAATGACCCATAAATCAATCATAGTACCTTTGATAAATTCATGAAAGAGAGGAGGGGATCTCCAACAACAATAGGTTGCAGTACCCACAGCAAAACCCCATAAACACCCAATGCAAAAAACACATAACAGACATTCACATAAAGAGATGCAAAAGTGACGAGGAACATCAACTAACACCATAGAAACATTAAACATAAAAGACCACACATAAACCAACGAGACCAATGTGCAACCGGTGCCGACTTTAGGACGGCCATCTGCCACGTTAATAGCAGAAGATGTGGTTATCCTGGATTACGTGCGCACAACCCTCCCAATCCTGGATTACGTGAGCACAGCCCTCCCACTATTCCGATTTCCCAGAGGTATCGAAGAACGCACAATTTTGGTGTAAAACAACCTCCTCACTGTTAGATGACCACACACAAACGAGACCGTCAAACACAGGGGTCCAAGCAACACAGATGAATATGTAAATGGATATAAAAAAAAGGACGTGCGTAATACAGTCCGTGCTCTGCCGGCTGTAGCGAGCTCATATATGTTATCACCCAAGGAGTCCGACTGACATTCAGAGAGGACAGGTGGTCGAGGCCCTGTCTTCTCTAAAGAGGTTTGGACAGGGCCCGTCATGGAGTCCCGTCGTCACAGTCAGTCAGAGTGACAGAGTCACAGTCTTAAGAATACGCTTGTACAAGACTGTAGATTGGTCAAGTGCCAAGCTTAGTGTCCGTCTGGTGACATTAGGATCATATCCACGGTATAAAAGGCGTTTGATGACTCTGACGCATTTTCGATAGTTATGCCGTCTACCTTTGATCCTTCTTTTTTTTTTTGTTAACTATGTCACCATAAAATGCGGGTTGTGAAATACCTAAAGTAATATACTCTGTTGCTTTCTTGGGTCCGAATTTCAAAAAAAGTTGATCATAATTTTTGTAAAATTTCCAGAAAGTATTTACTAGTTTGTGAAAGCGAAAGCCTTGACCTAAAATGTAATACCACTATTTCCATAACTTACGGGAGAGTGTACCTAAGGTCTTAAATCGGAGAAAAATATGCATTGATTACCCAATATTTTTTATTGCATATTGGGTAAAGCTAATACAGAAGAAAGGGGGGGGGACCTCCAACAACACCTTGTTGCAGCACCCACAACAACACCCCAAAACACCCAATGCAAAACACAGAGCAGACACGCGCAGGAAGAGACGCAAAAGGCACAAGGAACACCAAATTACATAGAAACATCAAACACAAATGTCTACAGGTTTCAAATACATTTTTGGAAAAAAAAGTGTCTCTACAACGTAAAAATTGAATTTTTGAATTTTTCCATAGGGTGAAATGTTAACGTTGGAATCATTCGAATTTACAGACGATAAAGATATCCCTACAATCTAGGGTCTATTTGAAAAAGTTTTTGTACAAAAGGTTCAAAGATTATAAGCACGAAATTCAAAATAAGTGATCATAGGGAGAATATCTTTTCATTGAGCACTTTTTGCGACGGATGTCTGGTCCTAATTGCATGTGTTTCACTTATTGATCTCTTCGCCCAGCAGGTCCTTTAAGTAAGTAGATAGAGGGAATTATACAAAATTCGTATAAGTGTAATATGTCTATTGTTTAAATACAATGTACTCTAATTATACTTGTTCCTTTGAATCCATTCCGCACATCTTCAGTGAAACGAATTACGGATTCAAATATGTGAATTATTTTCGGGGATAGATATTATTATTTTTAGTCACAATTTGTCTTTCATCTCAATGTACTAGCTATAGAAGGGCAATCAAATGAAAATTCGCGTCATTTACGTAATGATGATATTTCTAATTCAATGTATTGAAGGCGAAACATTGCGTCACTAGTAAGTGTTGTGTAGGACATAAAGTAATTATTGATATAAATTATGAATGTATTGAATTTTATTTTGCAAATTCAAATTATTCAGTCAAATTTTTGTATCCTATACCTGACGTTACATGTACTTAGAATAATCACATTTCCTCTGATTGAGACTGTACCGTTTTTGCAGCCACATTGCATTTCAGCATCGAAAAAAATACTCTCAGCGGCGTCAATATAAAGAATTTTGGTGGTTTTTTTTTTACATGGACCTCTAGAGATTGTTCATATCGAACCATTTTATGTGATTATTCTACTTGTCTCTGTCTGTTCCTCTTTTTTTGTCTAATAAGCGTGTGTTCCACTGTGATAACTGCAATGACGTCATGTCGGGAACCTTCTCCTTATGATACTCAAGTGTGTCATTAGGGGATTCTAATGCTTCTAAATATGTAGGAATTAGAAGTATTGACATTAGTGTTATACTTTTATTTGTCTAAATTATACTGCTGCAGACGGTTGCTCAAAAGAATTTGCTTCGTCATTTTACCTAAGAGGATGCTTACTATCTTGAAATAAAGTGATGTCTTTGATATTGGAAACATGGGATCACATTAGAAATAAGCGACTCAGTTGATTTTATGGGCTATCCTAGGCAAAGGAAAAATTATATTTTACGATAGCGTAATAAGTAGTTACGTTGAGAACTGATACTGGGCTGTAAAAGATTCAAAACTAGTTTTAATATATTTAGATAATTTTTTCCAGTTTCGAGATCAGAATATGTGACATTTAATAATTAATTTATTTCAAAATACTTTGAGCCAAAGCTCAAAAACACAACTTCCCACATCTGCATATACCTGTACCTATTTTCGTCAAAGCCATCTTACATGAAGATTGTTTACTTCAATGTCTTTTCACCAGTATGTAGGAATGTACAGAGTATCAAACATTATGATATCAAATAAGAGATAGTCAAATGGAAAATATATTGTATATAGCTGATGGTATCTTTGCATTGGGCAACGACGGGACTCCATGACAGGAAGCGGTGTCCTAAACTCGTCAGCCAAGAAAGGGCCCTGACCATATGTCCTCTCTGAAAGTTGATCGGACTTCTTAGGTAATTATATGCATGAACTAGCTCTATGGACTGTATTTCGTACTCCATTATGCTTTCGTTATCTGTTTACATATTCATCTGCTTTTTTCACTTTGGCCACTGCATTTTGCTGTCTTATTTGTGTAGTCTTTTACAGTAAGGAGACTATCATATGATTTATGACCACGGGTTACATAAAACTGGAAAAGTAGGAATATTGTGCGCACGTATTATACCATTTTCATATTACCGCTAGACTTGCATATTAGACGCTCCAAGACCCCACATCACAACTTTTGACGTTATTTTCTATTATGACTTCATAGATCTGTTCAACGTCACAGTAAAAAAGTTACGTCAAATGTTGTGATGTCGGGTCTTTGTCTGTATAAAATTCAAGTCTGGGCTCAGCGGTAATGTAAAATCGTCTATTTCACGGCTCCCAATGTTATTGTCATTTAAATTTTTTTGAACTTTGCTATTTAAATATTCAAGCCATGGATAATTCGTTACTGCACTGAAGAATCACGAATTTCACTTTTTATAGTTCGTTTCAAAGTTTATCGTTGCGGTTCGTTTACCCCGCTTCGATTGAATACTGAGCGATTCTATACATTATCAATTTTGCATACATTTGTACCCATAAGATTTTAATTTTATATTTCTCGATAACAGCAGGAAAACACTGATAATTTCTAATACATTAGCCCCCATCCGATTCAATAGCGCGGGGAGGGGGGGGGGGTGCACACGGCGGCACCTACATCTAAAATTCTCTAACAAGTTTACTGTTTCTATCCTGATTTTTGCCTACCAATCCGCTGGCATGCCCCCCCCCCCTCCCCTCTCCACTAAAGTCGTCAAAATAAGGAATTACTTGGGCTCAAACACCACGACTCAACCTTTTTTTTTTTACCGGTCTGTTTCTGATATATATTAAAGTAATTGATAATTGAAAAAAATTCGCTGGCTCACTATATACATTACATATCATGTGAGATAATTTTCCGCTGGGGAGTGGGGTTCCCCAAAGAACCTGCTACAGGACTTTGAGGTATTCCGGCCACGCCCCCTCTAAACTCAAATCCTGTAATCTACAAAATTGTCTCGACCAAAAGGAATGATATTCTGAATTTTTCCAAAATTTTGATGAATTTCAATATATTAAATGAATCCCCCAACCACAGCAAACTAACATATTTTTTCATCTCATAGAAGCACGATACTTTATATAAATAAATGTAATTTCATTAGATTCTGACCGTTTAAACAAATACATGCATGTACAATAACGGAATTTTTTTTCCCTCTCAGAAGTGTATACATTTTATGTATATGCATTCATCTTCAGGCGCTTAGCTAGAGTACTTTTCAAGTGTAAGCAGCCTCAAGTGGGTCTAGGTAGAAGCCCTTGTGGATATTCAAGGGGCAAAGTATCAGAATCTAATGAATTTTGCTCATTTACAGGGCAGTTTTCTACGTCAATGTTTCTTTCATTCTTTTTTTTTTTTTGCAAAACGACGTGGAAGCAACTGCGTTCTAACGGTACGCCTGGTTATGCGCATGGTTTTCTCTCTCTTGTCCATTCTTGTAAACATGTGCCACCATTTGATTTTTAGGGAGGGTTTTTTTTTTGGTAAATCCAGCTCGGAATATTTTGCAAAAATATTCTTCAGCATGACTGGCAGAAAAATCTAGCATTTTCTGAGTAATGAAAGGAAAAACGTCTTTCTCCAGCACCTTAAGCATTAGACGTGAAAATAGACTATCTCAGACATTTCACAACTGCCAATGATTCAGTTTTATCAGGATTCTCTGATACTTCATGTTTCAAATTCTTCAATATATATATACATCACTCTCCAAGTTCAGATTCTTTAATTCAACGAAAAGAAGGTCAAACGTGTAGTTCAAGGTCACATATTGAATCAAAATCTATCTTGAGTAATTTTTTGACACAATCTGACAATGCACATACATGTATATACATGTACCATATCATCTATCTATCATTTGCCAGACCAGTGTTGTAGCAAATCCAAAGTATTAGGAAAGTAGGTCAATTGTATACATGAACATGTAGGTCAAGGCTACTAGATATTCTTACACAAATGTATACTGTGTAGCAGAGTAATGAACTTAAAGTATCAATGTTTTTATTCATGATTACCAGTATGGGGTAAGACACTCTAAACAGTATTGATGAAAGGATGATCAACCAAGTTTGCTATGCTTAACAAGAGAAAATTCATTATTTCATATATGACAATGTTCTCACTAGATTTCTTCATCACAGTGTTCTAAGAATATTTGTGTTCTAGTCTCAAGAAGAATATAAGTATCAGTTATAAGATTTATTAAGTTTAAATGTAAATTTTATTCAAACTCTGAAAGAAGAATCATTATAACTGCAATATATATATAAATGTAATAGTACCGGTATCATCAATTTACAACATAATGTTTTTGTACTTGTGAAAGGATATTTTTCAGGGAAGTATTTAACTTTATATACAATGTACATCCCTGTCTATACTGGTATGTACCTAGAATTTAAAGTCATAAATTGTTGCTATGAAAATAATGAAATAAATTTAAAAAAATTCCCCATTCAACAGGTGCAGGTCTATTCTCAAGTAAAAAGTTTTCAATGCATTTATAACCTAGTACAGACATGTACATGTACCGGTAAGCACATGAAAGTAAACACAAAACATGTTCAAAATTCAAATGTTCTAGACATCAAACAGTGATTTCTCTAGTGTCTATAGTAAAACTTCAGGACGAGGTAGATGTTCAATCTGATACCAAAAAATGAGGAATGAGAAATGAGCCATCATGTATGAACAGAAGATGCTGTCAGTCTCACTCTGAAAGTAAAAGATGTAATGAATTAATATCTTCATTTTGATATTTAAAATAAGCTCTAAAATGAATGAATTTTGCATACAATTATCATTATGATGTACATGTATATAAAATTACATGACATGTAAAGTTTCTGTAATAGTACTAACATACAAATATAATTACAGGGCTTTCAATCGGTCACTCTCAAATTATGCAAAACAGTATAATTTTTCCCTATTTATTGACCAATTTTACCTCATAGAAAATTCTTTAACAAGAAAAAAGGAAAGTAAAAAATGCTAAATTTAAAATGAAAAGGCATCCAAATCTATCATATTCAATTTTGAAGAAAATATTGCCAATTTTCCCAATATGAAAGGTCTAATCCAATCCAAACCAGAAGTCTCTGACGAGACTGTAGCTCTCCTGGTTGTTTTTTAATTCACTTAATGACAAGTGAATTCTAATATGGCCATATCCATTTTCTTAGTCACTGGGGGCCAGGAACTCAAACAAAATATCAGGTGCACTACTTGAACACAGACTCATCGTATTGCAAAAAGAATCAAGTCTCCATCATTTATAGTGTCAGAGAAGTTGCGAATACAAGATTACATAGGATCATACAGGAGAAAATGACCACATCCATTTTCTAGGACCCTGGGGATCAGGGGCTCAAACAAAATGTCAGGTGCACACTGCACAACTAGACCACTGACCAAGTCTCATGCAAAAAGAGTTACATTTCTGTCTCTTATAATTTCAGAGGAGTTGCAAGCACAAGAATTGTTTACGGACAGACGCTGGACAAGGGGGTACCGCATTAGCTCGACTATGACCAGTATCTCGAGCTAAAAATATGTTTCACGTGTAAGAGCCCTACTTTATGTCAAGGCTTAGGACTAAGAAAAATTAAACCCATGTTTTTTTGTGGAATATGAATACCCTTATTGTCAGATATAATGTAGAAAAGTATTTCATACTCCAAGGTTACGGACTCAAGGTAAAAATTCAGGTATTGATGTGAAGGCCTTACCACAAGGGATACACATGTAAAATATGATAGCCCTATCACTTGCAATTTATGTTATGACCAAGGGCAAGGTTAACCTGGTTAAAGTTATTCAAAAATTGATCAGTATCCAAGGTCAAGGTCACAAGGTCAAAATTTTGGTATTAATAGGAAGACCTTATCAAAAGGAATACAAAGCCCTATCACTTAAAAGCATAATATTACTTTAGAAAAATAATAGTGAAGTAGGTCAATCTCCAAGTTCAAGGTCACAAAGACAACAATTTGGCATCATTGGAAATTGTCACGAGGAAAGCACAGGTCTATATTTCACTCAACATTCAAAAGTTATGGCCATGGTGTAAGATTTTAAAAAGTAGGTCATTTTTCCAAGGTCAAGGTCACCAGGACATAAATTTTAGTATGCATGAGAAGGTCTTGTTTCAAACAATAAAATGTACACATGAAATATGAAAGCATGTAACTTACCATTAAAAAGTATTATCCATTTAAGGTGAATCACAAGGGATACACATGTAAAATATGAAATAAATACAATGTCATTTGTACTTGTATTATCAGATTTACAAAATTATCATAACATGTATATTAGTATACATGTAAATAATAAATATCCATTCCCGGTATAGTCAATATAATCAAAATCAAAGTGACATAATGACGATTAAATTTGTTTATTGCACTAAACGTTTTCGCCTGTTGGCTCTTCAGAGTTGCAATGAATATAAACAATAACAATAACAAAGAACAGTAGGTAGGCAGCGTCTATGACGTCATCATAACGTTACAGTTAGGCGCGTCACGTACAAATGTCCCAGACGTTGGCGCACTTATTATTTACGTATATTGATGCTTTAAGAACAATAATAAATAGCTTTTTGTAAAGAAGAAATGAAATCATAGTTTAACAATTCAATTTAGGTTTGAAAATCTCTATGAAATAATCTTCTTTGGCTTTACGTAATTGTTCATTGTCCTCTTTTACTTTGTAAAAGGGGAAAATAGAAAAACTTCCCCCACCACACATATCAAAATGTCCGCTACAAGGAGTGTTTCTAGTGGATGGATCCCTGATCTGTTGTTTGTGTACGCGTACACGGTCCGCCAATTTCGTTCCCGTTTGTCCGACATAATTTTCGCCGCAGTTTGGACACGTCATCACGTAAATTAAGTTCTTGGATTTGCAATTCATTTTTGCGTTTACGTGAAATACTTTTCCATTTTTAAATGTAAATGATTGACCGGTTTGAATGTACGGGCATGTTCCACAGCGAGGGTCCTGGCATTGGCTAACGACGTGTGTTTCCGTTTCGGTTGTAAATCTGGCTTTGGTGAGAAGTCTTTTTAAATTAGGTGGTTGTCTCCTGCTATTAATGATATCCTGTTGGTTGATGAGACTCCTCAAATTGTCGGACTGATGAAGAATTGGTAGACAAGTTTTTGCTGTTTTGAATACGTTTTTATTTCTCGGATTGTGTGTTGTTACAAATGGAATGATTTTACGGCTATTTGTGTTACGTCTGCTTTTCTCTCTAAGTTCCGGTAGCGGTATTTCCTTTGCTCTGTTTGTGGCTGCGTCAATTAGATTTACGGGATAATTCTGTTTAAGTAGGAAAGACTTTAGTTCTGTTAACAGAATAATAGATAACAGAATTACTACGGATCTGTTTTACAAAAGTACGGATACACACCAGTACCTTATATTCAGTTCCTGTCATCCATCTCACACAAAACGTAACATCCCGTTCAACTTGGCTCGACGAATTTGTACAATAGTTTCAGACCAACATCGAAGAGAAAAAAGACTAAAAGAACTAAAGTCTTTCCTACTTAAACAGAATTATCCCGTAAATCTAATTGACGCAGCCACAAACAGAGCAAAGGAAATACCGCTACCGGAACTTAGAGAGAAAAGCAGACGTAACACAAATAGCCGTAAAATCATTCCATTTGTAACAACACACAATCCGAGAAATAAAAACGTATTCAAAACAGCAAAAACTTGTCTACCAATTCTTCATCAGTCCGACAATTTGAGGAGTCTCATCAACCAACAGGATATCATTAATAGCAGGAGACAACCACCTAATTTAAAAAGACTTCTCACCAAAGCCAGATTTACAACCGAAACGGAAACACACGTCGTTAGCCAATGCCAGGACCCTCGCTGTGGAACATGCCCGTACATTCAAACCGGTCAATCATTTACATTTAAAAATGGAAAAGTATTTCACGTAAACGCAAAAATGAATTGCAAATCCAAGAACTTAATTTACGTGATGACGTGTCCAAACTGCGGCGAAAATTATGTCGGACAAACGGGAACGAAATTGGCGGACCGTGTACGCGTACACAAACAACAGATCAGGGATCCATCCACTAGAAACACTCCTTGTAGCGGACATTTTGATATGTGTGGTGGGGGAAGTTTTTCTATTTTCCCCTTTTACAAAGTAAAAGAGGACAATGAACAATTACGTAAAGCCAAAGAAGATTATTTCATAGAGATTTTCAAACCTAAATTGAATTGTTAAACTATGATTTCATTTCTTCTTTACAAAAAGCTATTTATTATTGTTCTTAAAGCATCAATATACGTAAATAATAAGTGCGCCAACGTCTGGGACATTTGTACGTGACGCGCCTAACTGTAACGTTATGATGACGTCATAGACGCTGCCTACCTACTGTTCTTTGTTATTGTTATTGTTTATATTCATTGCAACTCTGAAGAGCCAACAGGCGAAAACGTTTAGTGCAATAAACAAATTTAATCGTCATTATGTCACTTTGATTAGTATACATGTATACGTACAACTTACCCTTCAGTGCTATATCAGCATGTTTACTGCAAGAGGCTGTAATACAGTTCCATCTGTCGATCTCACAATTCTTCTATTGATGATGAATTCCTCTACATTATAACACAAATTCTCATTTCATACTGGATCACAGTTTCACAAGGAATATGTGGTCGATGTACACATTGAATATGTTTTTCATGTACATGTAGAAATATGCACTTGAACAATTTTCTTCATTCTCCTTTCACAAGTGAATTACTTTCACACCATGGTGGCCAACATCATATATGGTAGTACAATTGCAATATCATATTCCACAGTATTTCTTCAACTTTACAAGTATGGCACTAGTAGCACTATAAGCATTCCACTATTCTGATGCACTTTCTTTCATTGGATCTGATGCACACATGCACATGAAGACTTTCTCAGAGTATATTCCTTCTTCTGTCTGGCAGTTAAGGTTATGTTACTGTAAAGAATAAATAAAATATTCAATTGATTTGAAATTCATCCCCTTTAAATAATTTTAAACCCATTCAAATTCCTTTTCACCAACACTACAACACTAGCTAGGCTACAGAACTGATATTTGATACTGATTATAACTAACACTGACATCAAATTTATTCAAATTCATGGTGTGCACTTAAATTTAGAAGTTCATGAAGATGTAATGAAAGACAGAAATGGCTTTAAAGAACACATATTTGTGAGATATTCGATTACAGCGATAATTAATCATGAAACTCATTCACTCGAAAACATGGAGCACTCCCTGGTCGAGTATTTCTGATAAGAAGAAGAATTTAAAATCCCATCATATGTGTTCCACGTGATACATAAATCAATTTAAAAACATACCTTAAGATGAGCCATGTGTCTGTACTCTTGAACAGTTGGTTTACTTGCATGAAAGAAGCATTTCTACGTGTTCAAATTTCGAACGGAAGTCCACGAGAGAATGTTTTAGACGAGACTACTATAAAATTAGAATAGGAACGGACTTTCTTTTCCGTCGTGTGTAAGGTAAAATCTTGACTCGAGATTCTTCCGATTTTATGCATATAATTTGCATAGTAAGGTTCGGAGCCGTGTATTTGGATAACAATACCATTCGCTACGTGGTAGGTAGCCGCCCTATTTCGGCACCAGTTGCCCATTGATATTGATATGTAGCCTTTTAAGAAAGGAGGGGATCTCCGACAACACTCGGCTGCAGAACCAACAGCAAACCCCAATACAGCCGCTGCAAGAACACAAAGCAGACACGCACAGGATAAGACGGAAATGGTACAATGAACGCCAAATTACATAGAAACATCACATATGAATTACTACACATAAACCAACGAGACCAATGGACAATCGGTGCCGACGTTGGACGGCCATCTGCCATGTCAGTAGCAGACGGTATGAATAAATATGTCATATTTTGCGTTTGCTCTTCTTTGTCACTGTGGTGTCTCGTGTTATGCTTGCCCACTCTGTGCATGCGCATTTGGTTATTTCAGTGTTTTGCTGTGGTTGCTAAATACTAGCTTTGTTAGAGATTCCCTTTTTATTCTTTTATAGCACCCGATATACCTATAATTTTTCATCTATATGTCAAAATAGGTAAAAATATTAAACCTCTACAAATTTACCTCATTTTCAAAAACTTAACATTAGGCATAACTTTTGAAAGGTAAGTGAAAGGATTTTCATATATCTTATGTATATTTCTTGTGACAAGACTTTTCCATTGATACCAAAATTTTTGACCTCGTGACCTTGACATTGTGATTTGACCTACTTTTCAAAACCTCTGACATTGAGCATAACTTTTGAATGGCGAGTGATAGGGCTTTCATATTTCACATGTGCATTCCTTGTGACAAGACCTTTCCATTGATATATATTTTTTTACCTTGACTTTGACCTGCGTTTAAAAAATTCAAGATTAAGCATACCGGTAACTTTTGAATGGTAAGTGATAGGGCTTTGATTTTTCACATGTGTTTTCCTTGTCACAAGATTTTTTTCATTGCTGCCAACAATTTCTAACTTTGTGACCCTGACCTTGACCTTTCACATACTTAAAAGGAAATTGTGTTGTACTATTAAACAAAGATGCCACCGGGGGCATTCGTGTTTCACAAACACAGGCTTTATAGATCAAAGTAATAGTCACCACTTCATTTCTGTAACTCCTTAACATACTCTTGAATATATGCCATTGGTTTATTTGAACCAGTAACAGTACTTTTCATTTAACATCTGTTTTGTTCCCACAAAGATTAATGCCTTGGCCAACCTCTTGAATAATAACTTACGTGGCTTTTTTGTTTCAAAAGTATATTCTCACTATAAAAACTTTTTTGACCTCCTTCCATGACCTTATTTGAAAAACTACTAACTTCTAAAAACGAAAATCATGACAATGGCTTTCGGAAATGCGGATAAAATCATCGCTCAACAATTTCCTCCAAAATGCTCATCAGTTGCAAATTAAAGTAGTTCTATAATTCAATTCAATTTAATATGTGAAGAGTTTGATGCAATAACACCAACGCTGTTTATTAAATCTTCTGCACTCTTGATTTATAGAGTTATCTGTTAAATTACGTAACAAAATTACACATTGATTCGGCATTTTTCTCAAGTTCTTTTTACGAGCCTACTCGAGTATTTCATAGATGATTTTTTTTATTAAAAGGAATTTTCTTTTTTCCTATGCACTATGGTCCAAATAAAATAGAGAATACAGGTATAGATAGCTTATTTTATTTTCATGACAGATACAGTATGTTACAGAAAGTCTTTAAGATACACTCGCACATTAAGATTTAGGACTTTCAAATATCCAGTATATGCTTTTAAATTCTCAAAGCAAGGTAATTGTACGCCTAAGATGAATGGCTTTGTTTTAAATCACGAAAAGAAGTAATATAGAAGAAATATAGCGCATTAAACGATATTACAAGATTTAAATAAGAATAATATGTTGCAAAACACAAGGTTATCCCTTATGATTTGATTAAAATGTTAAAAAATTTTGCAAAATAACCTGTCAGATACACTAAGTATTTCTTCATTTTGCGTTATTTTAGACGATAATGTGTATAGATGTCGAGGGAAAAATCACATACAGGAATACAGTTTTGTGTAGCATCAAGAGATGGATCCAAAGATAAGGGTACCCCTAAATTTCTTGGCAATTTCGGCATACTATTTCTACAAGTTCACAGACAACCAATTAACAAGAATAGACGGTTCAAAATTTATGCTTTCGACACTCATTCATTAGGTAAAAGAAAGAACAAATATTAGTGTGAATATTCCTTATGAGAGATTTTTCTACCGAATTGAAGCGGCAGGAGATACCTACTCTTCCTGGGCACCTTGTCTCACTCCCATATCGGCAGTGCGCTTCTTTTCATATGGTGGAGGTTTTTGTTTGTTTGCTTTGGTTCCTGTTTTATCCTGATTCTGTATGCCTTCGGTTTCTGATTTTCTTAATTATCGATTTTGTGCTGTATACAGGGATATGGTCATTATCCATATTTATCATAATATGTAAGATATCCTCTTAAATTCCCCAAGATGTTAGGGATACAGTTACTTACTTAGACGGTCATGAAAAAATATAGTCAATTTTTCAATAATTTTCAATATGACAAAATTGATATCCGATAAAACAACGTTTATTGGCGAGTAGTGAATGTTTATTGAATAAATATTTGGATTCAACCGTAAGAACATCTGGGAAATGAAAAAAAAAAACCTTAAACGGTCAGGTAGGGACCCACCTTAAAAACATCATGATTGTCACAGAGTCTTCAAGGCGCGAACCAGCAGCAAACACGTGTTATCTGTATCATAATGTGATAATCACGAAGAACAGGAACCTTCGTCATCATTGATTTAGGTATGTTTGTTATCGACGGGTTTTCTACGGATACATGTTATGACATAAGTTTAGTGGCTGTACTGATTAAAAGACACACTGGTCAGGGATTATCGGAAATTACCATATGATTTCCAGTAATAGAATACGATATATGATGTGACTGACAGACAAGCATTACGTAAACTACAATCTAAGAGACGAGTGAAGACATTCGAATTTCGGTCGTACCATTGATATTAACTGTATTATTATTTCATATTATATCATATTATATTATCATATTATATTATATGTATTATTATTATATATTATATGTTATATGCATTATCATATTATATTATATTATATTATATGTATTTATACCCTGTTAGAGTCAGATATATTGGACTTTTTCAAGTTTAAGTACTTCGGACTTAACGGACTTCGCACTTTAGGGGTCATATAAAACGAATGAGGTGTGATTAGAAAAGTAATCTCTTAACAGACTACGGACGAAATAACACTGAAGGGGTTAAAAGTGTATTTTATTATACCTCTGCATTGTTTTCCTATATAAAAAGATACTCATTCAAACTAGCTGTAACTCACCTGATAAGACTAGTTCCCTGCAAAGGGTGCGTTAGTTGAGAAGACTATTTCCCTAGGGAAATAGCTTCAAAATGGGGCGGAGCTACAGCTCGTGACGTGGAAATGGTGCGGAGCTACAGCGCGTGACGGCTTCGCCTCGGGAAATAGGTCTAGTCTCGGGAAACCAGAATCATGATAACTCTCTCAATGGTATACTTTAACTTTAACTCCCCCAAGTGTCAATGGTGGTTTCTGCGACTAAGTAAGACCCAACACAAAATAAGTGTGGTGCCGAAAGTTGAGAGAAAATCTGGAAGGTAAGAAAATTAATTGATTTAATTAAAATCTTATTAGATACATCTAAAATTACACAATAAATAAGACACGAAGGGCGCAATCAAGAGAAAGGATGGAATCTTCAACAAGACCTAGTTGCAACACCTAAAGCAAAACACCAAACACCCCATGCAAGAACACAGGGGTTGGATGCATAGCAAGAGACGCAAAAGGGACAAGGAAACCAAATACACACCAATACACCAGACACAGACGACTACACATAATCTAAGGAGACCTATTGGCAATCGGTGCCGACTCAAGAAGACCATCTGTCACTACAGTAGCAAATGGTGTGTTTATCCAAATTACATGCGCAAAGCTGACAAAGAGATACAAATGTAACATTCAGACAAAACAAAATAAAAATACTAAATGCTCGTCAGCGGTACCACCTCAAGGCAAAATGATCCTTCAAAGAAGACATATCAATGAAGTGGCACTCCTCATTTCATTTCTCATTGAAGAGAAATGTTGAAAATCTTTTGAGTTCATGCACGTTAGTGAAAGCGAAACAAATGGTAGGTTTAATTGTCAAAACCATAGAATTTTCGCACAAAGACGTGTATCAGTAAAACGGATTATCAAATTCCGCCACCAAAACCTATCAGTAAACTTATTTAAAAAATCTGGAGCAGGAAGGCTGCTTCGGTCTTAGTCCTCAGCGTATTGAACATGCAATTAACACGACATTGGAAGATATATTTCCATTAGAGATCGTTGTCAAGACTACATGTATAACGATATAAATGCTATCCTTACGTTTCAATTATGTGTTGCGATTTTTTCTCACTTGAAATCGATATGTCCGCGAAATAAGGTGTCAGGAAAAATGTTGTCTCACCCTGCAGGGTAAGATGATTTCATTCCGGAAATGCCTTTTAATTGTTATGTCTGTGAAGTCACATGTGATTACTGCAATAGCCGGTAAAAATATGACACAAATACATAAAAGCTCTTTTTTTTTCATCTCTTTTAGACAGTAGGAGAAACCTTATCAAATCCCTAGATGTGATCAGGGACACAGAAATTCAACCCTCATGTCCTGGTTTTGCTTTTGTCCAGGACGAGGCAAGCCTCGTCGTGGTACAAGCTAATCATGGGCATTCGGGTAGGATTTCCTTGTCCCTGATCATACCTTGGGATAGATTCTATTATTCTTGGTATCTCCGTCTGTTTATTTCCATTTTTTCTTATTCTCGTCGTTGCTTATGCAATGGCATCATAAAGGGGACTTTTTTCCTTTAGTTACCATCTACCCTCTACTGTGAACACCAGAATCGAGTCTATCTTTCAAGACCCTGATATTACCACAGAGTTTAGCTACCTCCAAGAACATTATGTCATCACACCAGCAGACAAAGCCTCAAATAATTACACATTTACTTGCAAAAAGTACTATTTCGACAGCCTAGTTAAAGAGTTGGGTTTAAATTCGACACCTGGAATCCTACTTACACCCCAATAAGGGAAAGGATACTTAGTTTCTGACTTCAAACTTCACTTACAAATATATAGACGATGTGCTGTCCATCAACAATTCGCGTATTACCTGAGCAGAATCTATCCGTCGGGGCTTGAAGTCAAAGAACCTACAGAGACTACTAATTCAGCATCTTATTTGGACAAAATGCTGTCATATGATCCTGATGGTCACATAAACACCTCACTCTATGACAAACATGACGACTTCAGATCCAGCATCACAAACTTCCTTTCTGAGTAGCAACATCCCTTCATCGCCTGCTTATGCTGTGTTCATATCCCAATTGATAAGTTATGTCAGAGCAAGTAGCAAATATACAGATTTTGTTCTGAGAGCTAGTTCGTCTTCCAGATAAGCTTCTCAGTCAGGGATACGTTTGTGATCGACACTAAGGAAGTTGGATACTCATCTTACACTATGATGTCCTGTTGTCCAGAATGGTTGATGGTATTCTGTCTTAGACCATTTGAACCATAGAACCAATACTTGTATCTTCCGACATGGAAGTAACCGGATGTGATATTTCTGCCGAATTAAAGAGACGAGTGTTGCATGCATACAGGAGATGCTGACTCTTCCTGGGCACCTGGTCTCACTCCCATATTGTGGTGGAGGTTGTTGTTTGTTTGCATTGGTTCCTGTTTTGACCTAATTTTGTACGCCTTCGGTTTATTATTTTCTGAATCATCGATTTTGTACTGTATATTTGGATTGGTCATTGTCCATATTTGTCATTATAATTTATTTTTCAATTGTCAATATTGATATATGCTTTATTGTAAAATTACAGTCCACCATATACGCATTTTAAATAGTTATGTCTCATCAGTGATGTTCGAGGCCGAAAAAGATAAAATGAAAATCATATGAAATTATGAAGAGCTAAAGTCTAAACCTAACCTAACTTGTCTGCCAAAGAACCTACAAAGGACAAATTCGACACAATTCTATTTTCATATATCATTGACATGAGTGAAAAGAAAGATTCATATATTGTCTAAATCAAGATATTCAGAAGAGGTCTGTAGAATGAGATAAAGAAGATCCCGACGACAATCTCAACAGCACTCACAATAGAGCACCAAATTGAATATCGACGGACCACTAGCACGCTAAAGGTTGGACCAGGTGCCCGGTATGAGTGAGCATCCCCTGTTTGGCTAGCCGCATCCGCCGTCGATGTTCACGCACGAAAATGAAAACAATATCTACAAAAACATGCACTGTCTGAGGTTATGTCTATATAGAAAGTGCTATGACGACCATGTCAGGGAAAATCATTTAGAACACTTACTATCAAACTCCTCGCGGGGAACTTTTTTATGAGCTCCACACGGCAAAAGGCATAAGTGTGACACAAATGAGATAAAGAAGATCCTGACAACAATTGCTGAAATAATGAATATCTTATAATACTTGACTCGTTGAAAAATGAGTTTATCATCTTTTATCACAAAACTTGAATATTTTAGAAATTACAGATAGAAAGGAATATAAAAATGAATTCCTTCATTATCTTTTCTTCTAACAACATTAGCAGGTCAAAATATTGATGAAATATTGAAGGAATGTCAAAACAGCTTCAGTCTCTGTTTTCTACAAATCTGGAGTGAAGAGTTTTAAATGTTTGCAGAAGATGCTTGCTCTTTCTCTACCCGTTTTGGATTTTATTTCTGCTTTTAAATCACTTCTTTTATTCCCTTGATTTTGCATATAGCCGGGTGTGTGTTTTTTCTCGATTTTCTTTAATATTTCATATGAAAGATTTTGCGCACAATGCATTACGTTCATATGTTGTTATTCATATTTTACAAATTCTATTTCAAACAAAGTTCTTCTTTTGTCGAATACGCTAGAAGTTAATGTTAAACTTAAAAGGACATGATATCAAAATTAGGTAAACAGCGCCTCATGTAATAATAGCGAAGATAACATTCCGACATTCAAGAAAAGTCCTTCAAATTTGTATCTGACAAAATGGAGCATGTGATGGAGAATAGTTTTAACAGTTGTTTGCTGTAGACTTGCACTCTGACTGACTGTGACGACGGGACTCCATGACGGGCCCTGCCCGAACCTCTAGAGAAGACAAGGCCCCGACCACTTGTCCTCTCTGAATGTCAGTCGGACTCCTCGGTTGATAACATACATGAGCTCGCTACAGCCATCAGAGCACGGACTGTCTGACGTAGGCCCTCTTTATATCCATTTACATGTTCATCTTTGTTGCTTTGGCCCCTGCGTTTTGCGGTCTTGTTTGTGTGTGGTCATCTAACAGTGAGAAGGTTGTTTTACACCACAATTGTACGTTCTTCGAGACCCCTGGGTAATCGGAACAGCAGTGGAGGGGTTGTGTGCGCACGTAATCCAGGATAACCACACCGTCTGCTACTGACGTGGCAGATATCCGTCCTAAGTCGGCACCGATTGCCCATTGGCCTAGTTGGTTTATGTGGGGTCCTTTATGTTTGGTGTTTCTATGTGATTTAGTGTTCATTGTACAAATTCCGTCTCATTCTGTGCGTGTCTGCTTTTTGTTTTTGCAGTGGGGGGGGGGGGGGTGGAGTTTTGCTGTTGGTGCTGCAACCGAATGTTATTCGGTCTTTTCGATTTTACAGACCTATGTTCGATTTGTGCAGGTATCTGAGGTAAAAGCATTGTGACGTCATTAAATTCCTTTGAAAACGTCATATTTCTAACCATGTTTCCCTGAATTTCATGCTGGTTTCCATGAAAATTGATGACGTCACAATGCGTTGACGTCAGATACCTGCACAAATGGGAAGTAACTCTGTATTTCGAAAAGACGGAATTGGAGATCCCCTCCTTTCTTTTGTACACGTGACGCTCATCGATACATGTTGCGTTTCAGTGTGGTCTATACTATGTATCATTGGCACTTTTCAGTTAATCAAGTTGTTTATTTGTGTGCTTGTTTGATAGTCAATATCAAAAGATATGTTTTACAATGAACGGTCACTGCACCAAATGCGCATTTCAGTAAGTTGTCTTTTCAGAGATGCTTGAGGTGAAAAAGAGGAAATATAATTGATATGAATTTATGAAGAGAGAGAAATTCTAAAATTAAAAACATTCTGCCGAAAAAAAACCTGCTTAGGACAGAGCTACATGTATGCCATCTGGGAGATACCGCTTTGTTGTGGGAAATTTTCATTCAATGCTATGAAGGAGAACTTATAAATGTACTGTATTGCATTTCAAGCGCCGAAACACTATGAAACTAGGCGAAAAATATCGGGGACTAAACAATCCACCAGCAAAGATACCAACCTAGTGGTTAAAACGTCAATATTAAATTCAAAATTATGTTCTATTTCAAACTTTCTGTGCACCATATGCGCATTTTAACAATTTGCTCGAGGTCGAAAAATAGGAAATCCAAATGATATAAAAGTATGACATCCAAATAATATAAAGTTATGCCATTTCATCGAAACATGGAAATTAAAGGAGGTTAACATCTCAGTACCATCCCCCAATGTTATTTTGAACATAAATTCTATTCGGATATGCTACTGAATCGACCCTACAGGAAATTTGGAACTGCGTACTCTCTGTAAAGAAAATACACAAACTTAAATTCTAAAAGGAGGGCGCTAGTGAAATGAATTTGGGCGGCTTATGAAAAGCACTTTCAAATTGGCAGGAAGCATCACTGATGAGAATTTGATAGTCGAAACACGTGTCTGGTGCATGAAAATTGGTTTGAAATTTTCTTCAAGAAGGTTTAGAGTTGGAACACTTCCGTATTATTATAAAGAGCAAAATTCTTAAGTTGACCAAAACTTTCAGCCAAACAACATGGTAAGGATATCAGGGAGATACCCCTTTAGTCTGAAAATATATTCATTTTTTTAATTATTTATTTATTTATTTTTTTTTTGATTGAGTATTAAGAAATATTGTTCTAGTCAAGTGCCAAACACTGTGTAAGTCTACGATATTCGCGGGGACTAAACAGTCCACCACAGAGATACTTACCTAATCCTAGACAATGTCCATTGTCTGAAGCGAGTTGTGAGTGTCAATATTGAAGTGTAAGTTTTATTGTAAAAGTTGAGGTGTACCTATGCGCATTTCAATATGTTACATCTTTGTGAAACCCAAACACAAAATCCGGATGGGAATTCAAAAATCCTAAAAATAGGAATACAAAACAATTACAAATTTAAAACAAAACAAAGCAGCAAAAACATTCTGCAAAGAAGCAAAAGCCAATCCCTAATGTAGAATATATCCGTTGCCCGGGGCGAGTAAGATTCGCCTGCTTAATATTAGCAACGTCAGTTTTGCCGTGAAATAGGTCAGCCTAGATGAATCTTTCAGTTTTTTCAGGTAATAGAGATATTTCACAATTTTATGCCCTTAATTTTGGGATATTACATTGAACGCCTGAATATACAATGGATCTCAAATGATTTTCTATTTCATACGGTATTTATGAAACGAGTTGTGTGAATTTCGCATCCCCGAGACTTGACGAGTGGATTAAATCGCACAACGAGTTTCATAAATACTGTATGGAAAAGAAACATCATTTGAAATGCTTTGTATTCAGATGAAATATGACGTAATTGATAAAAAATCGACTTCATTCTTGCAAATAACGCGCCAACGTCGCCGTTCCTATTGTGACTTCAATAAGGATTTGGAGCGCTTCATCAAATGATCACACTCCCAAAGTGATATGTAACGTGTTATCATAAAATTTATTTATGAAATGACTTTATGTAACCGAATAAAGGATGTATCATGTGATATCATGTAATAAATACAATTTATGTAATGCCCATTTCGAAATTTAGTTAACCCTGAGCCATTACTTAGACTCACTTTCTGAATTATCGATTTTGTACTGTAGACAGGGATATGGTCATTATCCATATTTGTCATTCAAATCCATGTTCCATATCAATATACTTTCTGTTCGAACAAAACATTTTGGCCATGAGTCACATTCAAAAATACACGTCATAACTTTGCCTCAAAATTCCTTCTGGATTTAGATTGTTCACAGAATACCTACCAGAAACACCCATTGTGCATTGTCGATGTATTTGTCTGCGGTGTTTATGACCTCATCCGTCTTGAATAGAAGGGTACTTATTATTTAGTTTGAGTTGGACAGTCTATAGACACGATTGTGCTGTATGTGTTCTTATTTTAGCGGTATTCATATTTTAGCGGTATTCATATTTTAGCGGTATTCATATTTTAGCGGTATTCATATTTTAGCGGTATTCATATTTTAGCGGTATTCATATTTTAGCGGTATTCATTTTTTAGCGGCGTTATCGCTGTCACGAGTCCGCCAATTCAAGACTACACTAACATATAAATCTGTATTGAATTGTAATGAGAAAGTGACGTATGCGCTAATTCATGACTACGCTAAAAGGACAATTTTCTCCTTTTTGTCCGTGTCTGCTAAAAGATGGTTGCGCTAAAATAAGTACACATATATTATTTTCAAGTTGTATACATTTTCATTATAACCTAAAATGTAAGGGGATCTTGTTTGAGGTCTAGATTATTCGACTATTTATTTTCTGTTCACTTACTTTGCTGTTTCCGTCATCTCTCTTGTTTAGTTAGATATCTATTTTCTATCTGTTCATATCAGTATTATGTTATACTGAGGATATACTCTCAACGTACAAAGTTAGGATTTGTCACCAATATATGCATTGAGACAATCATCCGAATTTGTCAAGTTTCCATGGAGCTGTTGCGACGTGTCAGGAGACGCTGACTCTCCCCGGGCACCTGGTCTCACCTCGGAATTTTATTTATTCCGAGGTTCGCAACCGTTCCTATGGAAAATCTAATGATTTTGCCTTGCCTTCTCTATTTTGAGACTGAATAATTGATCGGTACTTCTTTGATGTTTATCGTATCATCTAGATTTTTAAACTATAGATAAAACATGCAATTATTGAATAATTTTCGTTAATACACGTGATTCGAAATATAGGAAGTTCATATTTGCTTTCTTTATATAGTTTAATTATTCATGCTTACCGGAAATGGAGCTGAATGACGTTAATGTGCATCCATGATTCTCTGTATAATTATGTTACATGTGTTTCGAAATGTTCTTATTATTTATTAATAATTCATATTATTACGCATATTTGATTTTGATTCGTAAAACTGGAGGTGGGTCGCTCAACAATCAGAAAAATAAAACCGATATCTTTTCTTGGAAATAAATATCTTAATGCACAACTATCATTCTCTTTATAATTGTGTTCCGAAATGGTCGAATTATTTTTCAATAATTCATATTATTACGCTCATTTGAGTTTGATTAGTAAAACTGGAGGTGGATCGCTCAGCCATCAGAAAAATGTAAACGATAATTTTTTTTTTTGGAAATAATATTTTTTATTCGAACAAAGAAAAACAGATTAAAGATATGGAATCTCTTTTTAATTGCCGAATCATATTTCGTCACATGCACTGTTAAATCAATGATTTTCATAAAGGAATATGATTGTAGTCTGTGAATACTCGTATGTTGTTTTTAATTTTTTTATTAAGCTTACAATTTTCCCTTTCCGTACATCATTCGTAATTGCATGGCAGATTGTCGTACAAAGTCGGTGCCACATGAACGCTATTCTCCTTTAATTGTCAATATTGAAATATATATTATAATATGAAAATTTAGTGCACCATATGCGCATTTCAACAAGTTATGTCTCATCAGTGATGCTCGAGACCGTAAAAGAGGCATCCAAAAAACATGAGCAAAAATCTAATCTTGACCCAAAATTTCTGCCATAGAAACTGCTAAGGACAGGGAGTTACCCCTTAGTGTTCAGAAATTTTTTGTTCAATTTTGTCATGGAAAATTTACAAAATCTATTTCAAATCAAGTGCCGAAACACTGTGAAACATTGTCATATATTTACATTACTAGTAGATTCCCCATGTTAAACGTCCATTAGGCAACTAGAATTATATTCCAATAACTTGGGTTGCTATTGTGACGTCATGTTCATTTTTTTGCATGTAGGGAGAATTTACCAACGTCAAAATACATTTGATGCTGTTACAGGCAAAATGTGCGAAGTGCATGCAAATAAAAATGACCGATAATGAGGATAAATGTAAATATAAGTAATGACTGTCGCGATTCACGGAATTTGCACGTGACCAACCAGAATTATACACCCATGAACACCAAAAGTAAGATAGTCATTTCTTAATTGTGCTCCATGTATGATTTCTAATTTCAACGCTATAATTGGTAATGTTGTGTGTCTCCTAGTTCCCAGTTGTTTATTAAAGTTGTTTTGTGTGGTGTTCGTTGCATCTTGTGGGTGTGTTCCGCTGTGGTCAATGCTAATTATAGTCTTGTTGGAGATATCTTCCAATGGCGTAGCCTAGGCAAACTAAAATTGATGCTTTTTATTATAAAAGGGAAACTAAGTACCACATAGAGGTCCAAAGTTGAGGGCATTAACATGACAATGAAAGAGGTCAAAGCTGGACAAAAAATAGTCTTCACAGAGTTGAAAATTAGTACCAAATTCAGAAAATTTGGAGGCAAAATGAATGCTTCGGCATACAAGCAGACATGGCAGCTACGCCATGTCTTCTACATTTCCAAAGTATTATAGCCAAAATAAATTTTGATAGCATGAAAAAAGGATCTCAAATGATTTTTATTTCAGTATATCCAGTATTCACACTCGAGTCTTGGCGAATGGATCAAATCACACAACGAGTGTCATAAATATCGTGTAAGATAGAAACATAGTTTGGTATTTTTTATCATATCCGCTACAACGTAATAGATCAAAATAACGTCAAAATGTTATAATTTTGACTTCTTTTCTTGCAAAAAAAAACCGCACGAACTTTGTCGTTTCTATTATAACGTCACAAACTATCTCGAGTGCTTCAGCCAATGACAATGCTCACAAAATAAGATGTAACGTGTTAACATATAATTTCATTATGAGATGGGTTTATGTAACTGCATTATGACTGTATCATGTTACACGTCTTCAAATTCCATAGCATCATTCAAGAACAGATAAATTTGCAGCATTAATCAGACATGCACTTTTATGCTATTTAGACCTCATCAGTGATCCTTAATCCAAATGATGAAACATGGCCAAAGACTGTAAAGTTATGTTTGAAAAATACCGAAAGACGTATCAGCATAGGTGGGATATGATGCTACAGAACCCATCTTTCACAAATTTCGAGAAAATTTTGTGAACGGAAATTTTTAAATGCGTTTGAAGAAACGATCAACCTAAGTTGATCGGACTTGGCTGAATGTGCCCTCGGGGACCCCTGGTACACCAACAGTGACACTCACTAAGTGTTACATATTTTACACGTTTTCAAATTCATAGTATCATTCAAGAACAGATAAATTTACAGCAAGGACCAGACATGTACTTTTAGGCTACTTAACCCTCGTCAGTGATCCTTAATCCAATCGATGAAACATGGCCAAAGACTGTGAAAGTATGTAAAAAAAATACTGAAAGACGTATCAGGATGGGTAGGATATGATGCTATAGAACCCACGTTTCACAAATTTCGAGAAAATTTGTGAACATACATTTTCGAATGTTTTTAAAGAAACGATCAACCGAAGTTTATCGATCTTGGCTAAATGCGCCCTCGGAGACTCCTGGTCCGCCAACTGTGACACTCACTAAGTAGTACAAATTTTTACATGTTTTCAAATAGAACAGATAAATAAGCAGCATGAACCAGACATGCACGTTTCAGTGATCCTTAATTAAATAATGAAATATGACCAAAGACTGAATGTAATGTCAAAAAATACAAAACTACGTATCAGTATGGGTGAGATATGATGCTACGGGAACCACATTTTAGACATTCTCGAGAATGTTTTGTAAACTAATAGGCACATAGATATTACAAAATTTATACAATTTGCTCTTGAAATAAAATCCAGCTTCACAACTTTGATTGAATGAAAAGCCAAAAATATTTCTTAAAATTTTGATAATCATATAACCATTGATATCAAGGTAGAACCTTAAATATAACAATTTTAACTTGGAATTTGTTTTTTTTTTCCTATGTATAATATTGATTTTGCATTCTAGAGCATAAAGCGCACTACATGTGGAATAAGACGCAGATTACAAAATAACAAAAAAAAAAACAAAAGATTGAAACGTTTCTTTCAATCTGTTTGCAACAAACAATGTACTTTACGGTCCAAGGTTCTACCTTGATATCAATGAGGCTAACCAAACAGGGGATGCCTACTCCTCCCGGGCACCTGGTCCCAGCCTCTAGCTTGCTAGGGGTCCGTCGATGCTCAGTCTGGTGCTCTTTTGTAAGTGCTATTGAGATTGTCCTCGTGATCTTCTTTATCTCATTTAAAGGGCAGACAGTAATTTGTCTGCCTGGGTATTGGAAATTACATCATACATCGTCCAATTGACGAAAGGTAATTCATAGAACTTCTAAGTTTCCTAATTAGAGGGCGTGGTTCTGCTCTTCGATTTTCCCCGTTTTGTCCCCTTGGTGGAGGAATTTGTATAGGGTATAATGATAATTCCAGAAAAAAAATCACTGAAGCTCTGTTTCGATAGACAAGATCAACAACATTTTATGAGAACTTAAAATTTCTAGTTTAATTAGAATGACAGTTCAGCTTTAGTTTATGATTTGTTTGGTTTTTTGTTGTTGTTTTTCTCGTACAGTTATTTTTAAACATTCCACCACATCAAGTACGTAAGTAAGTTGAAAACAAAGGGAATTCAAACAGGATAACCATAGTAGTGAAGCGCTACTCTACATAACTATTTTAGTGTAGGTGTTGTTTTTCATATTGTCCTCTATTATCTAAATATTGCGGTTTCTTTGTCTGACGTCACTTGTTTGTTGCATCTTTGTGTGTGTGTTCCGATGTGGTCAGTACAAGGTGATCTTGCCAGAGATATTTTCCTTAACCACACCATTTTCTACTCATGTGACATACGGCCGTATTAATGAGTTAAAGAAGATCCTGACGATAATCTCAACAGCATTCATAATAGAGCACTAAATTGAGCATCGACGGACCCCTAGCAAGCTAGAGGTGGGACCAGGTGCCCGGGAGGAGTAAGCATCCCCTGTTGGCTAGCCGCACCCGCCGTCGATGTTCATGCACGAAAATGAAAATATATTAAAAACATGCACTGTCTGTGGTTCTGTCTATATAGAAAGTGCTATGGCGACAATGTCAGGGAAAAATATTCAAAACACTTACTGTCAAACTCCTCGCGGGGAACTTTTTTACGAGCTCCACACGGCAAAGGGCATAAGTGTGACACAAATGAGTTAAAGAAGATCCTGACGATAATCTCAACAGCACTCACAATAGAGCACTAAATTGAGCAACGAGAGACCCCTAGCAAGCTAGATGTGGGACCAGGTACCCGGGAGGAGTAAGCATCCCCTGTTGGCTAGCCGCACCCGCCGTCGATGTTCACGCACGAAAATGAAAATATATTAAAAACATGCACTGTCTGTGGTTCTGTCTATATAGAAAGTGCCATGGCGACAATGTCAGGGAAAAATATTCAAAACACTTACTGTCAAACTCCTCGCGGGGAACTTTTTTACGAGCTCCACATGGCAAAGGGCATAAGTGTGACACAAATGAGTTAAAGAAGATCCTGACGATAATCTCAACAGCACTCACAATAGAGCACTAAATTGAGCATCGACGGACCCCTAGTCGGCACCGGCTGCCATTTAGTGTCGTTGGATTTGTATGAAGTCTTTCATGTTTGGTGATTTGGGCTTGTACTATAATCTATAAGAATTGACATAAGACTAAATTTCGATATTCCTTTCTTTCATTATAATATAAATTATGACTTGCAATTATTCATACAATAATACGGACATGTTCCAGCTCTTTACCTTCTTGAAGAAAATTTCAAACCAATTTTCATTCACCAAATCACGTGTTTCGAATATCAAATTCCCATCAGTGATGCTTCCAGCCATAGTAATTTTGCCGCCTAAATTCATTTCTGTAGCGCCCTCTTGTTTTATTTTTGGTGTATTTGCTTTACAGAGTGCTTTTCTGTAGAGTCGATTCAGTAGCATATCAAAATAAAATCTGTTCAAAATGGCATTGGAGGGATGGTGCTACGATGTAAACCTCCTTAATTTCGATGGTATGTTATATGAATTGACAAGTTTCCGAAATAGCAGAATGATATATATGTCAAATTGATAAAAGGCCAAAACAAAGCTTCTTTCAGGCGACAATGTGTCTTATTTCAAATAGAATGGATGAACTACACATTTCTTTTCACTGCTTTGTCAAAAAAGATACATTGAGAACTTGACATTTGTGTCATACTTATACCCTTTGCCGTGTGGAGCTCGTAAAGAAGTTCCCGCGAGGGGTTTGACGGTAAGTGTTTTGAATATTGTACCCTGATATTGTCGCCATAACACTTTCTATATGGACTAAGTGATAACCTCAGACAGTATATGTATTTTATATATTTTCATTTTCGTGTTTGAACATCGACGGCGGGTTCGGCTAGCCAACAGGGGATGCTTATTCCTCCCGGGCACCTGGTCCCACCTCTAGCTTTCTAGGGGTCCGTCGATTCTCTATTTTGTGCTCTATTGTGAGTGCTGTTGAGACTATCGCTAGGATCTTCTCTAACTCATTTGGTCAATTCTTAGTTTATGGTACCGTGCCTTTTCATTTCGTCTTTCGTCTTCCTTACCATTTAGTGCCTCTCGATGTGCTTTTCTACTCTATATTTTCGTCTTTGGGGTGCTTCGTCGTTTTTCTGTAAGTACTACAACCGAGTCCCGTCAGAGATCATCTCCCTTCTTGCATCATTTACAAAAAGAAGAAATGAATTATTTTTACATATATTCAACACAATATCATATGCCTTGAAGGGAATGAAATAGGTTTTTTCGATGAAAAATATTTGAAATTAAGTTCCACCCTTTTAAAGGTCTTCTTCAGGAAACGCAATCTTCGTAGTTTGTCCTTGTGGGTAATTTAATTTGTTTCGGATAGCGAAGGGCTTCCTCTATCTTTGAGAGAAAATCACTTATTTAATATACCATCCTCCCCCTTTGGCGACTACGCTGATCTGAAAATCGACAGTATGTATCTCTGCCGCAAGCAAATTTATATGGGATTGTCAAAGTCTTAATATCGAGTAAATGGCTCAGCCTGTATTAAAAGCATTGGCGACATTCTTTTTCAAATCAAAACGCAGTTGCATATCTGAAATAAGGATTCACCTTATATTATTATTTATATAACTTAATTTTGTCTCTTTTATTGATTTTAAAATATTAATTTTATTGATTATCTGTACTTAAGGTAGAGCATCCCTCAGGTCTCAGATGCTCATATTTCCATATGAACAACTTTTACAATATTTTCATCTCCATATATTCAAAGCATCTGCTATACCTGATATAACAACAAAATATAATTCATGGTTTCCTGATAATACCGAGAACTGAAGGCGTTTGAACTTTAACATTGGACCCTATGGTGAAAAGTTAGAAAAATCCCTGTTTAGAGCTGATAAAATGTAACTATAAAAGTTTCTTTTCCCAAAACCATATTAGTTTGATTATCTGAACAATATTCTGAAGAGATAAAATAGGGTATCCAGGCAAACAATTACCAGCAATTCTGACCTGAGGAATACTTTACCTTAATAATAAAGAAGTGTGACGTTTCACCTTTATGTCACTTTGTTAGTATCGTTGTCTCTTGATGGTTTTGTTTTATGATGTGATTGCGTTGTGTTTTGTACGATGTGTGATTGTTAGACAGAATATCTTTCCGTCATTGATTTGACGTAAGCGAGGTAACTCTTTTATCAATCGAACTCGAAGGCATTTTATACTTTTTGTAACATTTAAGTCGAATCGACTTTATCTTGTGTATATATTCATGTACTATAAAGTATACACAAGGTCAAAAAGGTTCATATTATTTTAAAACTGGCAAGGGTTGATTCAAATTTAAATTGCCGATAAAACAAATTCTGATGGACTTTTAAATATGCTTATATCTTTCAAAGTTTGTGTGTTAGGGACTAAATATGGCTCAAAATCAAATAAAAAACAATTATTGACCGAAAGATCAATGATAGCATCGCCTGGTGCTTTTTTCACGTAAAAAGATAATAAAGTCACTGAAAGCATGTTTTGTTTACATTTTAGTGTCCATGTGCATATATGGAAGTTTTTCGGAGGCAGATTTCTGTACATAAATTAATACTAGTAATATGACCTACGGGGATATAATTAAAGCATAACAGATCCCCCTTTCCAGAATGATCAGTGACATTCTGCATTGTGATTGAATGGCTGTCATCATCACCAATAAACATCAAAGAAGTACCTAACAGTTATTCAGTCTCAAAGTCAAGAAGGCAAGGCCAAATCGTGAGAATTCCCATCGGAACGGTTGCGAACCCCGGAATGAACAACAATCCGAAGTGAGACCAAGTGCCCGGGGAGAGACAGCGTCACCTGATTGCATGCAATACCCGTCGCAACAGTTCCATTGGAACCTGTCAAATTCGGTGACTGTCCATTTTGATGTACAGATCAGGTATGTCTGTTTGGTGATGATGACAGCCATTCAATCACAATGCAGAATGTCACTGATCATTCTGGAAAGGGGGATCCAATATGCTTTTATTATATCCCCGTAGCGACCGAAGAACTCCCTCTATGATGATTTCAGTCAGAATGATCCCTCTTTGATTAATATAAATCTGTAAAGTTTCTTCCCTGTAGGTCAATGATAGATGAAGGTCGTATCGAGAGACCATGTTTTCCACCATGCCAAGTATCACCTTGACCTTTGTTAGTTGACCCAAAATTCAATAGGGATCTCCTTCCATCTGCCGCAATCTATTTGTGATGTTTTCTCACTGTAAGTAACAAATTATGCTGCGGTGTGAAAACTTTGTTTCCGTAAAGCAAGGACTGACCTTCATCACTGACCTTCATCACTGACCTTCTAACATCAAAATCAGTTATAGTTCCTTTTATTCCTGATGGACATTATTTGTAAGTATCAAGCAAGATACAGGGCAATGAATTAAAATGATGTGTTTTCATACATGCCGAGTTATGACCTAGACCTTTTGACATCAAAAGGCTCCTTCTTTGATCATAAGCAATATATGCGCTAAGTTTTACCAATGAAGGCAAAGAAATACTAGACTTTCGATGTGGAAATGCTTTTTTTAAAATGCGGAAGGGTTCCAACTCTATACAAATGTACCTTCTTGAAGAAAATTTCAAACCGATTATCATGCACCAGACACGTGTTTCAAAAACCACATGGCATTTCAGACATAGCGATATTGTGCTGGAGAGAAAAATAGGAAGAAAATGGGGCTCACCTATTCTCAAAGAAATCACGTTTCCCAAGATTGCCGTAATTTTCAATGCAATAACTGAATAAATATTTTCAACAATTGTCTTGTAATCCATCAAGCATATGGATGTACACACATTTTTTTTTCAAATTCTCACAAGAAAAATTGATCTATTTAATTCTTCGGGCGTTGCAGTTGTAAACAATCATAATCACTTCCTCTTTCAAAGAGAAAATTGTAAGATCGGCTCTCGTTGGTCATCAAATGATGTAAATTCAAAACTGACCAATTAGAGGTATCCTTGGTAGAAAAGGAAGTGACTGTGTTTAGTAATACAAATGCTTGGAGAATTTTGGTTACCCCTTTTTCTTTCTCTCTTCTCTCCAGCACAATTTTCTCACTGACGAGGGTTAAGTACCCGAAACATGCATGTCTGGTCCATGCTTCAAATCGATCTGCTCTTAAATGATCCTATTGAATTTGAAGACGTTTAAAATTTGTATCGTTTGGTGAGTGTCTCTGCTGATGGACCAGGAGTCCCCGAGGGCACATGTAGCCAAGTTCGATCAACTTTGGTTGATGGTTTCTTCAATGCATTCGAAAAATTGTTATCAAAAGTTCTTGTAATTTCTAAAACGTGGGTCCTGTAGCATCATATACCATTCATCCTGCTACGTCTTTCGGTAACTTTTTGGACATAATAACTTTCACATTATTTGGCATTATTACATTGTTTAGATTGGGGATCACTGACGAGAGTTACGTACCCGAAACGTGCATGTCTTATCCGTGCTGCAAATTTATCTTAAATGATGCTATTGAATTTGAAGACGTTTAACTTCTATACATGTCAAGGTTGACCTGATCTATAACAGTCTATAGGGATTTTCTCTCAAGGACAATGTAAAAGTGACTTTACATCTCCATACATGTAGGTCAAAATATACTCACGTTTCGTTGCGGAAATATCATTTGTTTTCTTGAACAGACAGACCGACTTACGGACAAGATTAAACCAGTTTTACCAACCAAAAACAAAATCAAATACAGGAATTGCTAGCTTCCTCATGGCAATTTGTTTTCATTAAGGACTATTCCATTAAAAATCAACAGAACAAGTTTGTGGTGCTTTTGAAGTATTTTGTTTTATTTCAATGCATTATCTGTCATAATTAACATGAATTATATATAATACAAATGCATGGGAATATGACTGTACATTTTGAAGACATGAATGATCGGAAAATATTAAACAATCAATAACAGCGATATCGAATTTAAGTATGTGTGATATTAAACAATCAATAATCGATAATCGATGTCGATCTGAAATTCACAACAAGGCTTCATATTGTCTTCATTCTCATCTCTGAAAACATACGCAAAGAGAAACAATAACATATACTTATATATATTCAAATGCAAGTTAATAATAATACTTCAATTGAACTTTTACATATACTATGCATGTGCGTTAAGAATTACAGTTCAACGGAGTGATAGATTAAGAAAAACAAACTTCACAACAGCATTTCATTTTAAATATCTGCACTCACATAAATATTATAAATAAAAATACCCTAATACAATAACGCATGAAATATCTATAACGTAGGCGATGGACACTTCACATTTTATATTTTCAATTAGAGTTGTCCCTCTTTGCCCATTCGTTATGCGCAGAATGTCATGGAAGAGCATTTTGATTCAATGGGTCAAACTACATCTTCTTTAATGTTAAAACGTTTCTGTAGTTACAAACAAATCGAAAATCATGAATGACCCGAAAAAGAAGAAAATTATTATGCATCTACTGCAAAATATTCCCTGAAATGATAAAAACAAAATGTTGTAGATTTCTATACTACTGGTTTCTCTTTCTTGAGTTTATTATCTCCCGATTTTATCTTCTCGATATTTGATTTCAGCGTGTCCGTTGTTTTATCGATGATCGACACAATATTAATATCGTCTGTAATCTCGTGCGCACGAGAATTCGATTTGGTTGACGAGTTAACCCCGACTTGTGGATTTAAAGTTGTAGTGTCGTCTCTATTCTTCTTTTTCTTTCTTCTCCTCTTCTTTCTATTTTTCTTATTTTTTCTTCTATTTTTCCTGTCTTTTTTGTTTTTGTTTCTCTTTTTGCGTCCTTTCACTTTGCCTTCCCGCCTTTTCTTTTTACCCTTCAACCCCTTCCGCCTCCGGCGACGTCTGAGTTTGCGCAGTCTCTTCATGCGCCTTCTCTCTAGTCTGCGCTTTCTGCGCAACTCTTTCTCCTCCTCAGTTACTTTTTTCGCCCGTAAATAGTACGGACGAATGATTTGATTTGATGTCCTTTCGGGTTCCTCTAGATAAAAAGGTTTTGATACGATCCTTGGACTTGTAGCTGCCAGTACATAAGGTTTCTTATGATTAGCTTTATTGTCAAATTGTCTCTCAGGAATGCACATTTGTTCACACTCACTTTTACTTTTGAAATTATTTTGGTTGCCACGGCAACCTTGAAAATAAAACCAGGAGCATTTATTTGAATGTTTGTTGTAAAACCAACGAATAAATCTCGCTCCACAATCTCCAGGTTGTGGCGGAAGTTCACATACACGCATTTTCACTGAAAAAGATATGAAAAAGTACGTTAAGAACATTGATTGGTCACAAAATTTTCTTACTACCATGCATTAGAGATTTCCAATTAAATCAATTTCAAGAGAGATAACTCCAAAACAAAATCTAATAGAAAAACGGATTATATTAGGAGTTATTTAACAGTTTCTGTTCATGTTGTATTGACTCAGAGTTTAATTTGCGATTATCTCATATGTCTAGACATTTTCCTGCAATCTAGCTTTTGAGAACAATCTAAGTAAATTTGCAAATATTGGAGTGCATGTTATCGTCTACCTTGCATAAAATTTAATTTAACTACATGCATTTAGAATTTGTATCATGCTCCAATTGGAGCAAAAAATCATAATTTAATTTTTGTACTTGATGAAATCAAGATCCTCTGAGAGGATGCTTATCTTAGCTAATTTTCTGGGAAAAATACATGCACAAACAAGCTTCTCAAGACATATTCATGATACTTATACTAATTCGTAAACTTCCAATAGGACTTATAGGTTTTACCTTCTACATAAGTACGAGGTACGCAAACAGGAAATGACATGTTCATAGGCCATTGTAAATGTTGAATCGCACAGATTCGCCGATCCGGACATATTTTCTTATACTCCTGAAAAATAGAGATGTGAACCTTGAAATATATCTTACAAAATATATCTTGAATCTGTTAAAGAGATACGATCTTTTTCTAACTTTTTTGAAAACTAAAAAAGACATTCATTACATTATTTTGTTAGAATGAAGTCAGTACTATAAGATATTATACCTTGCATTTACGCTGTGCTGCACGGTCGATAAATAAAGTACTTCCGGTAGAAACCTGCAAAATAAAAATGAAAAAATATAATTATCGAAATTCTTGCAATTAAAATCCCTTCAATCAAATACTACTAATTAGCGCAGACCCACTATCATTATGAGTATGCATATTGATAAGTTTGAAATTGGCATCTTTCAGTGCAAGGTAAATGCACCGTAAAAGCCCGATTTGTATCAAGTCCATGATCGAGCACGGTTTTCTCATTTAGTTTGATGTATGATCTAGCCTATCAATATCTTTGGAAACTAATGAGTCCGGAGACAAAATAAATGTCATTTTACACTCACTGAGTCACAAATCTCATCGACTCGTAAATACCTTCTGTGCAGCGTCTCCGGCGAGGGAGAACGAACAACTTGACAATTGTGGAAAGGGGGGGGGGGGGGGGGGCAAGAGGCTAGCAATATTTTTTAGATGAAAGAATTAGATGTTTATTAATATGAATCGGTATCAACAGTGGCGTAGCTGCCATGTATACTTGTATGCTCAAGCATTGACTTTTTTCCAAAAAATTCTGAATTCGCTCTAATAATTTTTGTCATAATTTTTCACAATACTCTTGAGTCGATACTTTTTAGGAGTTTCAAGAGTCAAAGTCCTACTGGACCGCAAGGAATGCATTGATGTGAACCTGCTTTGGGCCACTTAGAAGTCCCCAACACGCTTGCAAAACAAAAAGCATCCACTCAAATTTGCTCAAGCTACGCTACTAGTTTTAAAATAAGTTAAGGCGATCGATGAAACTCCACATTATCATATTCCCAAAACTTTTACTGCATATAGTTTTGGCTCTTTCCGAACGCTACATGTACATGTATTTCACTCCTCTTATACTACTTATCAGTCCGTTTAGTGTTGCTTATGCTGCAAACATTAATGCAAATTCATACTTTCGTTGTAGTTTATAACTGAATCATTGAAGAAAGGCGGGGATCTCCAACAACATTTTGTTGCAGCACCCACAGCAAAATACCAAAACAACTCACGCAAAAACACATAGTAGATATGAACAACAAGAGAGGCAAAAGGGACAAGGAACACCAAATACGACATCAAAACATCAAACACAAAAGACAACGCATACACTAACGAGACGATTAGGATTACAAAATAATTCAATTCCCGAGTAAACTTCTATCTACAGTCATTCAAAAATAGTGATAAAACAATTTACCATCTCATCTATAGCTTTATATCAGTCTTTACAAATCCCCACTCTTCTTATCAATTAACACTTAAAAGTAAGTGTCAGCTAAATGTTGACATTTTCTACATTTGAATAATACGTTTTTACTCAGGAATCACGGGATTGACACTTCTAGATCTATTAAAGGTCTGCAGACAGATATCTTCACATTTTTGCTATTTACAAAGACGCAATCTAATGGTGATTAGCCATAAATCTTGTAAAAATAATGTTAAACTCTGGCCTTAAAACGTCTATAAATTACAATTTGCCTAGTTAACATGGATTCTGTGACACATTGCAACCAGTGCTAGTGCAAAGATTAAGATCATAGGATCGTCCATTTTATTTCCCTTAATCTTTTAATGATTCCCTATCGTGACCAACTGCAATACTAGCTGTAGCAAATGTCAAAACGAGGCCAAACTTTGTGCCTTTGATGTCACCGACGTCATTGTTACAGTTGACAAGAAACGTTTTGTCATGAATTCAGATTGAACCTGTTAAATGAAATGCAATACACATAAGATGATCATTTTGCAATCTATCACAGGGAAAGGGAAATACTATACGTTGAGTCAGGTGAATTTATTCTACAGTATCCATGTACGGGAAAACATGTGTCCGTTTTGATTTTTTCTTTCTTGTCACATGTATACCTTGGGTTTCCGATTAAGGACATTTGAAGATAACCTTGAGATGACCCCCAAAAAGTATGTCGACTTGATTTTTATGACACTTCCAACTTCCTTCCCGCAACTTTTTCCCTTCTTCCTCCACAACGCATCTACTTGAATGCTTTTGTTACGTAGAGTTAAATATCATTGAACTGAACAGATGGCTCTTGCACTGCAGATTCAAGTAGTGCAACTCGAATCAAGAAAGCAATTTAGCTAATGAACAACATTTTTGAAGGAAGCAAACAATGGTGATAAAATGAAATCATTTCAACTATTCGGAATGGGCAAAAAGACAAGGATTCCTTTTCACAAAGGAGGCTTCTATATTATACAGCACAAGTCAAGGCTGTCTATATGGTACTTGGAAGAAAAACATCTTGAAACTGCCAAATATCCGAAGTATACTGGAAAAGCGTTAAAGAAGATCCTGACGACAATCCCAACAGCACTCACAATAGAGCACAACTTTGAGCATCGACGGTCCACTAGCAAGCTAGAGGTTGGACTAGGTGCCCGGGAGGAGCAAGCATCCCCTTCTGGATAACCGCACCCGCCGTCGATGTTCACGCACGAAGATGAAACAATATATAAAATACATGCACTGTCTGAGTTTATGTCTATATAGAATGTGCAATGGCGACAATGTCAGGGGAAAATATTCAAAACACTTACTGGAAAGCTATGTTAGAAATGAACACATCATCATGACTGTACATCTATATGTCCTAAAAGAATGACTCTCTTTCTCAAAATACAGGGTACTAATCTTTAGGCTGAGTTACATTGCATGTGCACAAAAAAATCCATCACCACCACCCCACCCCTTTTTAAATTTATACAGTAATTCTCTGTTTCTCTCGTCTTCTTAGTAGTGGGCACTTTACACCACACGACCCTTTGCCCTTTCCGAAGAAAAAAAATTAATCTATCTTCATCACAAACAAACATCTCATAATGAAGAATATATATTCTATAAACAAGTGCCTATAATCGTTAAGCTGTCGACTGGCAAACAATTAACGTCGTCACCCACTGCTTTATTGCATTTGTGAATATTCTTATAATTTGCAAATCTGCATGAAGTTTTATATTTAACAGGTAGGTCTAGACACTGAGATTTAAGATAAAGAACTAGTTTTTACTATAAACATCGCAGGGGTCCAAGTAAGAAAAGGAGATTTTTGTCTATTGTAGATAGTTGCAAGGGAATTATCGAGAAAGCCTTGGAACAAGTGATAAGCTAGAAGAAATATTGATGACAAATTTATCATTTACTTCTTTATCTTCTTTGATTATAAGGTCTTCTCTCCAAATCTGTCTAAAGAACCAATTTTCATCCCCTTCATCTTATATTCAATTATTTTTCCTATACAAAACATATCTAGACACCAACGTTTTGTTCTGTTAATGTATAACAGTCTGGGCTTCTATTCATCAAGTGTAACACAACCCCCATATATTCAAAAATAATGAAAAGCCCGTGGTCTTTTCGACTAAGTCTTAAGATGTGAGAAAAAATCATTTTCATGGTATTTTACCAAAGGATCGCTAATGTACAAAGGATGTCAACTTTTTATTGTCAAAGTCCCTTAATGTGCTGTCCGATATAGAAGTATAGATTCTCAAATAACACAATTTATCTGAAAGTGCTTTAATGTAATAAATATTCCACCCATACCCCCATCGGGGTTTCATTGTGAGTATGTCATCAAATGAAATCATATACTATCAAATTATAAGGAAACTTACATGTGTGGGTATACGGTTTGTGAAATATACTTAGTACTGACATCGTATTAATCGATTATTAGAATAGTAAAGAGCCTCTAAGTATTATTCAGTTTTGTTAAATGTTTTAGCCACTTGATTTAAGATTTCTTTATGACTTAAGGTCATTTAAAAAGCAGTTACTTATTCAAAAATGCTTGAAGAAGGCTGCTAAATTCTTATGCTGGTGTATTTACGTAGAACATAGAATGTGACATTTTACATTATAACTTGATCCCCCGGATGGCTTAACAACAATGAATAAAACGAACATGCCACTTCACAATGTCAGAAATTAACAATGTAAAGCTCAGGATAATCAGAATTTGGTTGACCAAAACTATTATTGGTAAAGATATTATGTAATGCATGAAAAAATGAGCATTGCACTTAATGAACTACAGAATAATGTGTATTTCCGATAGGTCCCTCTGTCTACAGTTAAGATTTATTCTCGAATTTGTGGACTTCGGATTTCATTTGCATCTCTATTCAAATTCTCAAGTTTCAAAATTCCGCATGGCTTAAGCTATATATGTACAAAAAGCGACAATTACCATCCCTCAAAGTACACATAAAGAAACCTAAATCTGTGTTTAATTTATTTCAAATCATCAGACTCGCACGCTCTAGTTCACTATAATGCACTGTTTAAATAAAAAGAGATAGGGCCATACCAAATTATTTTATCTAGTTAAGTTGACATATTTCTTTTAATGATATTTACAGAATGAATGACAGATCCTGGGAATATCAAATTATCACATTAAGATATATTAGTGTTGAACAGCAAATACTTGGCAAGGATTACAAAGATTTGTAGTGCGGACCTGATAGAGGAACTCTGTATACCATATGAACAGCAATCCAAGTGCTTCCGTAGAGGTCCGCGTGATATTTTGATTCAACAACATAGTACACCGATACATGCATGCATACTATACTACTTTTCGCATCAATATAATATTGATGAATTATGTTACATTACGGTTGGTCTTTTGACAGAAAAATATGATGCCATATAATTTTCATCATCAATTTCCTCCACTTCAGATATCACTTACGTATTCATAATCATTTGACAATAGTTTAGATTTGATGCACCTGGATAGGAATCCGTTCATTTAAGTACTTCGAATATAAATCAAAGCTGTCAACAAATTCCATAACTATTATCAACTTTAACAAGTCATGTAATACATCAATTTCAAGAAACATTCCTCTAATAATATACATATTTTTACATAATCTATATAGACGAAAATTAGAAAATTCGACTGTCAACTGTGAATTGCAGTTATATATATATTTCATATCCTGACAACACGACTAATAATCTATTCAAATTCTACGTATCACAGTTACGTTACAAATCATTGACACTCGCAATTCCTCCTCCTCTCCATAAATAAACAATTCTATGGACAGTTTAGGTGGACTGGTTGAATGTAAGAAAATAACAAGATACGCATAAAGAAAATTAGCCTAAGAATAAACAAAATCAAAGCCGAAATATTTATTTTTCTAAATCTTAATTCATTCAACATATTTTTATAGAGTGTTTTTAAGTTTTCGTGGATAAAGCCCAAGAAAGATACTAAATACATTCTGGTATTTTTACATTCTAGGTTTACCGCGTACAGAAAGTAATTTAGCATTGCAGGAACGCATAACTAAGTCCCTTTTTGTTGTTCAGAATCTAGCTTATCGTTCAGATCTTAATTTTACTGTTTGTATTCAAAATTGAATTTATTTGTTAAACAGTGGATAAGAATTTAGTGTTGTATATCACTCAAAAAGACGTGGGGATTTACTCGAACAAACAGTTTTTTCGAGTGGAAAATATTATAAAAGGGGTGAAACGGTTAATATTATTTTCCGGAGCATGCACTATGCATTTCGTATCTAGGTATACATTTTACTATTCGAAATGAGTCATTCATAATCTCTTACACAATAAACATTTAAATACATTTTGTTAATATAATCTACATGTGAACAACCGGTTATGTAATTGCCGTTTTTTATAATACCAATTGTAATTTCCAAATTCCATTTCAGATTATACATGAACCTTTACATTGCAAGTACTGCATGAAAGCTTTGTGATGACTAATTTGGCAAAAATGGAATTTTTAAAATATGTTTGAAAAGTAATTTAAAAGCTTCTGGTGACTAAAATGGCAAAATCAAAAGTATATTTTAAAAAACCACAAAAAGACTCTTAGTTTCAAGAGTATGTTTGAAAAGTAAGGCTTGGATGTGACAATATGTTAAAGAATGTGTCTTTTCTGCAAATTTCTTTTCTTCTACACAAATTTCAAATATTTGTCATTTCTTTTTGCGTGGGATGTTAGAAGTATATACAATGGTACAGTTTTGTTTGACCTTTTCGGTATGTGATCCATCTTTAAATGATAAAAGTGATGGTAATGAACTTAGATAAAACGATGATTGATTTTAAACTAATTCAGCCTTATTTGCATATTAAATTAAGAGGCTGGTAGATTACCCTGTACCTTGATACGAAGTGGTCCTTGTAGTCTACATGTCATGGTGACCCTTTATAAGGAATTTACCTTTTATTTCTTTGAAAAATGCCGGAGTATATTCCTCCATAAACTGTCATTGTGAAATGGCACATTTCCATCAAAATATGTAACGTATCACGTATGTTGTCGAATTATTTTATGTTCATGTGAAGATATATCCTTCTTATCAGATTTGCTTTTATCTAACAACATTTGAAATCCAACCCAATCCTACCCACCCCCATCCTTAACCCAATCTATCAATCACTACAATTATAATGAGAGAAAAATAAACCAAAACAGAAAAAAAGAAAGAAACTGTTACCAAATTAAAAAGAACGACTTAAATTCTTAGATAATGTTTAATTTCATAAATATGCCCAATTAAGAGTTCTGTCCACCATAAACATTTGTCAAATGTATTCCAATTTGACATAAGATTTTGTTTCAGTGATAAAAATATGCCCCCCCCCCCCCTTCATTCAGAATAATTGACATGCACTTAATATCAATCCAAGGCATGTTTCCATGTTTCCCATGGCCTTGAGTCTTTATTCGAATTCTTAATTAGAAACGCATCATAACAGAAAAAGATGGAAGATAAGAAAAATTGCTAATTTTTGACATTTTTCATCATGTTATCAAAAAAGATAAAATAGCGTATGAACAAGATAAAAATGTTCCCATAAAACATGCTTCAAAGTCTCAAACATTCCTTCGATTTTATCTCACACACGTCTCCCCCTTTGCAAGGTGTTAAACAAACGAGAAAGAGATAATCAGATAAAATCCGGATCCTCCGTATCACGTAACAATTCTAGATACTATCAACGACTCTTGCGGTGCGTCTGAGGGACTATGATATTCGGCGCGGGAAACCAAATTCTTGTTCTGCTGAATAGCGTGTGCAGACGACACTGATCAAAATCTTCTTGTGAAAATCGCCTGAATGTGAATGGAGGTTATAATATGGGGCACGTATCGTTTCCTCTGTTTTGTGGTCAATTAAAAACATTTGAAACCTGGAAGAATTGTCGATTTGAAGCTGAGTTGACACACCGATCGTCGTGGAGGCCGGTTCATTATCAGTACCTTGGTATAACGTATACATGTACTGGTTTTATGGTCCTAGAAACGTATAAGGACATGGAAGTAAAGGTTAAGTAATGCATTATAGTGTTTTGGTCCGGTTATGATATGAATCGTACTTGCAACACCTAGCTACTTATCGCAATAGACAAGGAACTTGGAGCCACATACGAATTATTGTTGGTACTTAATATTGGTTTGCCTGTTTGCTTGCTTGTTTGTCTTTTGTGCATTTATTATCAAAAATTCATACTGCTTCATTTCAGTGACTTACTCCAAAAATATGTTAAAACCATGCCAATCACATATCGCTAGGCTATAAGATTGCTAGTATGATTGTTTATGCACTACTAAAAACATGTTTGTAGTACTGCAGCTAAACACATTCTTATTAGGACGTTGGTGTCATCCAATTCCACATTCTTTTTTTAAATTTGTACATGCTATATTTCAATGTGCTTATATGAAACCAAAACACTGTAAATGAAGAAAATAAGAGTTAAGAAGTTTCCACGTATGTACATGCATGTATGATAGTTACCCGCATGTCTACAGAGACTTGAACAATTTAAAAACATATTCATTTCAGAATGTTTCCTAAAGCAAACCACTCGCCAATGATTGCATTTACTACTTGACAACTGCGCGTGCGTCTTGCAATGCCTATTTGATGTCCCTCATTATCAGCAAAGACCCTCAGAATATGTGATTACAAAGGTTATCGGCCCTGAATCCCGTCGTTACAAACGTATATGTGTGGAGTTAATTACATTAGCCAATCAATCATATTATCATTCAACCTTCCATTAAAATGCCCCCTACAAATACAAACCTATTTAAACAAGTGTCTACTTTTAAGTCCGCGTTGATAAATGAAGATGATTGGTAGATAAAAAGTGCATTGTGTGTACGTGTGAATAAACTATTGGACATAATTATCCATCGCACGTACGGACGTTGACACTAACTGACTGCTCACGCCAATTTGTCATTTTGTTTGTGGCAAATGAAACGAATATATGGTGCACTAAGTTGTATGAAAAATAATGTATAGTATTTTTATAACTGACAGATATTAATGCTTTTTTTTAATATATTTTCGGGTTCGAGTTACTAGTATATGTCAGTCGTATATAAAATATGTCGTGATGAATCTATAGATTTTAAATGTAAATATTCTAATACTACTGTAAAAATTCAATGTACAATTAGTTATATATATGCGCAAAATAAAGTAAATAAGAACCGATACAATAATGTAAATCATTATTTTCTTCTATACACAAGTACATTCTCTATGGAAATTATTGACTTTATAAGTAAATCCTCGACTACTTGTGACTATCAGTCATTAGAATCATTTTCTATCAACAAAACTTTACGTGACACTGAAACCACAGTATTTTTTCGGGCTCGTGTACCTTTTTGATGGAAAGGTATGGCGAACCCGATATTGTATTGTCGACACGAACAAATCCCCCATGATGTCTTCCCAAGTTTCAAGTAGTATAGTGACTACGAATTCCCTTACATTGCTTTTATGGTTTATTTGCGTTCGAGTTTTCTACAACCCATCATTTCATGTGAATAAGGCGTTGGAGTAGGAAAATTCCTTTTGAAGAGGCTGTTGTGGAGATTTTGAAGTGTTGGAAAATAGAAGTATGCACAAATTATTTAATCAAGGGGGATCGTATCGGAGACACAGGGGACATGGGAATTTTTAAACTTGGTTCGAAAATTAATCTGCGAGAGCAAGCTTTGCGTTCATGGTCTCTTTGAGTGATTAATAACTTGTTCTCGCACCTATGGTACATGCCTGACTTGAAGATGACGACTGAAGAAGAAGAAGAAGAAGAAGAAGAAGAAGAAGAAGAAGAAGAAGAAGAAGAAGATGATGATGATGATGATGCGAATTTCAATCATCTTGCAATATGTTACTTGACATGTGCACAAATTATACCATTATCATTACTCATTTGAGCATCTAATAACTACATTAAAAACAGAAAATAATCATGGGCTAGACACCCCCCCCCCCCTTTCTTTACCGGACTGGTCATCCGGGTCCCCTCAATTTCATTTCCAGATACGCTAATGTTAAAATCACCGTTTGCTTTAACACACACAGCAAGCCTCGTTTATATACATGCACTTATGCCAAAAATTTACTGAATCATTTTCTCAATATGTATATTCATCCACTCATTGAAGATTAACCTACTTCGCAAGGTTCTGAAAAAGAGACACTACAGACTATAGATGTTCTACCTATGCTTCTGAACAATACATGCGAACTTAAGCCTTTAGCGAACCGAAGCAACAGTGGACGGGTGCTCACCAAAGGAACAGATGTAATTCTATTGAATCAAATTGAGAAAGAGGCAAAAGTAAACAAGAAAATATAGAAAGAAATCACTGCTACCGTTTAATCAACATCAAATCAACACAGAATTGTGAATAAACAGCAAATATCTCCCGCGTTGAATTGTAAATGAAAAACCCCAGGGACGAGACGGTATAATGATTCCGGAATAATGCCGCGCCGTTCGCATTTTCAATATCGCTTGATTGCGGGATTTAAAGACCTCATAAAATGAGCAGGCAGTGTCGTAAAATGAACAAGCAATGTCGTAAAATATTTTCGGCACAAAAGTACCGAAATAATTTCATAAGCCTGCATAGTATTCTGAATTCGACACCCGCGGGGTAATTCCCTATTAAGACCAGACTAAAATGATAGGATTTGGGAAGAAATGACGATTATGGCACAATAATCTTTTCATTTGTCCCTCCGAACTTAAGAGCATGTTTTCTAACCTGAAAAGAAGCGCCCTTGGTAAAAACGTTTTTCTGTTATTGTTTGTGTTGTGAAATATTGACATAAAAATTTGTTTTCATGAGAAATTTTAAATACGCATTGGTTAAATATTTAATGAAATATTCATTTACTTTCTACTCACTGGTCATTTTTACATCATCATTCGTGGGAGTAAATGGAGACATATTAATTACAGAACCATTAACGTAAGGACCACAGTTACATTTTCCGGAACATTTATAGCCATTACTGTCAGTCTAATGCCGTGTTTTACCTGTGCAAATCCTTGATTTACAAGACCCGCAAAACATAAATATAAACAATATGGCGACAAAAAATATATAAAGATACATTAGGCAGACTCACTGACCGTAAATACATAATTACATGGTGTTTATTTCCTTATAAATAATTCCTACAAGGTAAGAACATGCGCATTAGTACATGCATTTGTACATGTCAGGGGCATGCTTTACATGTTTTAACAAAATGCAATTTCCAAAGCAAGATTGATGGACTTTTTAAGCAATTAAAACAAGAAAAGCTCGAGTGATAGATCTTCGCCCTTTCATTCTATTTAGAAATGACGTAAATTTCGGGGGTTTATGGGGAAGGGGGAATGTAGACTATCAGTGGCGGATTTAGGGGGTGCAGAGGGAGGCCCCCCCCCCCCCAGCACTGACACCAAATATTCCAAAATTAGGTATATTTTCGCCCATTTTCAGTATAAAATCGGCAAAATTCGCCCCTTGTCCCTCGGCAAAACGGGGGGGGGGGGGGGGGGGCTCTGGATCCGGATCTGCCACTGGCTATAGCACCATATCGGCGGTGATAAACAATTCAACACAAATATCTTTAGGAAAACACGTTACGGCATAAAATGTGGAGATTTATTGAGTAAATACAACAAGAAAAAGAGTGAAATTTTCTCCATTTCATGACTAGATCTTGTAACGCACGTCTTTCAGCGGAATGCATAAATTTCTAGTTTAAGCTGCATTAGATGACAAGTTCTTAAGTTTTTTGCAGAAAGGGGATACCTTATAAATGTCAAACATGAAGGAAACGTGTCCAGTATAAAATGAAAACCATATTTTTTATTCTCCTACATCCGTCTTTCCCCTAACTCTTGTGTCATGTATGTCTTCCTCATTTTCCACATTTCTTTCATGCCTTTTAGTCCTCCTTTTTTCCTTTTACAATCTCTTCTTTCCACATACATGTAGACAATTTACATTCCTCTTATATCATTTTCAAATAAAATCAATAAAAACTTAATATTCTCTAAACCACAGTGCACTCGCATACCCGTGGTATTTTACAGTGCTCCCCTTTTCTACTAGTCCTTTTATTTCCTCCTCCTTCCATGCCTTTTTCCTTTGTTTCTCCTTTCTATCCCTTTTCTCCCTTTTCTACTAGTCCTGTTATTGGTTCCCCTGTTATTCCTTTATTTTATGCCCTTTTTCCCTGTCTCTCCTTTCTATCCCTTTTCTACTTGCCCTTTTATTCCCTCTCTTTGAAGTTTCCATGCCCTTTTCCCTTTTTTATCCCTTTTTCCCGCCTCCCTCCTACATGTACATGTGACTTTAGGTCGTATAGTGCTTAGCCCGTATACATGTATATAACCGGTATATATAGGAAATAAAAGATGTAAGATTAATCTTAATGTGCAGAACACCTGTTTGATTTTATTTTTGCCTTTAAATGGTTATAATGTATTTCATTTCTTTTTTATCTCATAAATATCCCATTCCAAAATCTAATACCGTGGAAAAAAAACTAAATGAAAAAAAGATAACATAAAAACTTATACAACATAAAAAAGTGAAACATATTAAGTCTTCATGCATAAAATACATTTCTTGCATATTTCAATAAAATCTATGTAAGAATATCAATAATAAAAACCAACCATTTTTGCTATAATTGTGTGCATCAAATATTGAAAAAGAGGAAAAATATGATCAGAATTTCTGCATTTTATTGACGTCATGCGCTATTTCGTGATCAAATTGAAAACAGAATGAATACTTCAATAAACGTTATAAAAATGTTAGTATTTTCAGATAAGAAGGATTAAAGGAATCTCAAAGAAGTTTATCGATGACCTTTTCAAATATTGATAGTAAACTTTAAAAGATCAAAGTCTTTTTTATTGTCAATAGTAGATTTCTACTAATGTCAGTTTTGATTTAAATCAAAATATTTACAGTTTCGTTTTGAACCTAACTTTTATCGCTTCTTAAAAAAACTGAAGGGTTTATACATGTAATCTATTGAGAAACAGAAAACGTCCTTGGAAAAACTGGACATCAAAAGAGCGAATTGCAAGAGAGTCGAATTGACTTTTGATAAGTAAACTTAACTTGTAGACATTTCATTTGCTTATCAATTCGATCCACACTTTACAAATTTCATGCAATTTGGATTATGGAAATCTTGTGCTGAGATACATGTGTACATCTTTCGAAATTTATCACGTGTCAAATGTCAATTATTTATCACTTTATAATTCAGTGGTATCGAAGAAGAATTTTGCATTTTACATGTATTAAACAAGTTTTGTCTATTCAATAGCGACCGACCGACCGTCCCCCCCCACCCCACTCCCCGCCCTTGTCGTGTATCAAAATGCAGCTTTATACAAAGCTTTATATTATGTATTTTACTTCAAATTTCTCAAAATGATTCTAAGCTTTATATCATACTCCCAAGAGAAAATGAATGAGATTCTAGAAGCCTGATAAGGACCCCCCCCCCCCCCTTTCAGTCCTTCTGATTTCTCTCTCCTCTCAAAATTGACATAATCTTACAATCTGTAGATGCATAACCATACACGACTTCAATATTTGAATCCTTCGTAACTATGCACTTCCACTCCTTCTAGACTTTCAGTTCACAAAACCAACCCCTGTACCATTGTTAATTTACCGAAACATTTGTCAAATTGTCATGTATATAATATGTGAAAGGCATAGAATAAAGACACTATCTAGTTTCGTTGCATAATGCAACATCAAAACATTGTCAACTATTTGAAAGAATGGATTATCTTAGGACATTCAAATTGTCAAAGCTTCGCCCCACCTTTTGTTAATTTTTCAAAACGTATTTCACAATTTTTAAATTTTGAATAAGCTATTGGTATTTTATCTGAAATCTTCCATAAGTTTTGGTTTTAGGGATCTTGTTGAAGTATTTTATCGCATTTCAGGACATGTTACACAAAGCTTTAACGTTCAATGTAATAGATAGATCATTCGAAACATAAATATCAGTTTACTTCTATTTTATGTCGTCTTGACGGATTTTGTGTTAACGGTGTTGGTTTTCGCATTTAGAATGTAAGATTTTTACTCTGTAAATGATAACCGATATCTAGAAAGAAAGACAGCGTACGTTTAGAAACTGATTTAATGTCTTTTTCATTACAAAAGTTGGTTTAAACTCAACATTAAATGTGCATATTCAAAAGGAAATGAATGTGTGGCGAAAGAAAAACTTGGGTTACACTTTCTCGTATTCAAATATCAATATGTTGTGTGGCGTACATGGAGAAAAATTCGGGTGTACATGTATTTCCCCTTCCCCTAGGGGAGGGTATATTCTCCGCACATTCTTCCAACGAATTGGGACATGAGACGATTTTTCCGAAGGGGTTGGGGAAGGGACGCACTATGTCGTTTTACTGCGAATCCATAGATTCGTTAAATTCTTTTACGTGAATGCAAAAATGTGAAAATGCCACTTTTGTCCAGTATACATTGTGATGCATGTACAGTATATCAACATATTATTCTAAGCAAAATATAGCAAGACCCCTGCATCAATTTTTTTCTCAGTATATATTTTGACACCGAGCCCCCTGCAGTCCTGTTCTTGGATAAACGCTCTATTATGACGTTCTATTTATGTTTTTTTACGTAAATTAACAAATGCCATATTGATAAGGTCCATATAGACCACCTATGGTTAATGTATACAGTCATCTCATAAACCCAAAATACACAATGAATCGATACGTTTGCTTACACCGTGTTTCTGAATGTACTCTATACAAAAATTCCCACTTACAGGCGAAAGAAGAAGAAATATTTCTACACAATCTTTCTTTGACAATAAGCAGCCGATTGGTATAAACAAATATTTGAAGGAACGATTAGCTTTATTAAACTTGAAATGTGTGAATTCGTTTTCAATTGATTGTAAACGTTTTTCACTATCCCCCGAGAGGGGCTGATTTCTTATGACAAATATTTTAATTATCAACCTTTTAATTGGAAATCTTGCCAAACTATTTATGCCTTATCGCGATTTTGCCTCAGGGACCAAATAGGACTAAAGAAGTTTCTCCTACTTTAAAGATATCATTTATTTTCGGTGATAAAAGGAAATGAACTTCACAAATTCCTGGATCAAATCTCAAAACCTGACGGCTTTTCTGCATGTCATTTCGTATACCTCTTTAAAAATGAAAACGCCCCACCTCATAGATGGTGCCCCTAATATTATAATATAGGTGTTTATAAATCTAGTAGCTGTTTGAAAAAATAGAATATCACACCTTTGAGTTGTTTGTAAACTTGTCTCCCATCTGCATCTTTCACTTGATAATCAAAATTAATTACCCATGAATAATGATAAGTTGCATACATGTAAATGTATCATATCCCTTCATTTTATTATATAATTTTCTATAACCCCCCCCCTCCCTCCCTACCAATATATATTATGGCAATTTTAAAAGGTCCTCCTGTGTCTTCTTTAAAGTAATATGAACTCTGTTGATGTATATTTCCCCAAATATATTGAATGAAAGATTCGCCACAAGAGAGGGGTTTAAGAGGGGGGGGGGGTGGCTGCGAAGGTGATGGTGAGTGCAATTTCGTTCCAATCTTTCGACTTCTTAGTTTATATGTAAAATGTATGTAGAATATGAATAAAAAAAAATATAACAGTATGCCAAAATTTTAATTTTCTTGTGAGTCGCATCCCTTTACATCAGATTCTGCATATCCTCTTTTCGTTAAAAGAAAAAATCAAAAAGTCTCTATGTCTGCCGCTTGAAGTTATTTGTATGAGAAAATAGAATCGAGTGTGACAAATTTCACTAAAGAGCCTTTATATGGTCAATAAGGGGGGTAGTAAAATAAGGTGTTATCGCTTCAAAATTTGATTGCCCCCTCTTCATCCCTAGACAGGCGCCAATGATTTGCAATTTATTCGGAGGAGTTTATTTTGTATTTAATTTATTTATGGTGTTTATCGGTATTTAACGTCCAGCGAGGACTCTCACGTTATCAATTGAGCCACCCTCCGCAAATATCCGTTCACGATCGTTCTACTCCGTCTAAACTAAGTCCTCCAACTAAAACCTTTGTAATGATATGGTCTAACAATGTCCAAAGGATTCTTCAACTCGGAGACCAAACACACTTTCTCACTCGAAAAGGTTTTGCCAAAAAATTAAAAATATTTTCTTATCGAAATCGCGACATTCTCTTTTTATCCCCTAATCCATCCCATCCCTACTCCCTCCTCTTTCCTCAATAAAAAAAACCTGGACCCACTCCTAGTATTCTGTATAGAGACCATGGACGGTCATTTACTGGTAATAATGGGTTTCTATTTCCTTTCTGGTCAGAACATAAAGAGATCGATCCTAACTGCCCCTATCTATTGTTGAATTGAAAAAGTCCATGTTTTATGGTTCCAGCTATAGTCATCCAGTCTGTATAAGGTGCATTTTGTGGGCAACTCAATGTTCCAAGTACGACTTTCGTATCACATTTATGATGTCCTATTACCCTTCGTCGTTTCTCTTTCTTTCACATACATGTAGTCATATTATGTTGAATATATTTGGGCGTAACCAAATGTGTTCGCAAGCTCTAGAAATATTACATGAAGAAAAACCATGAAATCTGGAATTGCGAATGTCGTCGTTAAAATCTTAAACAATACAGCATGTCTGTCTGTCAGTCTGTCTGTCCTTTATTTCTGGAAAATTTAGCGTCATTATTTACAATTGCCTATTGCGATCTGTTTATTCTGTTCCAAAGATTTGGGAAATCTTAAAAATTCATTTTAATTTATGCAAATCGTGAACTATGAACCATCATTGCCAATGACCTTGATTTTGACAATATCCTAGAGCATTTTTTTGTGTCGCCTGAGGTATTATTTCGACACTTTAGAGGGTTTGGCAATTAAAGTCGCTATCTCGTCCTTGTTTCTTGTATATACATGTATTACATTTGACTATTATACATAATAATAATTGAATGTCATATTTGATCACTTTCTCGGCTTTCTATTGATATAAGAAAACTTTGAGTATTTCTAAAGTTCTTTTTTTTTTAATTTTGTTTCGGATTCGAGATTCCCTTTTCACATATCCTCGTTCCCACAAGTTGCATAAAAAGTGAAACCTTGAATCTTTTCAAGTCACTATTTACTATTCAAATAAAGCCCTGAATCAGTGTTTGTTGAATTTGAGTTATGTAGAATGTCATCTTACATAATGAAGGTTGGGCTATTGAAATCTCTAAAAGACGAATCCGGTTATCTTCAATTTTGAAATTGGGTAACAGAAATGAGTTTAGCTGGGTACATTTTTAACAGCTTTATAAAGCCATGCTTTTAAATCGAAGGTTTTTATAGCGTTGAATGCAATCAATTTTACACATGCATACCGTGCACTGATTGATACAAGGGTATATGTTATTCCTTAATCCTCATTAAATTTGGACATGCACATTTACAAATAAAGCTTTGAAGTATCTTGTGTAGTCCTCTTTCATCCATGTATTACTACCTCATCCGCCCCTCACCCTCATCCATCCTCCCCCTTCTCTATCAGAAAAATAATTTTTGTGAACACTGACCCTTTGACTCTCCATACTTTTACTAAATCCTGACCCTCCGACTCTCCATACTTCTACTAAATCCTGACCCTCCGACTCTCCATACTTTTACTAAACCCTGACCCTCCGACTCTCAATACATTTACTAAATCCTGACCCTCCGACTCTCCATACTTTTACTAAGTCCTGACCCTTTGACTCTCCATACTTTTACTAAGTCCTGACCCTTTGACTCTCCATACTTTTTACTAAATCCTGACCCTTTGACTCTTCATACTTTTACTAAATCCTGACCCTCCGACTCTCCATACTTTTACTAAATCCTGACCCTCCGACTCTCCATACTTTTACTAAATCCTGACCCTTTGACTCTCCATATTTTTACTAAATCCTGACCTTTTGACTCTCAGTACTTTTACTAAATCCTGACCCTTTCTCTCCATACTTTTACTAAATTCTGATTTTGCACTTTTCTCAAACTTTCAAAATATCCGACGCACTGCCTATATCGCTGCAATATTTCTTACAGATTTTAAAATAAAGAAAAGGCAAAATCTATTAAAGATAAAATGGGAAAAGAAAGAATTTCTTTGTAATTAATGTTAGCCGAGTCCAGACGTTTGACATAAGCAATCGTCTGTGAATTCCTTTGATAACATAAGTATATTTAAGATGCAATTATACCATGATGCTTTTCAAGTGAGAATAGTTATCGCGTGCATCCTCTTGTTTACTATCCCATTTTCTTGCAAAACATAACACAGATTCACATGAAAAAAGAAGGTAAAACTCGAGCGCGGATTTAGAGTGGGATCAGGGAGGGGAAAAGGGGGGGGGGGAGTCCGGACCCTCCGTGTGATTTGCCAAAAAAAAATGTTTTTTTTCCCCAATTTTACGTAGATTTTTTCAAACATATAGGCTGCAGCCCCCCCCCCCCCATTGACGGCATGGTTCCCCTCCTGAATTTTTTTCCAGATCCACCCCTGAACTCACAGATGTCTTATACATAATGTTACGTCATTATTTTGAGCCACAAACTACGATTTTGACGATTTTTTCTTTGCAGAGAAAAGCATAATTTGTTCTTCTACCGAGATGATGCTTTTAAAATGATGGAATTGTTACTGGAGCCCAATAAATCAAAAAGTTGACTGGAGTTATGTTCTATTTCCAGTTTTCGTGATGCAAAGCTTAATATCCATTGTTTACAAGACTCTTCTATCCCCAACTACAATCCATAAATCTTATAAACTCATTTACTTACAAAAGTTTTAGTTTCAATGTACAAAATCTAAACAATTTTTAAAAATCTACAATGGGCCATAGGCTAACTTAAAACTTAAATTTTACTGTTTTCAGTGAGAATTTTCAAGAATTTACATTGTTTTTGCAATAATTCTTTTCTCCAATTTGTCCTTTTTTAATTCACAAATCTTCAAACGATGGATTTATTTAATTTATGTTATTTCGTAAAGGGGGTGGGGGCCTAGCTATTCTTGTTATATCAATGTAGTCTGCAAATATGCATTTACATATCATGAAAAAAAATGTTAGTCTAATTTTAACTAAAGGAGGGGGCTGGGGAAGATGGAGGAGGTGGTTGCAGGGTTGGGTTTGTAAGAGAGGCGATTCGCACCAAAGTGACGGGTATTTTGTACTTGATGCCACACCTCAGACTCAAACACCATATAACTTTCCTATCAGCCACTACCATCTAATATCTTTATGATTTTTCTGCTTTAAAATGGATCTACTCCATGCTTCGATTCGCTTAACTTGCAATTAACTTCACCCCTCTCCTAACGCTTTTACAATCTTTGCCTCATTTATTATAAAATATAGTTATACAAATATTTGGAATGATTTACCATGCTAAAATGTGAGGGGGAAAGTGTCATCGAGCGTTGTCGATTTAATAGAAAAAGCTTAAAAGATTTTATCGAAGATCAAAAGATGTAGAATGGGGTATTCGCACTGCATATATTATAAGTGTATAGTTTGTTGCACACAGGAATTTTGAGGCTGTATATTACTTTTTATTATCAGAATTTCACCATGGCTGACAGGAAATATATGTAGCATAAACTCTAAACGATATCGTTAATTTTCGCAAACGGCTGTAGCTCATCAATAAATCAGATTATAATCACTGGAAATCAATGTGTATGTACATCTAGAATGATTATATTCGTGTTTTTAAGAACGTATTTACTGATGATATATTTGTAGGCATCTATCAGTATTAGAACGCCTTAAGTTTCCTATCCCTTATCATCTTCTTTACAGGACAGTGAACGTATATATTTTTTTTAAATCTCAAATTAAATTTTAAGTTTTTATATTCTGAAATCTGATATCTTTCCCCACCCAATGATAGTGCAACATGCAGACACAATAATTTTTGCAAAATCTGAAGTCCAAGCTTTGGGTGATATTATATACAATCTCTGCATTCCCCCCCCCCTTCCCCAGCATACAGGTATATAAATAGAATAGAAAATGCACAAGTAGCGACACCTACAATTTTTTGAAACGATGACTGATTGGAAAAACTGAGTAACGTAGAATCTAGATGATGCATGATTACGTGGAAGTTTTTTTTTCTTTTAACTTTTGAAAGCTTCATAAAGTACATGTATCTATAACTGTGATGAAATATCGTACATGTTAGGGTCCATATTATCATAATGAGCGCATGAAAAAATAAAATTAAAAAAAATGAATGAAAGAATGAATGAAGAAATAAATAGATAGGAAAGCAAGCAAATGCGTCGGATAAACTTAGATATCTTCAAAACTTGCATCCTAACATACATTATATATTTATATATAGGATCACAGGTGTTCTGTTACATTGAAGGATGCACTTTTTGCTATCTATGCTGGGAGGTTTAGCAGCTGTTATAAGATCTGCAAGGGAGGGGGCTGACGTGAAATTTATCTTGATCCTCCGCTGATAATGTCACCTAACCTCACCGATTATCCCCCCATGATTAATTGGACACTGAGGGTCAGCTACCTTCAACATCGACACCCCCCCCCCCTTTCCCTGCAATTCAACATTAAATTTTGAATTGATGTTTCATAAATTAAAATCACAGTGAAAACATCAATGTTAAACTTGGGGTTTTTTTTTTTCGATGATATGTTCATTGAAGTTCCTTTCTTTTTTCAGTCTAAAGTTGAAATGTCTGTCTATTACATGTAGGTATGCCTTAAAGTTTGTACATGTGTTATAGTGTTCTTTAATTCAATCGTTCTGAATTTTACTAATTGTACGTGCACTATATCGTATCACCTTTTTACTCTATCTTTTCACTCTATCTTTCCATCTTTTCTTTGATACTTTCGCACACTTTTTCATTCTTTCAAAAATAAACTTTCTGTCTTTTCACCAAGTCTCAGGATGCCTGTTCATTTAGTATAATATATGATAAATATGTACACTATAAATCCATAAATAACGAGTTTTACTCGTGCTCTTTCGAATTCCAGTCCAACACTCGTTTTACAGCCAATAAGGGACCCTATTACTCTATCACACTGGTTCATTAATTATCATAGTAATTAATTAAACGATCTGTGCGCGTGTGTAATGTACAAACAGTGGTAGTCTGGATGCCTATTATTATTGGCTTAATGTATAGACGACTTGTACCGAGTTGATGGGCCCATACATCATAGTATTGTTTATATAATTAAGACCCTTAGACAAAACAAACAATCATTATTATGGTGGGTTTATTAAGAAAAATGAAAGTTCTTTTGACCTTTACTCCGTACTTGAAGACTATTCTCTCTTTATTAATTCAAAATAGCATTTGAAAGTTTCCATAATTTTGGGAGGAAACAATTCAACACTGACACTTTAAGTAACAGATAACTTAATTTGAAAAAAAAACAACAAATAAATGGCAGTGATGTACATTTGCGAAACAACATGCATGTTTGGTTTTGAGGTTTTTTGTTTGTTTTTTTTTTAAATAATTTTTTTATATTTCATTTTATCTTAAGTTTAAATAAATAAATAAATAAATAAATAAATAAATAAATAAATAAATAAATAAATAAATAAATAAATAAATAAATAAATAAATAAATAAATAAATAAATAAATAATATATTAATTAGTGCAATAATATATGAAATGCAGATGATAATTACCTCTACAACTGCACAAGAAAGCAGGCATATAGCTATATATATGCCGCCCCGTAATTCCATCGTGAAAATAAGAAAATCCTTGGTGCTAAACCATCTTCATTAACGTCTGTTCAAAATAAGTATCCTCTAAAAATTTTCAAGCAAAGTTCACATTGAAATCTACATCATAATTTCAATAGTTAAGTCCCCATAATATCACGCGAAAATCCTTTTACATAAAGTTGCAAGACGAAGGACGTAAAATATGTGTCAAAATTCATAAACGTTTTTCAAGTATGATAAACTAGTATTTCACAGAGCGTCATACATCACTGTTTATATGTCTATATTGTGAAAGGGTAAGTATGAAATTCGAAAACGTCTAATAACACTGAATGTATAGAATATATCCACAAACGAAAATTAAAAATCCCCGTCAGTCACAGCGTTTCCACTTCAGGTATATGATCGGACCTTTAAAATGCTCCCTTCTAATAATTATTTAATTTTTTCCACTTTTAACATCATCGCGTGAAAAGCTTCTTATGTGGAAAAAAAATATCCATTTGATCTGATAAGCATGTATCATTGACCAATCAGTGATAACAAACCACTTGAAATATCACAACTCCACAAAAAAAAATCCTCCTCGTTCCGGCGAATCAACGAAATAGTGTCTAAGTGGGGTCCCCAGTGCACATTTATACGTATAGGATAAAAATGTAAAAAGCGTGTCAATGAAACATCGCCGCAAATTGCTAATTCATAATCCCATCTCTTTTCTGAACTAAACAGGTGTATGGACAGAAATACCGCAAACTGAATGGGTGATTACGCTAGGGTTAAAGTTCAGCAGGGTGAGAGGTCACGGTTTCAGCCAATCAGGTGCCGTTTTAACAAATTGTCGAGTAGAGCAAATTTTGTTCGTTTCGGACGATGGATTTAAAAAGCTATTCTCGTGTAGATATATTGAATAAGCACTAGAAAGTTTAACAGATAGAACAATATCTTATAGCGGTAAGGGGTTTGCAAACACTCTTCTCTCTGAATAGTTTGATCACCAAATACAAGAGGCAGATAAAAAGGCCTGAAAGTTGCCAGATTCGAGCCTGAAAAAAAAGACATCGTTGGTGACTTAGCACAATACATTAGTAAATTTTAACCAATGACAATCGATACAGTGCTAGGTTTTTCTTCATCTTGTCATACATTTCTTTGTTTTAAAAATCTAAACTTTTTTTCAACTTCGTGTTTATACGTTCTCATATTTTAAGTTTTGTTTTCATATGTAGCTGTTTCTAGCTGTCGGACAGCGTTGTTGAATATTTTTATCTTAGAACTGCATGGATTTAAGGAAGTGAAAGTTTTGGGGTTTTTTTATGTTGTTGGTTTTTTTTGTTTTTTTTGTTTTTTTGTGTTTTTTTTTTTTTTTTTTGTGTGTTTTTTTTTTTTTTTTCATTTTTTTTTTTTTTGCATCATGTTAAAAAAATAAAAGTAGTGTACAAAGAAACATAAGTATATGATAACAAAATCATTTATAAAAGGGGGGGGGGGAAGAGGTGAATAAAAAAAATCTCATTTATTGTCTACATTTTGCAATGTAAACATACTTGACAAACAGACACATTTTGCTTGTTTAAGGGGCTACTTTACAGACATCAAATCAAAACATTTCATTAAGAAAATGTTTTCATATTACATTCTCTTCTCATTAATCATATAAGGCGTCGTTATTTTATAGGCTGTCGTGAAATCACAATTTTGTTTGACACTTCAATGTACTCCTGATTTACGTTGAGCCCGCTTAATTCTACCGTTATTTTCTATAATAACTTCACAAAACGAACAAAGACACAGCGTACCATTAGTAAGCTACTGACCGCTCTATCCGGGACCTAACGACGTTTGGCCTGGATTAACTCCCCTTTAATCCCCTCATATCAAGATGTTTGCTAATAACAATTATTTAATCAAGGGCGATTAACTCCGTCAGACGGTCGTAATCTGCGCCAGGGCGACCTTTTTGCCGCCTTTACATTTTAAGTATATAGAAAGTAGACATCAATTTAATGGTCATTTTCCCACGAAAAGGGGTGAAAATTCAATTTTGTTCCTTTAAAATTATTTGTATATGACATTTTTACAATGAATTATGTAATAATAAAGTTACGCCTTTTAAACAGCCTTCAATTTTTTTTCGAAATCAGTTTGGCATGCATTTTTTTACACGTATTTTCGCGTACTGCCAGGATTTATAAATTATTTTAGATACATTCTCTGCTTAATGGTTGATTTGCCTAGACTCATCAGCGCTATCTGTAGTCTTACAACTTATACAAAGATCAATAGGGGAGTTGCACTGGTTGTATGTAAATGAAAGTACCTAAATAAATAAATCTACCTAACCTAGAAAAAAAATTAATCTACCTAAAAAGTGTACCTAAAAGATCTACCTAAAGAATCAACCTAAAAAAATAAATCAACCTAAAAAATTAATCAACCTAAAAAAATAAATCAACCTAACATACATGTAGAAATGATGAGACAATTCTCCACAGGACGTCGTCTCAACCGAACACACACACACAAGAGACCAGAGCGGGGAGAGGGCGCACGTAAAATAACCACGTTAACAAACAAACGGATACAACGAAAACAATTTTCCGTTAATAGTTACTGTAGGCGCCGTGGTCGAACTAGCCGTTTCTGCTAGTTCTAGCCGCTTCTGCTAGTTCTAGCCGCGCTAGGACCGCGGGTCGGTACCATTCTATATCATGTGTTACAAAAAAATGTCCTAGTCTGTGTTGTACCTTACATGTCTGTGGTGCTTAAGAAAATAATGATACTAGAAATACCCAAACGAATACAATATGGTCGTTCCTTTGTTATTTTCTGTTTTGCGTCCTCGTGCTGGTAGGTTTTGAGCCTACAGTCATAAAAACAAAATCAAAATCAATTTCTTTTTGCTAATTCTATGTGCTTTCTACAAACATTATAAGAAATTGTTTAATTTTTTTTACATTTCATGTAAAAAATGTAAAAGTAATGCAATGATAAAAGACATTGAATTACATATCATTCTTTGTTAACTAAAATCTGTTCTTAATCAAATGAAACAAGTTTCTGTCATGTTTCATTTGAATTACATAATATGAAATTGCAACTTTGTTTTATTCGCTTGTTTGTTTTTCTCCTTGGCTGGCTGGTAGCTTTCTCATTTTCAAAAGGACGCAAAACAGAATAAAAACAAGAAATGGCCTAATATAAAAGAGACAAACAAACAAGACTTGATCAATGAGTAAGAAGGAGGAGGATCGATGGCTACGCAAACATGAAAGTTATAATATTCATTAAAATTGTCTTTTTCGAAATTTCCTTTTTATAAATGAAAAAGAGCACGTGACAATCATGTGCTCACTTTTATTTAAAAGAAGGAAAGTTAGAAAAAGACAAAATGACTGTATGCGTTCGTTGAGATAATTAATTCTTCAACTTCTACTGTTCCACCACTTCTTGGCCACTGATATTTACCTAAATACAGCCCTTATCTTATCAGCTCCTTTCCTTTTTATAAATGAAAACGAGCACGTGACTATCGTGTGCTCACTTTCATTTATACGAAGGAAGGTTAGAAACAGACAAAATGACTGTATGCATTCGTTGAGACAATAAATTTTTCAACTTCTACTGTTCCATCACTTCTTGGCCACTGTCAACACGCTGACCCAGCCCTCTCGATCAGTACTAAGTCTCTCTGAATCAAGATTCGACCTTGTTGTGGGTCAACAGTGCTGTTTACATGACGATGTGCCACTCAGACGCGCAAAATATTTCAGAATTTTAGACTGGAACATCTGGGGTTATTTTGTTCAAATTTAAACAACGGGCTATGAATATATTTATACAATCTATATAAACACTAATAAAAATGTGACAAAACGACTTATGGTCCCGGCTTAAGAATGTTAAGCCGTCTATTGAATAATCAGCGAAACGTTTGCAAACAGAACGATTAGCAGCACAACACGACTCGACTCTAACAAACATTCTTTCACAAATATGACATGTATGGTTTTAAAGATTTTGAAGAAACTGCTGATAGGTGAAAGAAGTACTTTTTAATTGTTTGCTTATATTTAAGTGATATTTAGATCATTAGATCTAAACCTTTGTTAACTGAAGCACATGTAGTTCTGAAACGATCAGTATATTTTTCACCAAGTTACCAAAATTGGTATGCATCTAATAGTATGTACTTGTTGTCTGTATGCTCCTTGGACCCCCTCACGCCAACATCTGAGCCAACGTGAGACATTTATATAAGTTGTGTAACTTGTTTGTTAAACGTTGTAAAATAAATAAAGTTTAAAATTCAAAATTTATGTACTTATATGCACAATATGACAATATCATAGACACTTTCAAAAAAAAAATTATATTCCAATGTGATCAATAATCCAATTTGCTCAATTTATCCAGTTTTCACCAAATCATTATCATATTGCTTCCTTTAATATGAAACTCTCATAATTGCATATTGAAAAGCTGTGCCAACAAAAACAAAAATGATCACTATGTTCACGAGCCAGTTTTCAAAGTACCACCGTCAACCAATTCCATGCATCATGTATTGACATGTTTTGAATAGCGTGAGAAACAGTCACTACCATGAGCGAAGATTTATAATTCAAATGATGAAAAAAGGCAAACTTTTATCAGCCTTTTTCTTGCAAAGTGCATAATCATGCTTATCATTCATGTATTTCGCTGATAATATAAATCTACAGAGAGACAAGGGGACCAAGCAATTTAGACATGATAAATAAAAGGCATGCTTCGTTTATTTATGACCTTCCCTCTATGCATATTAAGACGCTTTTATGTTAATTAATAATTTATTGAAATCATTAAATCACGAATTCATGTTTATTAAGCCTGTCTCACTCCATACACGTACAATGTACATACAGCAATGGCTTTGAATTAATTTTATTTTTTCAAAAGTTCGGCAAAACTGTTTCATTTTTCTTTTGATGCACGAGTGCGTCAACGTATTGTCCCGGAAAATTTCGATTTGACTTATACGAGTTCGTCAAATACCGATGTTTTTGTGCCAATAATCAAGGATAATTTGAAAGTTTTTTATATGTTTTTTTTTTATTATCTGAATATTCATTCGTAAACTCATTCGTTTGTTCTTAAGGAAGAATGTGAAAGAATGCATGCACATACATTTACATGACTGTATTAAATCAAATACCAGCAAATAATTTTTATTTAAGGCCATACCAAATTAATTAGATGTTCTTTGGATTTCCCGCACCATATTTTTCAAAATTTAAAAAATAATATTATAAAAATAAAATGCTCGCCCGCACCACGAAATTTCTGGCTCAAGATTTTTTTGGGGTCGGTTCTGAATTCTGCAAATCTTAAAGCTTCTTGAAGTCTGAGATTGTGCAAATTTCGAAGAAAATGATACTTCTTATGTTTGAAATATTATGTTTGGAGCAAATTTGTTGTCCCATCGAAAGTCAAGGAGGGGAGAATGTTCGAAAATCTTTTCCGTAGAGCTATGTGCCAGGCTTCCTAGTCACCAAATTTCTATGGGGATTCCTTTTTGAGTACGAAAAACATTCGAAATATATACTGGGATAACCTGTATCAAAAATGAAGTTATTTTACTCGCCCGCACCTTAAAAACTGCAATACTTAAAAAAAATAAAATAATTATATTTTCGCCCGCTCGCACCCTTTTTTCACAAGAAAATCCAAAGAACATTTAATTAATCTGGTATGGCCTAAGAGAAACGTACTAATTGTCCATAATAATTAACGGATGTCAAATGGGACAAATCAACACCCATTATAGATCATGTAAAACAAGTACGTTTTCTTGTGAACATCTAAACACAAAATCAAACGTTGTCGTGACGAAGATTTATGGTCAACGTCGTCGATATACCAAACTAGCACAAAGAATGAAGTCGGGATTTTAGACAAGTCTTTTATTTCCGGAGATGGAATTCTTCCGCTCCGCAGCAACGACTTTTTATTCACCGCGGGACTACCGTTTAAGCTTAAGGATCAAGAATGTGGGAAGATTTATGTCTTGGATTTGAAAATGGTGATTGCCTGTGGTTAAATCAATCTTGTAGCATTATTTCAGGGCATTTTTCTTATGATCTTATTATTGCAGGCTTAAATTTCTCTTAAATTTGCGCGTTCAGTGTAAAAGACGAGTAAAAAACCGAGACAAGAAGTAAGAAAAAAAAAGGGTGAGGGTCGTAGAGAGATCTTGTATGCGAATGCATGTCTTAAGTTGCGAAAGTTTTCTGGAATTTCTAGGTGTCACGAATGCTTTAAGAATCCATGCCACTACATATTCTTTCCTTTTTTCCCAATTTTTGGTTGGATAATTCACATCTTGAATAAGACATCACCCCCCCCCCCTAAAAATTTAAGTACTGTCCTATGACAAATTCGAAATATTGAAAATATTTAGATTCGATAATGAATACTTTGTGCTTTATGACTGTTTACGAGGACTGATTGATATGTTGTGAGTCTCGGTTTTCTGGGTTGCTGAAGGTATTCTGCTTATAGATTATCTCCAAAAAGGACAAACAATCAATTGCACATAATATGCTTCACTTCTGACACAGTTACCAGAAAATATTAAACTCAAGCGCTGCGGAAAACTCACTAGTTAAATGTGTGTTGTTCCATCAGGACAATGTATGTCACTGCCATAGCTGCCATTCATGATTGTGGCTTTAATTTGATTGAGCATCCGCCTTACTCACCTGATCTTGCTCTATCAGACTTTCATCTGTTCCCAAAACTGAAAGCAGCTATTTCTGGCACCCACTATCAGTCTGATGATGACGTCATACTTGCAGTGGATGGCTTTCTGACCAGTCAAGATAAGGCGTTCTTTAAAAGTGGTATTGAGGCCCTCAAACACCGTTCATGTATATATACAAAATGTACTGAAGGGGATTATGTAGAAGAAATAATGCAAAATGTCATGATAAAATTCAAATCCTTAAATACGAGGCTCACAACATATCAATCAGCCCTCGTGAATAGTCACTAAGCAAATCTAGAATATTCCAATATTTCGAATTTGTCATAGAACAGTAATGATAATAATCCAAAGAAGTATAAGTACAAATAATAAGGAGAATGTATATTAAGTTCTTTCAACTTTAAATGCTTTGACAATTTAAGTTATGAAATTTAAGCATACTTCTGCTTCAATTAAAGAGTGCATTGTGACCTACAACATTTGACCGTCTTCCAATAATTTAAACCTTTAAAATAGATCACTTTTGGAGCTATTTGCTTCACAATAGCCCCCAAATCTCTTAAAATAATTATCTTGTTCTGATAATTGAAATAAAAGGCCAATTTTATACAAAAAGGTCTAAAGTGCATTTCTTTCTTGTAGGTCAGCCGTCAGGACTAAAATATTCTAACGACAGAATTACTGAATGAAACGGATCTTTCGGATTGTATTTTTAACACCATTTTATCTGGTGTTCATCTAGGTATTTTATTGTGGTGTGATATTTTCAACAATGCAGTGCCCGAAAGATTTCAAGATAATTTCCAAATGAATGATGCAGTATTAGAGTAAAATGTCACAGATAATGCTAATTTATGATCAAACGTAATTGAATAATGCTACCTACAAAAGGACTAGAATCCACTTAAAATTCTTGTGAATTGGCTCAACATGTGAACTTTGATTCTTTTGACAATTATGGCTATCTTGAAGTGTAAACATCTTGCTTTACATACATGTATGCATAACAAACTGTCTGCAAAAGTAAATCATCCCGTAAGATCTACAAGATATCGTGAAACTAAAACCCAGTCTTCCAGACCGTCTTTGTCGCGCCGGAAACCACAATAACCGTTCTCTATTCCTTTATTTATGATACACATTTCCTTTATTGTCGTAATTGTTTCTCATTCATATGTGCATGGGGTTTTGTTTCATTTCATTCAAAATTTTGCTTTTGAAATTTTTAAAATAGAATTTCAAAATATATAGGGTTACGACTTTACAAATCATGGGACACGTCTTCCATATCAAATTTCTAGACGTCCAAAAGCTGAGGGACTCCAAAAACTTACATGGGGTAACTCCACTGTAATTCAGAGTTCTATTTTTGTTAGTTTTTCAACTTAACTTTATCAAATAACAACTTAATGAAAAATATGAATGGCTTAAAAACAAATCTTTCTCGAGAACCAGTATCAAGTGAAAAAGAAAAAGCAAGTTTTTGATATGAATACCACCAAGTTTGGTGTGTGTTTTTCGAAATCGAAACTTACAGAATTACATTGACTTTTAAGCATTTCCTCCACTTTGTAATCATATCTTAAACATGGTACTTTTTTAATTTAAAAAAAATTCTTATTTTGAAGTGTGTATATATACATATCATTTCCATTTGATAATACATGTATAATATAGATGCACATATGTTACAAAATTTGTAAAATTCGACTTCGCGGAGATGCAAAATTCATTCAAGTTAGAGTTCTCTTCATAGAGTTATACATGTACATGTACATGTAACAATTCTTTCGGATTATAAAACAATTTCACTGAATTTTGTCAAAATTTCTTGTTCGCGTCCGAAAAAAAAAAATGAATTGTGTATGACGTAGTTCATACATGTATCTACTGACCATGAAACACAAATCAAAACTTATACCACCAATTTATTTGATATATATTCATTTTGCGAATCTATATCAATCATTTCAATGACTATAACACTTTATCCTTTTATGAAAATATAATGTAATACATGAAAATTAATGCATTGAATGTAATCCGTTTTCATTTCATTCATAATGTTGTGTGCATTGCAGCATCATAAAATTCTAACCTAAGGCCAGAGTAATTTAATGTTTTGTTTTACGTCCCGAACTTTTTCTGAAAGGTACATGTAGCCTCCCGCCAGGCATTTAAAAAAACACACAAACACAAGATTAATTTGAAGGAATATTGAAAGGAAGACTGAAAATATAACAGAAAAATATCGTTCTCAAATGAAGTGGATAATCCTGACTTTATTTTTAGAAAAACAACTGCATGTATATGCGTCGCAACCGTATTTGTAATAACGACCGGATTTGTAATAAACTAGATTTATGAAATATTAGGTTATTACATATTAGGTTACACGTCCCAACCGGATTTGTAATAAAAACCGAAATTTTATGGTTTTAAGATCATTTACTGTTATTTTTTTTTTACCTGAAAATGCATGTTGGTGTGCGTTTGTTTTTTTTTGGGGGGGGGGGGATTCTCGTAAAAGATACCAGCCCGCGGACGTGAAACAAAATATTTAATTACTAATTTACTATGGCCTAAAGTTTAAATCAGAGATGTTTTCTTCTTTAGTCTTCCTCATTTGTCGTTCTCTTTTACATGTCGACAAATTTATTGCTCTATTTTGCATTAAAAAGCTCTGGTTATATTTCTTAATTGGTAATTTATTGAAAGTATTCCTTATACAGATTGGTAGTGAAAACAATGATGTATTTTAATAATCATCATATCGATATTGATTAAGATTAATATAATACTAATCATGATAATGTATTGAAGCTTTCTTGAGATTGATCTGTACAACCTAAAGTGCATAGTGCATGTACACATGCATTGTTAGATGAATTCTAAAAGTTATCACTTATTCTCTTTTGTTAATTTCTAAAAAAAATTAATGAGAATAAAGACCAGAAATTTACAAGTTTTTCAATCAGCGTGTATTGGACCAAGAACGGAATTATAACAGACAGAATAGGTTATAAGTCTTGGATTCAAAGATTGAACGATAACGTTATGAATAATTGTAAGTAATTTTGTCAAGAACAGAATGACAACGGTACAGACTGGTAGTGTTTCAGTCAAGAGCAGAATGCTAACGGGGCAAATAGTTAGTGATAACATCAAGAACGGAATGATAACGGGAGCAGACTGTTATTGATAGGATCAAGAACAGAATGATAACTGAAAAAGACTGTTAGAGATAGGATCAAGAACGGAATGTTAACGGGGGCAGACTGTTAGTGAAAACATCATCATTTATTTTCCATTGTCATTTTCAAGAAACGAAGATTCTGATTGGCTGAGAAATTTTGTTGATACATCGATCAACACAATTTTTCACGGAAGTCTATTTATAGCACTATTTTTAGAACCGGGGGTTCCCTCAAACACGAATGAAGTCGTTGCTGCAAATACAATTTGTTGATGTTTGCTTATCATTTCAAGGGTACCATTTCTTTTCTACTTACTCAACAATTAACAGTGCATGTAGAATTTGCTCAAACTGTTCCTTATTCCAAAGATATAGAGAGACTATCGTTCGCTGTTTGAATCATGGCGGCTGCCATAACTTGTATTGGCAGGCGTATCACTGCGAAACCCTCCGACTTACGAAATATAGTGCGGTGATTGATTGTTTTTAGATTCAAGAATCCATAAACAGATAATAATGAAATGATAAGAAATGCATCTTATATTTTTTCTGTTGATGCAGGTATCACCCGAAAAATTGGACAGAAAACTTTTGCATCAACGCGCTACGCGCATTGATGCAGTTTTCTGTCCAATTTTTCGGGTGATACCTGCATCAACAGAAAAAAAAAATATAAGATTCATTTCTTAAAAGAACGGAATGTTAACGGGGGCAGACTGTGCACTCGGAATGTTAACGGGGGCAGACTGTTAGTGAAAACATCAAGAACGGAATGATAACGGGGACAGACTGTTAGTGAAAACATCAAGAACGGAATGATGACGGGGACAGACTGTTAGTGAAAGGATCAAGAACGAAATGAGAAAGGGGGCAGACTATTAGGGATAGGATCAAGAACGGAATGATAAGTGGACAGACTATAATTGATAGGATCAAGAACAGAATGATAACTGGACAGACTGTAATTGATAGGATCAAGAACGAAATGATAACCGGACAGACTGTTAGTGATAGGATCAAGTCTTAGAACGAAATGAAAACGGGGACAGACTGTTAGTGATAGGATCAAGTCTTAGAACGGAATGATATCTGGACAGACTGATATTGATAGGATCAAGTCTTAGAACGGAATGATAAAGGACAGACTGTTAGTGATAGGATCAAGAACGGAATGATAAAGGGCAGACTGTTAGTGATAGGATCAAGAACGGAATGATAACGGGGGCAGACTGTTAGTGATAGGATCAAGAACGAAATGATAACTGGACGGGTTGTTAGTTCTCAAGTCAAGAACGGAACGATTATGAGACAGATGGTTACATGTTGTAATGTACTCAGAAACCAAATGGGTTAGTTTTAGAGCCAAGAACGGAATGATAACGGGACAGAATGATAATGTAGGTAAAAAAAAACGGGATCTTTAAAATGAAGGGAATTGTAAAGAGACAATTGGTATGGACTATGAAATTATTGTGGATGTCAATTGAATATAAGATATTTGGACTGCAAAGTTTTAATAAATTAAAATACAAGTATTAGAAACAACTTTGTCACTACGAGACATTCAATTTATTCTACATAAAGCCTTTTTAACACATTTATCCTGTCTGTTTCTAACAGATTTCCTCCATTACCGCGATGCCGTGAAGATAAATAATATAATTGTATATTTAACCGGTAACGGTCATCCGTCTTTTAAACTAATCCGTTACTTCAAAGACCCACCGGCGTATTATTACTCCTTTCGCATCTTAACAAGGTAGTATTGGTGACAAACAATTGGCAAGTCCACTCTATATCAGTGTTCTCATCTTGAATGGTAGAGGCTTCTTTTGAATTACTTTTGTTAACAATAAGCATGTAAAGAATTGTTTAGGGAGGAGTGTGATAATGGACACTTTGTCCTTGGGTACCAACGGGGAACGGCCGAGACCCCTACGTCAAATATAATACATGTAAATGTATGAATATGTATTATAATACACAAGGTTGTCAATGAACATTTTAAGATTTTCATCTTGAATGAAAATGTTGAAAAAAAAAACCTGAAAAACAAGCAATGCTGCATACTACGATTCAATTTATAACATGTACTCATCATTTGGGTCATCCAGACGCTCAGTGTGTGCCGATCTCACAATACATGTATCGGGCCTTTCCGAGCGTTTGACGAGCGTACGACGGAAAGACCCGAGAATGTGCGAAGCTAGCTGATAGATTCTGAATAACCAGGATGAATATTTAGATTTTTTTGTAGTTGTCGACCAATCATATTGCCAAGAGGAATTATATTTGTGCAAGTAGGTTGCGAATGACTACATTACTGGGACAGTGCCGGTAACAAAGAATACCAAATGTGACATATCAAGACACGAAACACAAAAGAACGAGACTAATGGGCAATCGGCGCAGACTTGGGACGACGAGACGCAATAAACTCTTTATCGCCTTTAAATGTAGAAGAAAAAGAATTAGTTCCCGAATTTCCTCTGTCCACTATCTTTTACAAAATGTATCTTTTATACTAAGCCAAAGTTACTGGGTCTACAGACCTCCCTGGTGAAACCAATCCCTGGAGGATTTCCAAAGTTACATGAGTCAGTACCTTCTCCTTAACATAAAAATCGAAACCCCTCCTTCGTCAAAATTAAGTCGCAGAAATGGCATCTCCTTAATTTTGTGTTCAAATAATTCCATTTCTCGATCAGAAAATGATTGCAAGTTCAAACTTTATTTTCCAATAATCTACATGTAACGATATCATAAACTGTAATCAAAATATCTAAGTCAAGCTTTCCGAATTTATTACGCAATCCTCAGATTTTCATTAAATTCACATAATTTTTTAAGTTCATGTAATTTATCTATCATAAATTTTGATCTCGGCATCTTTCATTTTATTTGCATTTTATTGATTCAATTTTTCCAAAATTCAAAATCTAGACAACATGGCGTTATTTTGCCGCTAAACTAGAATTATATGAGTATTTCATCTTCTTCCTAAATTCTATTGAAATAAGATTATCGAATTTTGTAAAAGACGACTAGTATAACTCAATTTTTCTGAAGCGATGATTTGTAAAGAATAATGATATGATCATACAAAAAGAAATTGATGGTCTCTTTCATAGAAAGTAGAAACAAATTGTCATCTAGACTTGCTCAAGTCCTTATATCAAATTCATTTTAAAGTTAAAAACATTTAAATCACTTTTTGTTAATAGAGTGAAACAGCAAAATTTGTATTCTCTGTTTCATGTAATATATATCATACGCGGGTCCAGAAATTTTTTTCCAGGAGGGGTCCTAAAGTTCATGTGTGTAAATTTTTTTGAAAAGCAAAAAAAAAAAAAAAAAACACACACACACACATTGAAATCTTAAATTTCCACTATCAAACTATGCTTCGAAAATCCCAGGGGGAGAGCGGGGATACCCCCCCACCGTGATCCGCGCTTGTACATGTACATGGACATGTATCTCTGAACAGTCGCTCACTACTTATCCTTTTTTAAAAGGGGCATGTTTTTTTCTAAATTGAAGAATAATTGGAATTCTCTTCACATAACTTTATTTGATATTAGGACTTCAGCAAGTCTAATTGTCATCAAAAAGTTGTAGTCTTTTATAAATTTAACCTTTTGAGAAACATATCTGAAATTACCACGATTTACATGTACATACATATATCTTCATCATGCTATCATACATGTAAATTTTAAAAGCACAATTCTATTAGAATACATGTAGATGATTTTTTTGCGTTATTCAAGACAACGTCATTATAGCTTGCAAAAACTTACAGTTGCAAGGACACATATAAACAGCAATTAGAAATGAAAGCATTTTCCGGGTTTATAAGGTATGAGTATAAAACGTGGACGGAAATTGTACGGTCACCCATTATTTTTTTTTTTTTGGGGGGGGGGGGGGGCATGGATAGCTATCTTCCGAGAATGTATTACACGTACATGTACAACATTCAATAAGTTAGTCGTGAAAAGTGCGCATATATACTGTACCGGTATAAGAAAACAATTTTTTTTTTTAATTTTATATACTAAAAAGGTGTATATGAATAAGAGAGTGAGAATTATGTGTTCCCGGGGACAGTGAACCGATTTGTATATATGTATAGACACAAAGTAGGATAAAGTTGCTCAATTTACTGTTTGATACACTCACAGGGTGTTTACATCAAAGCGGATTACAACCCGGCGAGAAAAAGAAAGGGTCTTCTCCAAGCATGTCGAATCTATGAGGAAACTGCGGTCAGATTTACATGGTACTTGGTATGGATGTAGTGCAGATTGAGGTCAAACTCAGTGGTTATTTATAGTTACACATGTATAGTTATTTGCATGGTTAATTCTGCGGAATTTTATTGAAGAATATGGAAAAGCGACGAAGACTATTTGAAAGTGAAAGAAGAGTATTTGCGAAACGAATACTGGAAGAGATCTCGCGCAAGATCTCATTGCATTCTTGACGCACACAAGTCTCACACTCAAAATAGAAATAAAAAAGAACTCTTCCCAATACATCCCCTATGGACACCCCCCCCAAAAAAAAATCAAGAATAAACAGAGCAAGCAGCAATTGACTACATGAGCCTACTTAAATCGGCATTTTTTACCATTCGGATTGCGCGTTGTGTTCATATCCGGATTAGCTGTGCAAAATATTCCCACTTGATAGAAAAATCAGATCCAAATATTGTAATCATGTTGTACAGTCCCCTCCCTGTAAGGTGATATTACAAACATATCTAGTCTACAGCATTAACCCCAAGAAATTGACATTAAAATTGCAATATTATATCCAAAATCTGAATCATCCGTGCTCTGCTGGCCGAAGCGAGATTCGTTCAGTCCGAATTTGGCCGACTAGTACTATCACTTAATTTCTTCCTCTGACAGTAATAATTTTGGGCGAAAAAGGCCTCATTTCCTTTCTTGATTCTCTGCATGTAAATACAATAAAACATTATTCAATGCAATGTGCAATGTATGAATATCGATGATCAAAGAACGATCATACACGACATCAATTATAACGAATGGATAGAACATGCGACATGCTTTAAAGAACAATTTTTTTTTTTGCCTGTCGTTAACCATAGATAAGATTAAAGAGACATCTTTGCACATGCACCATGTGATAGCATTTACACGGTTCCAAGATCAAAGCATGTGAATTCTGGGGAAGTGCAAAATTTGCAGCTTTCTGTGACCCCTGAACAATTCGTAATTGTGCTATATTTAGTTAGAGTCCAATGGTAACATCCTACTTTACAGCCATTTTTACAAGGATCCATTATGTTATATTGTAACCTTTTATCAAAGGAACACGGTGTAGGGTCCTTAACGATCAGAGGCATAGAATTTACAACCGGTGTTTTAAACACGGAACCTATACTTAGAATCACGACCTATACTTATTCGTAAATCGACACCAGGTCCTTTCTAATACACAAGCGATGACGGACCGTCATGCTCAATGCTTTATCACTCAGGAGTGAGTATAAACAAGACTGTGATCAGCCGCTAATGAGCAGGTCTGACTGCCCTTAACATCCGGATCATAGAATGTCACGTTATCTGGTCAAGCTAATAGACGCTGATTCCAGTTTCCGTTATGGCGCCGATGGAACCACGTGATAGTAAGAATGGCGACGTCCTTCTTCCTCGAGTAGTTTATCGAATTTTATCACAAATCAAGATGGATATTGTTATTTGCTTTGGTCATGGTTGATACGATATAGATTATTTAACGAACTAAAAATTCCGATGTGGTTTTGATATTGGATCTAAATACCTTGGCCTCACCGCACTGCGCAACATGCGATCGCGAGTTGATTAAACTATTATCAAGATTAGAAATATCAAAACATAAAAAGTAAATTTAATATTCTATTAGATGAACCATGAATGATACAACCAGTCTCCAAAACGCTAGGAAATATTTTGTGAGAACCAGATCTACTCCACGGGGGTTTACGCCCAAAATCTATTGTACTAGGGGCATTTTATGTATTCATGTATCCATTTTCAAATGAACGTTTATAGCAACATGATATGTGTCATTCCATTGTATATGAATTATGGTACTCTATATGACCGAGCATTTTAGCACTGTAATTTACACCCATTTCTAGTGATTCAGCACCTTTACCCGCCTTCATATAGAGAAAAAATGTCGCTTCTATAAAAAGATTCATTGCCAGAAAATTGACAGTAAAATATTTCATAGCTTTTTTTGTCATAAACATATAGGGCATGAGGTTTTATAAAAGGTTACATGAAAATTTTTTCCATTGTAACATTTTGCTTAGTAAATAAAAGAGACTCAAGTGATATCATGTAATTGTGATGCATTAAATTGTAGACATTTTGAATGTAAAAAAGAGCATACATGTATTTGTATCAGAGGTTGATTTACACAATAAATTGACATTGGAAATAGACTAGAAATTTTTATTAATTTTACTCTTTGTTTTGGGCTATAACAATGGAATCTAGTTCATACAAATGCGCTACATCACAAGAAATTTCATCATTAGTGTAAAATAAGTATTATGATCGTAAATGATGATAAATATTAATTTAAACATCCTTTCAGTTTTGATGTGCATCTCAACAATAATAATAAACATCAAAGAAGTACCTAACAGTTATTCAGTCTCAAAGTCGAGAAGGCAAGGCCAAATCGTGAGAATTCCCATCGGAACGGTTGCGAACCCCGGAATGAACAACATTCCGAAGTGAGACCAGGTGCCAGGGGAGAGTCAGCGTCTCCTGATTGCTTGCAAAACCATGAACATGATGAAAGACAACTATGCCTCAAATTTTTCTGTTCTTAAATGCTGCTATGAATTTGAAGACATGTAACAAATATCAGATTCCGGATTTGGAAAGTCCATTTTGGATAGTCCCTGAATTAAAATTGTCACTGAGCATTATGACTGAAATTGCTTGGAAGCAGGTGATGCATATTGTTCCCGGCACCTGATATCACTCCCCTTACGGGGTTTCTTGCTCGATACATACATTTTTAATAAATATGACATAATATATATATTATATATTAATTGCTTTCTATTGAGTTTGTCAGCCCTTGGTATTAATATTGTTGTTGTTGTTGTTGTTGTTTTTTTTTTCGGGAGGGGGGGGGGCATTTTGGCTATTTAACGTGGTGTTGGATGCTTTCAATCCACTTACTATATGTATGACCAAGTTCAATTCCACATTCCTATGTTTGTTTCTTTGTCACCTAAAAGGTGCGTGCGTTCTTCGAGACCGCAGTGTAACCGGACAGTGGGAGGGTTATGTACGCGTAACCCGGATAACTACGCCAATTGCTACAAGTTTACGTAGTAGATGGTTGTCCTAAGTCGGCACCAGTTGTCCATTGGCCTTGTTTGGTGATTTGTCTGGTTTTGGTCGTTTTTGTCCCTTTTGTGTCTCTTGCTGTGTTTGTCCACTCTGTGTTTTCATATTTGGGCCTTTCAGCTTATTGCTAAGGCTGCAACCAAGTCCTTTTGGAGAAATGTACTTTTCTATAAAGAAGATCAACCATATCTATATACATTACTGGTAAATTACAGGATGTACCACAATTTGCTACTTTCACTAAAGTCTCTGCTCATCAAAATACCGGGGTACCAATGGTATATGATTCGTGCTCCTCATTTTGCATTGCAACGTCCTTATCTTTGCCAGCCTTGTTTTACAAACAAACAAAAAATGAATAAAAATATATAGAACATTGATCGAGTCTAAATCCTTACGTACTTCTGCGATGTACTTCGCATCATTCGCATCAGCAGGTAGAAGTCTCCATCGATCATTTTACGTAATATGATTTGCTTGTGTTCCAAAATTCTGTGTGTGGTAAATATATTTTAAACAACTTCGCGTGAATCTTGTCTCCTTTACGACGTTTTTACTCGTTCTCAGTTTCAGCGGTAAATGCCTCGTGCAATGTAGCGCCGTCTGGCGTGATGACTTTCTGCCCTGCGCCCTTTGACCGGCGGGGCATAAATAATGTGAGGTAATGCAACTCATCTCCTTAAATCTGATATTTCTTTAGAATAGAAGCATCGTAATTGCTTCTAATGAGGTATATAATACGAATATAAATTACAATACAGCTGTACATCGATGTAAAATCCTTTTTGATTATGAAGGAGAACTGATACATGTATTTGCGCTTTCTTTTTCATTTTTCACCGCATGCATAGCGCGTATTATATGCATGTAGCACTTTCCCATGGTAGCTTACCATTTTCAACCAATTTTAATTCATTTTATCGAAACTATTAGAAGATATTAAAATTTGATCATGTTGATATTTTGAATCATTCTGGAAATGATGTCATTGAGCATAATGGTCCAGAAAGAAAATCAGACTGAGAATATCTGTGACACTCCTGAAGGAATCGATCGAATCTCCTGCGCATGCGGTATAATTCAAACCTTCAAATTTTGTTTGCAAAAAAAAAAGGGAAAAAAAAATTCCTTATCCATTCCCTTATCTAATCATTTTTTTTTAAGATTTATTCTTTCATCCATATTTATTTATTTATTTATTTATTTACAATGTATTTATTTATTTATTTATTCATTTACTTATTTACGACATGAGTTAAGCTGCAGTTCACACAGGATCTAAATTATATTTGCCTATTTCCTTAATAGTACCATCCTAGGACTTGATGGGAATCGGAGGAAATTTATATAGAAGTAAGATTTATGTGTTATTATGCCTTTATTTATTTATAAATTTATTTAATCATTTTTCTCTTTATTTGATTTAATTATTCTTTTATCCATTTTGCCGACGTATGGAGGTGCGGATTCTTTACATTGATACCCCTTTGGATCCATACGTGTAAATTGTACATACTTCCTTGATGGATCTACTGATATATAACATGACATCGGAATGGATCAAAAGCCGTCATGTATTAGGACGAACATCTGTTTTCAACATTTCGAAATTATATTTTGTTCAAAAAGGTTACAAACTGTCGAAAGAAATGGCTATTAATGTCTATAGAAAATGTGTTTTGTGTAACTTCTGGACACGCCTCGCCGATTGAACAGAAAAATGTCACATGATGACAAAATAGAAATCCTATTAATTTATTTGCGTACCATGTACATGTAGAGATTTTAATTTAGTCCACCTCTCGGAATTTCAATCATTCAACGTTCGATAAATTTTCAGTTCAATCACCATAAAAATTGCTATTAAAAACAAGGAAAAACAAAATCCCCAAAATAACATTCGTATCTTTTCAATCCGGAAATCTTTTGCATTCTTTTTTGCTATGTTCATTTTGGTATCAGTCCGATCCATGGAGACGTATGACCAGGTTATGATAGTAATGGAATACCGCTGTAATTGCCCAAAACTAGATACAGGTGGAAGGAAGTTGGTGTTGGTAAGAAATCCAAGTTTTGTAAAAACCCCCGCCCAGTTACAGAATTCAACAAAAATAAAAAAGATAGTAGAAACATCTTGCACATACCACATAGATTGCCTCTGAAAGATCTACAGTATAATCAAGTACGTGTATCCTAAACATGACAGTTAACGAGGACAAAAATGGACAACAAGAAAACAACATCGACGATGACAACAACAGTAACGATAACAGCAACAAAAAACAGCGATCATCATAATCATGAACAACTTAAAACAACAACATTAGCAAAACAACGACACCACCATACAAAAGCAATATACAGAGACAACACTATACAACAACAACAACAACCATTACAGCAACCATTACCAACATACAACAACAATATACAACAACAACACTTTACAACAACAACCATTATAGCAACCATTACCATCATACAAAAACAATATACAGCAACAACACTTTACAACAACAACAACAACAACCATTACAGCAACCATTACCACCATACAACAACAATATACAGCAACAACACTTTACAACAACAACCATTACAGCAACCATTACCATCATACAAAAACAATATACAGCAACAACACTTTACAACAACAACAACCAATACATCAACCATTACCAACATTCAACAACAATATACAGCAACAACACTATACAACAAAAACAATTACAGCAACCATTACCAACATACAAAAACAATTTACAGCAACAACACTTTACAACAACAACCATTACAACAACCATTACCAACATTCAAAAACAATTTACAGCAACAACACTTTACAACAACAACAACCAATACATCAACCATTACCAACATTCAACAACAATATACAACAACAACACTTTACAACAACAACCATTACAGCAACCATTACCAACATACAACAATATACAACAACAACACTATACAACAACAAACATTACAGCAACCATTACCAACATACAACAATATACAACAACAACACTATACAACAACAACCATTACCAACATACAACAACAACAACAATATACAATAATAAAAAAAACTGTGACAACAACAGCAACATACAACAACAAAGATGTACAATGATGACAACAACAACAACAACAGGAGGTTCGGAATGGTAAATGGTAAACTCGCAAATACGAGTATATATGTACTTTTATAGCTAAAAAATGTTCATGGCCAAGACAATAATCAGAGACTTTCGAACCTAAATGACACCGGTCTTGCACAAAATTTCAAAGTACAAAGTGGATGCGCAAAAGTATACATTCTGAATCAGTCACAAAGATCGGCGTGATAATTGATCGTCAGAGAGTACTAGTGCATCATTATTTGGGACTATACTGTCCAGGATCAAGGAGAAACAGGATTGGTAGACTACATGTATATATAAGTGATACCAAAAGCAAAACATAATATTTTCTTCAAATTTGTCTCTGCAGATGGTCTGATTGACAGTGATAATCTACGTAACCCCGGAAAAGAACGAAAATATGATATATGCACATGTGCGGCACCAAGGGTCACGGAACTGTCATAAGCAGACTATAATTTTCCCGACTCCAGGGGCTCGTGTTATGATCATCTCGTGATAAGAGAAAGTATCAGGTGCATCAGAAGACCTTCGTGGAGCACAATTCTCTTTAGTTTTGTTATTTTTGTGTCGGTAAATTGAAAGAAATAAGACATTTTATGGTATGATATCAACCGCAAGATGGGGAGTACCTTTTAGGGGAAGTGATTCAATATCAAAAACTGATCGAGAGGCAAAACGGTAACAAAAAGAAAAAAGTGTAAAAACGGTAACATGTAATTATTTCAAGGGGCATTGTATATATGATTTATGGTTTTATTCCGAAATCAGAGTTTTTATGAAAGATATTTTTCTTTTTTCATTGATATTGTTCCTATCAACCTTGCAAAGTAATTATTATCTGTACCTTATATATCTGATATTACTCTTTGTTTTTAAAAATATAAATAAATTTGAATCTATCTGATTTAACACACTGCTTTCATGAAATTTTGAACGCTTTTCTGGTTGTTTTCAGTGTCTCCTTTAAGTCTGTCTCTAAATCAGCTGCTTTGGGATAGCATTGCATTGCCTTACACTTGAACTCTGTTTTTTGCTGTAGAATAAAATAATGACACGATGCTTTTACTAGATAAAACTTTGCACTCCGTTCCGAACTTATAAATACTATATAAATTTTAAGGGGAACAAATTGAATTCACTACAAACTCCATAAATCAGCATAGGATCTCGTGAGATCTGAGCTGTGGGGGAAAGGAAACATAAATTAAGACTTAACTGATCCCACGACAAGTAACTTTTGTTGTCTAAAATACCCGTCTGTACTCTTCCATTTTCCGTCGAATCCGGAATTGTCCACCGTCACTGCACCGTAACAAGTCTAGAGTTTATTATCGCCTTGATGTTGTAAATCAACCAAAATGGCTGCTTTTAAGAATGTGGATCTTTAGGGGATATTATTTATGAATACACATTATTCTGTTTACTGTATGTTGGGGAAAAGTATAAAAGGGTTCACCTATTGTCTAAATCTATAACGGTAGGGCGGCAAAAGCCATCATTTTGGGAGGTGATCATATCTGCATGGTTGTCCATACTAGACTTACTATGGAGTTCACGCTATCGAATGTCAACCAAGCGAATTCAAACGTTTCATAGATACAACCCTATCATTTGTAAAGAAATATTTTTATTGCCCAGAAAAAAATGATGCATTAATTTAAGTTTTTATGTGGAATTCTAAATGGCGCCTGAAATTGAACATTACATGTAGGGGATGAGGGAGTGCTGAAATTGATTTTTATGCATTAGATAGTGATACATCTTAATTTGTCTGTATAGTTAATGCTTTTGTATGTGTTTAGACAATACCTAGTATTGTCTGATACTTCTGAGTGTAATTGATGAGAAGGAACATATTTGAAATTTGCTGAATTAATTATAAATAATATTCAATGACGATGATGAAACTGTATCCTTTAAATCGTTTTATTTTGAATAATTCTCAAATAAAGTTAACACTGAAGACAATGCTCAGTATTTCATGCACTTTCTGAAAATGGTATACCGACAGACGGATAGACGAACAGATCGAGTCGACTTTATTAATTAAAAGATATCAGGGGAAACAGACAGCCAGACGATTTAGCTTTAAAATTTTTCGCACAAATGCACCAAGTCCTACATGGGGGGACAGGGGGTACCGCTCTCCCCCCTTTTACCTCCCCCTCCCGCCCCCACCATCCTTTTCAGCCTTTCCTTACCTCCCCCTTCCGCCCCCCTTCCCCCCTCCCGCCCTGTCTCTCCCTCCTCCCTCCTCCCGCCCCTTCCTCCCCCTTCAATTTTCCCCCTTCCCTCCCTCCTCCCACCCCTCTCTCCCTCATCCCGTCCCCTTCCTCCCGCCTCCCTTTCACCCTGTCCACCCCCTCCTACATGTACATGTATGGTGCACTAGAAAACAAAACAACCCATGGCCAGCATTTTATTATATTTTGGCTAACAATGACTGCATACACTGTACAATGTATAATAAGAGGCTATAGTTATTCATCTTGATGCAAAAACTAAGAATTTAGGACGGCCGTTTTATCCTTTTTGCCCCTATATTGCTATACAGTAGTTACCTAGGACGGCAAATGTGCCGCGACGACGTATAAAAATGTCCGTTAACATAACATGGCGTGGTGCGTATGACTTTTTGTTTTAAAGTTTTTGTAGAATTTATTGCAACAGTCTCTTCTGTTTGTCAGTCGCTACTGACATGAATTGCGATTTTATGTTTTGATCTCTCGATGCATTTAGGAATGAAAAGAAAAACGGACGACAACTCTGTATTGGTAGATTGCTTTGGTTGCGCGATGAAACGTTTTCCTTGATTGTTCATAACTTTTTAAAAAGAAATTCAGAATAATCACAATTACTTCTTTACTTCTTCAAAATTCTTATAAGAATAATATGAAATGTATTAATTTTTTATATTCAATTTGATTAAAATTATTACTGCAATTATGGCTTATCTAAACATTAAAAATGAATTAAGATAATGTTTTTTTATTATCATGTCTATTATATATGTCTGTTTACGAGAATAAAGATCCCTAAAACAAATTTTCGTCGTATTCAATACGGTATTACAAGGTCAAATTACTCCGCCAAGGGGCTTGAACAAAACATGTCCATCTTCGATCTGTTTTTCAAATTCTCTAATGCCTTTGATGATCTTTTCTCGACCATTTCACAATTTTGATCGAAAGAACATTCCTAATTGGGATAATTTCTCATATTACCGTTGAAATTACAAATACATAGACTTATGTTCAAGAAAATGAAGTCGATTTTTAAAAAGTAATTGAGGTTTTGCACGTTATCGTACCTCGATCTCGAGATTAAACCAGCGATACGTGCCCACGTGTAAATTGCTTCACACCTGTCGATTCTTTGACTCAAACCGAGCACTTTTTAGTGATAATATTTTATTGGTCATGGCATTGAAGTATATCGTGGGAATCTTCTCAAAATAAAGGTATTTTAGGGTGGTTTTAGTAGGTTTTTGTATCAGAAGTTCAAGGATGCATTTTTTTACTGTTATATCGTAAATTCCTAATAAAAGTTATCATAAAAAGCTTATGAATTTTAACATTATATCTATAATCATAATAATTTATTATATATCTAATATATCAAAAATGCACACCGCCTCCCGAATTCTAAGTATGAAAACATTAATGAAATAGAAAGGGAAAGCACAGGTCAAATATGAGAGAATGACTTTTAAGTTGCCCGCTCTCTCACTTTAATGATAAAGGAGTGGATCTCCAACAGGACTCGGTTGCAGCACCCACAGCAAAACACGAAAACACTCAAATGTAAAAACACAGAGTAGACATGTCCAGCACTACAAGAGACACCAAAGGGACAAGGAAGACCAAACATCAGAGGCAACGTCAAAACACCGAACACGAACACAAAAGATTACACATAAACAAACAACACCGATGGACAACCGGTACCGACTTAGGACGGCCACCACCACGTTCAATCTCAAACGAAAAAGTATTATACAGTAAACTTTACTTCACAAAGCTTTACATAAAATTTTACTATACTACAAAAAACTTTACTATACTACATGACTGTACATAAAACTTTATAATAGTATATATTTAATGCACATGAAACTTTACTTTACTACACAAAAACTTTACTTTACTAAATAAAACATTGATATACTACATAAAACTTACTATGTTACATGAACCTTTAATATAATACATGTATAGGAAACTTTGCTATTCTACGCGAAACTTTACTATACAAATCTTTCTTATACGACCTGAAACTTTACCATACAAAACTTTTTTACACTGCATGAAACTTTACTACCTAAAACTTAACAACGTGATACATGTACCCTCCCACTTGCCCTGTTCCTGGCGGTCTTGAAGAACACACAAAGTTTGTACATGTATATGATTGTATACATGTATTAGCCTCCTCACTGTAAGATGACAACACAATCAAGATAGCAAAACACAGGGACCCCAAGTGAAGTGACAAACGGATCAATAATTTAGATTGGTCCAGTGCAATGCAGAGTGTCCATCTGATGACACCAAGATCATATCCATGGAATATAAGGCGATTGCTGATTCTGGCACATTTTCGATAGAAATTCATTCTACCTTTATTTCTCCTTTAGATTACTTCTTTTGTTTATAAACTCGCCATAAAAGTCAGGTTGTGAAATTCCAAGAGTTATATACTATGTTGTAGAAAGGATAAAATGTACGATGAATTTTGGTAACATTTCCAGAAATATTCTTAACGTTTTTTTTTAATAGCGAAAACCTTGACTTAAACGTTACTTGATGATTGGTAAATTTCTACTATGTATTAGTGCATACTCTTATACTAGCGATTCGGATAAGCTGAGATATGTAAATACCGTATGAAGGTAGCCTAGGAATATCATCGTCAAAACAAGGAGAATGGTTGTTGTTTGGGAGACAGGAAATCTTCGGTACGGGGTCATGAGAATGCACCTCCTCTGGAATAAATATCAAAGAAGTACCTAACAGTTATTCAGTCTCAAAGTCGAGAAGGCAAGACCAAATCGTGAGAATTTCAATTGGAACGGTTGCGAACCTCAGAATGAACAACATTCCGAAGTGAGACAAGGTGCCCGTGGAGAGTCAGCGTCTCCTGATTGCATACAACACCCCTCTCAACAGCCCCATGGAAACCTTCAATTTCGGTGATTGTCTCGATGTACGTTTTTTTCTGGATGTACATATCAGGTAAGTACGTCTTGTTTGGTGATGATGACAGCCATTCTATCACAATGTAGAATGTCACTGATCATTCTGAAAAGGGGGATCTGATATGCTTCTATCATACCCCGTAGCAACCGAAGAACTTCCCCAATGATGATTTCAGCCGTTATGTAATATACATGTAACCCTGAATAAGTTGCTTACTTGCAAGCCGTCTGGCTCTAATGATGAAACAAGATCCAAAATGCACAGTGTATTCTTGCCATATAGTAAAGAGACTTCTTTGGATGATTGCGAATTTAAGAAGAAACGAGATAAATGGGAATTTCAATATCTCAAGTAAGACCGTCTAGTATGAAGACAGTGGAACGCATCCACAGGAGTGCAACAAATAATGCATGGACATCAGACACAACAACTTCATCAAACAATGGCTCAAGGACTACAAAACACAAACACTAAATGAACTAAACTACAAAACACTAACACCAAATGAACTAAACTACAAAAACACTAATACCAAATGAACTAAACTACACACAAAACACAAACACTAAATGAACTAAACTACAAAACACTAACACCAAATGAACTAAACTACAAAAACACTAATACCAAATGAACTAAACTACACACAAAACACAAACACTAAATGAACTAAACTACACACAAATCACAAACACTAAATGAACTAAACTACCAAACACTTACACCAAATGAACTAAACTACAAAAACATTAATACCAAATTAACTAAACTACACATAAAACACAAACACTAAATGAACTAAACTACAAAACACTAACAGCAAATGAACTAAATTACAAAAACACTAATACCAAATGAACTAAACTACACACAAAACACCAACACTAAAGGAGCTAAACTACAAAACACCAAAACTAAATGAATTAAAATACAAAACACAAACACCAAATGAACTAAGCAACATACAAAACACCAACACTAAATAACTTAAACTACAAAGCATCAACACTAAACGAACTAAACTACAAAACACCAACAACAAATGAACTAACACACAATCAAAGTAAATAGAGCACCAACACTAAATTTACCAACGCACAACAAAAGTAGACTGACCGAAACAAGATATGAATGACAACATATAAATTGAGAGATACCAATAATTATGTAATAGGATCAACGACTACTTATCACTCAGTGGACGTCTTAGGGGTAGTTCAACATTTTTCTCCAGATTAATTTTGCTGTGTATGTATTTTTTCGACATTTAAAAAGAGCACATGTACAGATAAGCGCAGAAGATGCAGTAATACACAAATCATTTGCGAAAGCTGCTCGAAAATACAAAAATGATACTGGAATCATTACAACAATGGAAGGAAACGTACGTCATCCAAGAAATCAGTCATCATTAAGATGAAAAAATAAAATACATATAGTCGGAGGATAGATAAGTACATTTTAATTGTTCCTTCTCTCAGTCATTCAGATTTTTGTTCACGTTCTCACGGTCATTTACAAACAATTTTCCTTTACTAGTTCAGAAATATCGTCAAACATATTTTTGAAAATTTGTTGAATAGAACACTTGATATAAATACTGCATTCATCCAACATATGTTTGCGAAAGACCTCACAAAAGATTCGAATATCCTGTGCAAAGATAGTTGAGTAATTTCAAGTCCCAAAATTCAATAGAGTTACGCTAATCTTTCTGACCTTTTGTGACCTTTTTTGTAATGACGTTTATATTTGGGAATGATTGTCTTCAACAGAATGTATTCTTGTGAAGGGTGGGGTTGCAAAACCTTTAATTCTACTTCAAAACATTTATTTTCTCTTTATTTCGCCGTCAAAACCAATCACATGCTAAATGGCGGTTCAATGCATCTTAATCATGAAAACTCTTTCAGCAGTGCAAAATTTGAGAGCTAATTATCATGAATGAATGGTTCATCGTAACGTTGATTTGTCTAAGTCTTGAAAACGTTTTACAACAATTACTGTCAAGCATGTTTTTAATCGGTATAGTGAAGTGAAAAACTCTATTTGAATTGTGCAGTGACTTAATTCATTTGATGATAAATGATTTTTCTCAAACGTTTTACTTTAGCACATAATGATGAGTTGATTTTTATCTATATAGGGGCGAGGTTCTGTCAGTACAGTGTGTATATGTTGCTCCTAATGGAAAGAATAACGCAGACTTTGCACAAGAGGTCATAGTTCAGTGGTACCATGGTAATCTAGTTAAGTACGCATGTACATGTATTACATATCCAGCAGAATTCGAAAAGTAGCCCAAAGGTTGTCGCCACTTCGAATTCGTGACTTCGAAATATCAGAAGATATCAATCTGAAGATTATATTACATACAGACTTGTATCTTAATTGAATTTGATGTATATTCTTTGTTTTTCGTTCACTCGAACATTGCAATAAATGAAGATTTTGGATTTTTCCACATACTCAATTTAAAAGTTACTACATAAAAACCATAAATACATTTATCACGTCCAAACAAGACTCTGTCTTCCCTATCGGTACCCATGTACGTGAACATGACTGTGATTAAGACAAATTACAACTTCAATTGAAAATGATAAGGTCATCTGATACTTTCAACTTTGTCCGATATACGTCAAATAATTAGAGTAGTAGTAGTACCATGGTCAGATTAAATCTTATGGTTTGCAATGAGAGAAAAAGTGAAATAGATCTCAAATCTGTTTTCAAATCAAACCAAATCACAATAGAAGAATATCCTAGGACAAACGTAACTAAAATAAAACAAAAATGTCCATAACGTGTTATACAAAAATATTTTACTTAGCAGAAATAATAAGAAAAAACTTAAAATAACAAACAATGCAAAAGTTTAAAAACAACAAGACATTACTAGATAGGAAGGGTCAGTAAGCAAGCGCACCTTTGTACAGTTATCCGCTTTTTATGTGTTATAATCCGGATCATCAACATAGGACTTCCCGACTTATGGAAGCTGCACTGTAATGTGATCTTACACAGAAGAGATCCAACTACAATGTGCAAATAAAATCAAACATTCAATTCAAACAATCAGATACATGTAGAGCATTGATTCAAAGAAATGTATGTACTAGTTGATCATTTGAGAGTCTTCGAAGATTTGACGATACATTATATTCACGATGTAATAAAATATATACTATAAGTATAGATTCGTCAAAGAATCAGTAAAATTGTATGAAGAAGGAGAATCATCCGTGCCAGTTTATCTATACACAAATCCGATTGTTTGAATACCTTTCAAATATTTGCTCATTAAGATAAAGGGAATTTCTTTTCCACTTTTATTATCGCCAATGGTTGTTTAACGGCGAGATAATTCGGACTACCAAGCTTCCCTGACCGTTACAATGGCATTTTCGTTTTAAAGTAAATATCTAATTGCCCACATAGGGAGATGCTTTAACTTTACACTTATCTGACTTGTCTTTAATCTTTAGAATCACAGTTATTTCCATGTATAGATCGAATTTGTAAACGCAGCCATAATGCAATGACGACGATTCTCATTGGATGGATTTTGATGGATATTAAGCAGGAGACAATCAGAATGAAAAGTAGATAATTTAACATATTATAAGTGATAATTGACGGCGAGTGCGACTAGCCAACAGGGGATACTTACTCCTCCCGGGCACCTGGTCCCACCTCTAGCTTGCTAGGGGTCCGTCGATGCTCAATTTGGTGCTCTATTGTGAGTGCTGTTAGGATTATCGTCAGGATCTTCTTTAACTCATTTGAGGATTAGCAGGCAGAGAGGAAACGGCGTTTTCTGACAGATTTTTGAAGGATGGTCAAGAGAGCACGTCTTTATATGAAATAGAATTAATTTCAAACATGACAATTTTATTTTCAGCTTCCTTCTTTTTTCCACGATTGCAATATTAGGACATCGCTTGATCATAACATGCCATTATACTTCACAAACTTGCTCTTCTCATTTATTATCATAATATAATAGTTTAATCTCCAATTTTTCTATTGATTTTGTTTGATTAAGGCTCTGCTTATAACTATATCACTCTTTTTCGTTCATTTGATGATACATATTATTTACTTCTCTGAATAATAGCTTCTGGTGTAATTATTTTCAAGTCTTTATGATAATTATGCACTTTTTTCCCCAAGGAAATGGGTATTTTACATGTCATTTATATCGCTATCAACAAATACAATTCGTCGTAATATAAAAGTGCATTTTTTACATCAGCGTAACCTATTCTGGAGCTTAATAACAAATTGAGATAAACTTAAAAAACACATAATGTATAAATAATGTACAAATGAATAGAAAGATTAAGTTCGTTCAAATCGTTTGGGAAAAGGAATTTTGATCGATGCTAAAACCCAAGTCATTTATTGCAAAGCAAAATTTTTGACTGCTTTTCGCCACAATGCCATCTGATATTTGGAGATGCATGCATCATGGATACGTGTGATTAAATATAAGGGAGAATCTAGGGTAATTTCAGGTGTAATTTGTAGAGGAAGGGGGCATTTAAGTAAGATATTGTAAGTATTATATGAAAGGTATTCCTTGAGCGGTACCAAAAATAAGATCCGAGATTACCAATACAGACATTAAGCAATTATTTTATTTTCGGACATTAGGCCACCAAAACCATAAAAATTGGTTCAATATTTTTGGGGTATACACAGCTAGCTTAAGTACAAAATGACAGAATCACGTAAAACGCATCTCCAATGTATCATTTGATAACAACTTTGAAAACGACAAAATCTTCAACACATCAAGAATAGTACAAATACCATCGCAACGAAAGAGACAACTTTAACGAAAGAAAACAGAGTAGCACAAAGGCCCAAAAAAAAAAAGAAAACAAGCTACCATCAAAGCCAACTTAACAACACGAAGGCCAGTACAGAGACAAGTGAACAAAAATAACAACAGCGACAACTTCAACTTTTAAAACATCTCCGATTTAAGACAACAACATCAAATCCACAGAAATAGAAATACAACAGCAGCGATAAAACCAAAGAAGCAAAACAACAACAACGACAGCACACACACACACACACACACAATCACACGATCTGAAAAATAATTACACGTTAAAGACAGTAATAAATGGAAATTCACAATAACAACATAAGGTCCTGCACAACTTTAGAAAACAACAGCGAAAAAAAAGCGTAGAAATGGAGAGTAAAAAAGCCCAAGCCATCACAAGACAAGTCAACAATAAAAGGAACTTCAAGTCAGCAATATCAAGAACAGTACAGAGAACACAACAAGAGAGCCACAAATCGATGACAAAAGTTGGGAAGTACAGCGACAACATGACAATAGAGACATCCTCAGGACATCAATATCAAGAAAAATACAACAAGAGCCATAAACCAATGACAAAAGTTGGAAAGTATAGCGACAACATGACAACAGAGACAACATCAAGACAACAATATCAAGAAAAATACAACAAGAGCGTCACAAATCGATGACTAAAGTTGGAAAGTACAGCTACAACATGACAATTTCAGGACAGCAACATGAAGAAAAACACAAATACAACAAGAGCCACTAATTGATGACAAAAGTTGGAAAGTATAGCGACAATATGACAACAGGGACAACTTCAGGGCAACAATATCAAGAAAAATACAACAAGAACCACAAATTGATGACAAAAGTTGAAAAATAAAGTAACAACATGACAACAGAGACAACTTCAGGATAACAATATCAAGAAAAATACAACATGAGCCACAAAATGATGACAAAAGTCAGAAAGTACAGCGACAACATGATAATAGAGACAACTTCAGGACAACAGTATCAAGAAAAATACAAAAAGAGTCACAAATCGATGACAAAAGTTGGAAAGTATAGCGACAACATGACAACAGAGACACCATCAAGACAACAATATCAAGAAAAATACAACAAGAGTCACAGATCAATGTCAAAGGTTGGAAAGTACAGTGACAACATGACAACAGGGACAACTTCAGGGCAACAATATCAAGAAAAATACAACTTTATACTCGTACAACAACAACGACGAAAGCACAGAAGTCTCCATATTCATGAATTTTCGGAAAGATTTGAAATTTCTCTTGAAAGGGATCGAGGACTTCCCACGATGTGCGCTGTGCTCCTCAAAGATGTTTTGATTACTTCCCTTTTTTAATTCAAGATTTTAAGTAGGATATGTTAGAAAATCACATAGAATACGGGCCTCCTACCTAAACCTGGTTCCGCCAACTTAGAAATCAAACATTCTCAACAACAAAATGTCTATATTATCCGATCTCACAATGCAAAAGATAAATAAATAGCGGGCCTTCATGTCAAAATACCATCAATCTGGTGGATAATTAGTTTCACAGGTGTGCTAAGTATTACCTATGATGCGTTGGTGAAAATTTACCTAATGGCAAAATTCAATTTGTTTAATTCTAATATATTAAAAGCCTGAATAGTATACTATAATGTAAATAGCTTAATAAACGTAAAACCTTGCAAGGATATGGCTACAAAAAGCTTAATTATGAAATTCTTCAGGTAAAAATCAGGTAAAATTTAAAAATAAATCGAGCACACTCCTTTAATTGGCAAATGGTGGGTAAATTTTGGAAAGGGAGACTCCCGAATTGCAGCAACAATATTACAATGTCAGGGGATCCCACGACATTTATTCGCAATTACATGATTACAATTAAAGCATGTGAAACATGCTACACCAACGTACAATACGCTTTTACATATAAAACTTGCTTCATCCCCAGTTAGACTATATTGATCTGAAACAGCGGAACACACCCGCATTGATACAATTAAAGACAATGAAAATAGTGCAACAGACAACAGAAAATGAGCATAATGCCAACGTCAGACAATGAATATAGTGCCAACAACAGACAATGAACATAGTGCCAACAACAGACAATGAACATAATGCCAACAACAGACAATGAACATAATGCCAACAACAGACAATGAACATAGTGCCAACAACAGACAATGAACATAGTGCCGACAACAGACAATGAACATAGTGCCAACAACAGTCAATGAACATAGCGCCAACAACAGTCAATGAACATAGTGCCAACAACAGTCAATGAACATAGTGTCAACAACAGACAATGAACATAATGCCAACAACAGACAATGAACATAGTACCAACAACAGACAATGGACATAGTGCCAACAACAGACAATGAACATAGTGCCAACAACAGACAATGAACATAGTGCCAACAACAGACAATGAACATAGTGCCAACAACAGACAATGAACATAGTGCCAATAACAGACAATGAACATAGTGCCAACAATAGACAATGAACATAGTGCCAACAATAGACAATGAACATAGTACCAACAAAAGACAATGAACATAGTGCCAACAATAGACAATGAACATAGTGCCAACAACAGACAAAGAACATAGTGCTAACAACAAACAATGAACGTAGTGACAACTACAGACAATGAACATAGTGCCAAAAACAAACAATGGACATAGTGCGAACAACAGACAATGAACATAGTGCCAACAACAGACAATGAACATAGTGCCAACAACAGACAAAGAACATAGTGCCAACAACAAACAATGAACATAGTGCTATCAAGACACATTGAACACAGTGCCAACAACAGACAATGAACATAGTGTCAACAACAGACAAAGAACATAGTGTCAACAATAGACAATGAACATAGTACCAACAACAGACAAAAAATATAGTGCCAACAACAAACAATGAACATAGTGCCAACAAGACACATTGAACACAGTGCCAACAACAGACAATGAACATAGTGCAAACAACAGTCAATGAACATAGTGCTAACAACAGTCAATGAGCATAGTGCAAACAACAGACAATGAACATAGTGCCAAGAAGAGACAATGAACATAGTAGCAACAACAGTCAATGAACATAGTACCAACAACAGTCAATGAACATAGTGCCAACAACAGTCAATGAACATAGTACCAACAACAGTCAATGAACATAGTGCCAATAACAGACAATGAACAAAGTGCAAACAACAGACAATGAACATAGTGCCAACAACAGACAATGAACAAAGTGCAAACAACAGACAATGAACATAGTGCCAATAACAGACAATGAACATAGTAGCAACAACAGTCAATGAACATAGTGCAAACAACAGACAATGGACATAGTGCCAACAACAGACAATGAACATAGTACCAACAACAGTCAATGAACATAGTGCCAACAACAGACAATGAACAAAAAGCCAAAAACAGACAATGAACATAGTGCCAACAACAGACAATGAACACAGCGCCAACAACAGACAATGAACAAAGTGCAAACAACAGACAATGAACATAGTGCCAACAACAGACAATGAACATAGTAGCAACAACAGTCAATGAACATAGTGTCAACAACAGACAATGAACATAGTGCAAACAACAGACAATGAACATAGTGCCAACAACAGTCAATGAACATAGTACCAACAACAGTCAATGAACATAGTGCCAACAACAGTCAATGATCATAGTGCCAACAACAGACAATGAACATAGTGCCACCAACAAACAATGAACATAATGTCAACAGCAGACAATGAACATAGTGCCAACTACGGACAATGAACATAGTGCCAACAACAGACAATGAACAGAGTTCCACCAACAGACAATGAACATAGTGCCAACAACAGACAATGAACATAGTGCAACAGACAACAGTCAATGAACATAGTGCCAACAACAGTCAATGAACATAGTGCCAACAACAAACAATGAACACAGTGATAACAACAAACAATGAAGATAGTGCCAACAACAGACAATGAACATTGTGCCAACAACAGACAATGAACATATTGCCAACAACAGACAATGAACATATTGCAAACAACAGAGAATGAAGATAGTGCCAACAACAGACAATGAAAATAGTGCCAAGAACAGACATTGAACATAGTGCCAACAACAGACAATGAAGATAGAACCAACATAAGACAATAAACATAATGCCAACAACAGACAATGAACATAGTGCCAACAACAGAAACAGACAATGAACAAAGTGTAAACAACAGACAATGAACATAGTGCCAACAACAAACAATGAACATAGAGTCAACAACAGACTATTAACATAATGTCAATAACAGACAATGAACATAGTGTCAACAACAGACAATGAACCTAGTGCCAACAACAAACAATGAACATAGAGTCAACAACAGGCTATAAACATATTGCCAACCACAGACAATGAACATATTGCCAACAACAGACTATAAACATGATGCCAACAACAGACAATGAACAAAGTGTAAACAACAGACAATGAACATAGTGCCAACAACAAACAATGAACATAGAGTCAACAACAGACTATTAACATAATGCCAATAACAGACAACGAACATAGTGTCAACAACAGACAATGAACCTACTGCCAACAACAAACAATGAACATAGAGTCAACAACAGACTATAAACATAATGCAAACAACAGACAATGAAGATACTGCCAACAACAGACAATGAAGATACTGCCAACAACAGACAATGAACATAGAGCCAACATAAGACTATAATCATTATGCCAACAACAGACAATGAACATAGTCTCAACAACAGACAATGAACATAGAGCCAACAACAGACTTTAAACATTATGCCAACAACAGACAATGAACATAGTGTCAACAACAGACAATGAACATAGTGCCAACAACAAACAATGAACATAGAGTCAACAACAGACTATTAACATAATGCCAAGAACAGACAATAAACATAGCGCCAACAACAGACAATGATTATAGTACCAACAACAGACAATGAACATAGTGCCAAGAACAGACAATGAACTTAGTGCAACAGACAACAGTCAATGAACATAGTGCCAACAACAGACAATGAACATTGTGCCAACAACAGACAATGAACATAGTGCCAACAACAGACAATGAACAAAGTGCCAACAACAGACAATGAACATAGTGCCAACAACAGACAATGAACATAGTGCCAACAACAGACAATTAACATATTGCCAACAACAGACAATGAACATAGTGCCAACAACAGACAATGAACATAGTGCCAACAACAGACAATGAACATAGTGCCAACAACAGACAATGAGCATAGTGTCAACAACAGACATTGGACATAGTGCCAACAACAGACATTGGACATAGTGCCAACAACAAACAATGAACATAGTGCCAACAACAGACAATGAACATAGTGCCAACAACAGACAATGAACATAGTGCCAACAACAGACAATGAACATAGTGCCAACAACAGACAATGAACATAGTGCCAATAACAGACAATGAACGTAGTGCCAACAACAGACAATGAACATATTGCCAACAACAGACAATGAACGTAGCGCCAACTACAGACAATAAACATAGAGCCAACAACAGACATTGGACATAGTGCCAACAACAGACAATGAACATAGTGCCAACAACAGACAATGAACATAGTGCCAACAACAGACAATGAACGTAGTGCCAACTACAGAAAATAAACATAGTGCCAACAACAGACAATGAACATAGTGCCAACAACAGACAATGAACATAGTGCCAACAACAGACAATGAGCATAGTGTCAACAACAGACATTGGACATTGTGCCAACAACAGACATTGGACATAGTGCCAACAACAGACAATGAATATAGTGCCAACAACAGACATTGGACATAGTGCCAACAACAGACATTGGACATAGTGCCAACAAAAGACAATGAACATAGTGCCAACAACAGACAATGAACATAGTGCCTATAACAGACAATGAACATAGTGCCAACAGCAGACAATGAACATAGTGCCAACAACAGACAATGAACATAGTGCCAACAACAGACAATGAACATAGTGCTAAAAGCAGTAAACGAACATAGTGCCAACAAGAGACAATGAACATATTGCCAACAACAGACAATGAACATTGTGCCAACAACAGACAATGAACATAGTGCCAACAACAGACAATGAACATAGTGCCAACAACAGACAATGAACATAGTGCCAACAACAGACAATGAACATAGTGCCAACAACAGACAATGAACATAGTGCCAACAACAGACAATGAACATAGTGCCAACAACAGACAATGAACATACTGCCAACAACAGACAATGAACATAGTGCCAACAACAGACAATGAACATAGTGCCAACAACAGACAATGAATATATTGCCAACAACAGACAATGAACATAGTGCCAACAACAGACAATGAACATAGTGCCAACAACAGACAATGAACATAGTGCCAACAACAGACAATGAATACACTGCCAACAACAGACAATGAACATAGTGCCTATAACAGACAATGAACATAGTGACAACAACAGACAATGAACATAGTGCCAACAACAGACAATGAACATAGTGCAAACAATAGATAATGAGCATACTGCCAAGAACAGACAATGGACATAGTGTCAACAACAGACATTGGACATAGTGCCAACAACAGACATTGGACATAGTGCCAACAACAGACAATGAATATAGTGTCAACAACAGACATTGGACATAGTGCCAACAACAGACAATGGACATAGTGCCAACAACAGACAATGAACATAGTGCCAACAACAGAAATGAACATCGTGCCAACAAAAGACAATGAACATAGTGCCAACAAAAGACAATGAACATAGTGCCAACAACAGACAATGAACATAGTGCCTATAACAGACAATGAACATAGTGCAAAAAACAGACAAGGAACATAGTGCTAACAACAGACAATGAACATAGTGCCAACAACAGACAATTAGCATAGTACCAACAACAGACATTGGACATAGTGCCAAGAACCGACAATGGACATAGTGTCAACAACAGACATTGGACATAGTGCCAACAACAGACATTGGACATAGTGCCTACAACAGACAATGAACATAGTGCCAACAACAGACAATAAACATAGTGCCAACAACAGACAATGAACATAGTGCCAACAACAAAGAATGAACGTAGTGCCAACTACAGACAATGAACATAGTGCCAACAACAAACAATGGACATAGTGCCAACAACAGACAATGAACATAGTGCCAATAACAGACAATGAACATAGTGCCAACAACAGGCAATGAACATAGTGCCAATAACAGACAATGAACATAGTACCAACAACAGACAATGAACACAGCGCCAACAACAGACAATGAACATATTGCCAACAACAAACAAAGAACGTAGTGCCAACTACAGACAATGAACATAGTGCCAACAACAAACAATGGACATAGTACCAACAACAGACAATGAACATAGTGCCAATAACAGACAATGAACATAGTGCCAACAACAGACAATAAACATAGTGCCAATAACAGACAATGAAGATAGTGTCAACAACAGACAATGAACATAGTGTCAACAACAGACAATGAACATAGTGCCAACAACAGACAAAGAACATAGTGTCAACAACAGTCAATGAACATAGTGTCAACAACAGTCAATGAACATAGTGTCAACAACAGACAATGAACATAGTGTCAACAACAGACAATGAACATAGTGCCAACAACAGACAAAGAACATAATGCCAACAACAGGCAATGAACATAGTGCCAACAACAGACAATGAACATAGTGTCAACAACAGTCAATGAACATAGTGTCAACAACAGACAATGAACATAGTGTCAACAACAGACAATGGGCATAGTGTCAACAACAGTCAATGAACATAGTGTCAACAACAGACAATGAACATAGTGTCAACAACAGACCATGAACATAGTGCCAACAACAGACAAAGAACATAATGCCAACAACAGGCAATGAACATAGTGCCAACAACAGACAATGAACATAGTGTCAACAACAGACAATGAACATAGTGTCAACAACAGACAATGAACATAGTGCCAACAACAGACAAACAACATAATGCCAACAACAGGCAATGAACATAGTGCCAACAACAGACAATGAACATAATGCCCTGTCTAAGATTGAAGGGCATATTGTTTTTGCCTTGTCTGTTTGTCTGGTTTGTTTTCTGTTTCTTTGTCTGACTGTCCAGAACTTTAACCCTGTATAAATCTTAGTGATGGTGTTTGAATTTCATACATATATTATTACTTGTTGCTAGTACCAAGATTTGACCCTGACCTTTCTTTGACATAGTATGTAGGGGAAATCAATGGTATTTCACAGACACATCTTGTTAACTTTGATACACTTTACTTCTCCACTTCTCATGATCATCAGATGATTTAGAATTTTCAAAATTTATTGAGGTTACCTTATAAATTGTTTGAACTATGCCTAAACAAGAAATTTTTTACCCCTTCTTTTTAAGATATGACCCTTAACGCTGGCAAAATTAAATAAAATGTACTCATCCTTCGTGAGCTTTTGTTGAACTATGTACTAAAAACCCCTGGTAGGTATGATATATTTCTTCACAATTACGTATGGACGCAAATTTTCATTGCTAATTCAGAAAAAGTACATACAGAGGGATATTTCAAATTGACATATTTTCCCTGAAAAAGCGTTAAAGATTTGCACTTACTACGACTTTATTTCTCGTAATTACGAGAAAAGTTTCTCGTTATTACGACTTTTTTCTCGTAATTAATAGAAAAAATCTCGTAATTACGATTTTTTCTCGTAATAATGACATTTTTTCTCGAAATTACGCGAAAAATTCTTGTTATTACGACTTTTTCTCGTTATTAGAAGTTTCTCGATTTTCCCCACTACCACTTAGAATGAGACTGTCCGATCGGCTTTCGTACAAATCAGAGAAAGGCCAATAACAAAGTATAAAAAATGTACAGATTAACATAAAGCCACACCTCTAATATGACGTAACTGACAGTATTGATTTATTAGACTAAGTACAAATCTTTTGAATCTTTTTGAAGACATCTTTTGAATACAAGTGACTTTAATAGTTTTTTTTTTTTCGAAAGGTCAATTTGCCATTATATGTAAAAAGTGATACAAATTGAAATGAATTCTTCAATTTATGAGTGATCAAAAAAGGAGTCAAAAGGTCCAGGAACTTTTTTTTAATTCAATTTGCGCGAATGTGCCGAAATTCGTGATAAAACCAGTTGAATAGTTGCTTTTCTTGCATCCTCTGTAAAACGTATGAAAAGTTCATACAACTAGACACAATGTAACTAAAAGGAAAAATAGTGACTTTTATGTAGAAAACACACAAAAAGGTGTAAAAATAATTAATAGAACCTCTCGTAAATTACATTGTATCCGAGGGGAAATAGTTTACAAGGGTGTCACGGCATCTCGAGTAAGTTATGGCGCACGACAGTAGGTCACGTGAGGTCACGTGCAATACAGTACTGCGCATGACACAACTTAGAATAAATGGCTAATTATACATCATAAGAAGTGCAGAAAACATTAATTTGCCGAAAATACGTAATATACAATGAGGATGATAGTGATTGTGAAATATAAGGTTGTTGATCTCGATTTAATAAAGTTGTATATGTACTTTTTGAATGATAAAGTAAATTCATTTGCAGATCTGATGTACTTTAATTTTCAGGGCGTTAAACAGTTCATTTTTTCAACATTTTAAAAACTGAAAAATGGCATGCATAAAATGATGATACATCGAACTTTAAAAGCTTTCTACTGTTTAAAACCTTACAATCCTCATATTGTAAGCCTGACAGTAAGAATGACAATGCATGTATGTATCTTTACTATAATTAATATGAATTATGGCAAAGCCCTTGAAGCGAAGACGGTGCATTAAAATTCCGGCAAAAATCGCTTAATTAGTTTAATCATATTTTATTTCAAATAGCAGAAAAAAGATTGGGCAAAAGTTTTCATAACATTATATATAATGCCCTCTCCTCAATCGCAAAAAAATCGCATGGGCCGTCTAGTCGCAAGTTGCAGTGTTTATATAGGATACGAAACTACGGATTCAAAACAATTGATACAGTATACGAAACTAAGGATTCAAAAATGTTCATATAGGATACGAAACTAAGAATTCTTCCTAAGGAAGAATGCGTCGCTTCGCTATGATTAAAGTTCGTTGAGATCTTCGAGTTTCCACCGAATCAGGAGAGTTCTAGTCGGTTATTCTTATCAATTTTGATGAACAATACATGTATGTAAAGTCGATTGTTGTGGGTTATAGAGACATTTTTAGGTAGCCCGTACCTCTGGTCGTGAGAGCTTTTATTCTCCCTATGATTACATATTTTAGATATTTCGTGCTAATCATCATTGAAAATTTTATAAAAAATACTTTTCAAATTGACCCTAGATTGTATGGATATCTTTATCATCTATAATTTCGAATGATTCCAACTATGACGCTACACCCTATGGAAAAATCCAAAGATTCACATTTTAAAATTTATTTACATTGTAGAAACATTTTTAACCAAAAATATGTTTGAAATCTGTATTGGCTTTACCCAATATGCAATGATATGAAAAGAAAATTTGGGGTATCCATGCAAAAATTTCACCGATTTTAGACCAGAGGTACAATCCACCTTAAGTTTGTAACATGTACATGTACATGATGTAGCATCTTTCTTCCCATCTGTATTTTCATCGTTGCCCTTTTTTATACTGAATCTTATTTTCTAAGCATTGGTAAACTTAATTCCAGTTTCGAACAAAAATTGAGGGAAGAGAGAAATGACCTTAAGACGAAAGAGCGAGAAAAAAAAAAACTCCAGTATGTTCAGTCTCATATTATCTTTCATTGTGATAATCTGTAATGTTTGTAAATTATATCTTCTATACTTTAATCCAAGATGCAATTATTTAGAAGATTTGTACTGTTTGTAAATTATATCTTCTATACATTAATCCAAGATGCAATTCTTTAGAAGATTATTTTTTCTCTCAAATCAGCGGCGAACAGACAAAATCAATCAATTACAGTTTGACGTCATGTTAACGGAATTATTGGAGAACTCCCTTAAAATCTGACGAATGTGATTAGAGTTAATCCATATGTTTGGACGCTTAGTTTACGTTGAATAAAGGCCTTTGTTATAGGGAAAGTGATTTTTCTTTGTGCATCGCCTGGATGCATTGTGTGTGATAATACGTGAATAACAAATGTACTTTGATGATTGGTGAAACATGCATGAAAGATGGTCAAAACATCCCTGAAAACACTTGGTGCAACTTAACTTGATGATAATCACTTCCTTAAGTTTTTACGTGCAAATTATAAGATTAATACAAAGGGGATTAAGGGATTAAAAATAACTGGCAACATGCACAATTTAATCTTGGTGTTAATTTTGTTCGACAAAGACCTTCAATTTGAATTAAGCTTTAGATAACAATAAAATTTTGATTTGAAAGATGGTCTGCCATCTATAAGAAAACATTGACCTTTTTGCAAACAAATTTAGTTGATTGTGTACGGATCTGCGAATCGCCATTTTATTATGTCATCATGTACCAGCACCTTTTCAAGCGTGGCACACTAACCGACCAGTACAACGGGACTCCATGACGGACACTGGTTACCTTGTAAGTGCCATCAGAAAATGCAGCGTTATAATAATATGTCATATATGAAAGCTTGTTAAACTTCTAGCGTGTTTAGATACGAGTCAGCTTCTGTCAACATAGCTCTGACTGTGACTGCTTTGTCGAATGCACTACATTTTAACATGATTTTGATATCAATTTATATCGTTGTTTGTAATCCTGGATTCAAGGGCTTCAAAGTTCTTTGAGTGCCCGACTCTTGCAGGAAGAACAAAAAAAATGGTTCGATCCATTACTGTTACCCTATTCATTTCATTTTCCAATGTGTGCTCTTTTCCATTTTTTTGGAGGCGGGCTGAGGGAGAGGGGGGGGGGGGCGAATTTGTCCTCTCTCTTTGAATTCTGCTTTGGAGGCAATCGTTTGTGTCTTGTTTCAATTAACGTTGCAATGAAATTGAAGTATGGATCAATTGCTCATAAATGTAAGACAAAAAAGTTTATCAAGGTAAATGAATGAAATACGTGTAAAAGCAATTGAATCTTTGTATGAGTATGTCCCTATCTATCTCCTTATCTCGTATCCGACACGACTGAGATATATATTTCAAGCATTGTGCACATTCCAACAAAACAACTGTTCTTAACAGTCTGTTCTAAAAGACCCCCCCCCCTAAAAAAGGGTTGGCGGGCCAGATAATACAAATTCTGTTTGTCATTATATTTATGAAAAATTGTCAATTAAGTTCCTGAGGGAACAAATGATTAAAAACTGTTCATAAAAAACTCTCTCTTCCAACGTTTCGGTCTTATAGGCCTTTTTCAACGAATCACGAAATTTAGCGTCACATTGTTTCACATTCGCGACCGATTTTCGATTCATTTGTATTACGACTTTTTTTATTATATTTATGGTCAAATTCTATGCAAAAGGTTGCTATGAAAAACGAAAATTCAAAGGGCGAACAGAAACTATGACGGCCATTTTGGTCAAAGGATTATGCCAATATAACAACTGAGTTTTCGCGTCTTGCCGTCAGGTTTTGCCACAAATGAATGCAGGAAAAATTGTAAGCATTTTACTTAATCGACGAATCGGGTAAAAAAAAATGTGAGAGCAATGATGGGTCTCGCAATAATGGACTTCCGGAAGTGACGTTGAACATGAAAATAAAGATTACGGAGCCTTCTTCATGTTCACATCGGCTATCAAAGAGCGGGTTCGACCAAAACTCATCTTTTTAAATAGTTCTCGATACCTCCTCTTTTGAAGAAAGCTTAAAAAGTTCTAGGGAACCGGTTTTACATCCTTGGCCATTTTTCTATGGCCAGCATTTACGAGTACGGTTGTCCGAAAAGACTCATTCCTTTAGAGGTCACCAAGTAACAAGTCATAGTCTATGAAAAATGCATAATTTTATGAACTCATTAGCAAAAGCTATTCCGTGATTTACATGATATACATCTCTATCTTTTATTATCTAAGATTAATATTCGTGATATTTGGCAGCTACATTTTCCGGGTCTCGTATTTCATAACTCATAAATGTTATCAGCTAATTCGAATCAAGAATTTTTTACCTTACGATAGCGTTTGACAGAACCATTTAAAACGATTCAGAAGAAAAGCTCGCAAACTGCATATCCTGTTTATGATTATGAAGAGAAATAAAATTTTGCTGTATTATTACATCAAAAGAAAAAACAGACAGAACACTAGTAATATGTTTCATTATTCAAATTAAGTCCCTCTCTACTCCTGTACTTTTGTGGCCATTTAAATCATAACCAGAAAGCAATAGAGATAACAAGTTAAAATTTGATAATTTCCATTTTAATCAATATAATGTATGATTCAGCAAATGTTTAATTATTCTATATGATAAAACCATCATCTGATGATTATTTCGTAATTTCCATTTTCCCATATGGCACATGCATGTTTACAATATTTAAGTACACTTCAACGTAGACAAAACAATATGAAGAAACCAAATTGAATTGACCTATTTCGTTTACCCAGAAACACTATTCGGTTAGAAAACCGGTTCCTCCAGAATCAGATTTTAGCAACAATTAATACAACAGTGCAGTCAATACAGACGTCAGCATTTTTATAAAAAAATTAAAATTTTGGTTTAGTTCTCGAACTCTCACTGTAACAATATTTAAGAAAAATAAATATTAAATGAATTTTAATAGAGAAATAAATAAATGACTTCACTTTCACAGAGTATCTATTGGTGTGTGTGTGCCAATTTTCACTCAATTTTATTCTTTAAGATACATTATTAATAATATTCTTTAAGTTATTAAAAGTATTTGTATTCTCAATATGCTACATTGAACATACAAAATTAATAAGAATTATATCAACTTGATCTGTAACCCCATACTGCAACCAAACACCGATTAAGTTTCGTCCAAGTATTTGTTGCTGTACATAGCAGAGAAAATATGCCTTGGAAACCCAAATGTCTACAAAGCACAAACAGAAAAAGTGAACAACATCCACAGCAATATTAACATTTTGCAAAAAGAAACCAGTAGAGAAAGTTTTCGAACTTAATTTAAACTTATTGGTGGTGGACTTTGCTGTATGCAACCTTTCGAGAAAACTTGTTATGCTATGAAATTGACTGTGTCTGTGACGATATGACTTTGGTTCAAAATCACGAAGCTTCAATTCAGTAAACAATATTACATTTATCCAAAATCCATACAAGTCGGGTATACCAAACATTCCAAATAACAGTTATGACCTAAAAGTTTTTGCGTTACATTTCGGAGTAATTTTGGCCTTCAAGGTATGACTTTGACTCAAAGTAATGGTGCATCATAAGAAAAAAGTACACCAAGTATCTACCTGACTGGATGAGACGTATAATATAGAAGCTTTGGTCCTAACAATTTTAATAATTACACTACAAACTAAAATTCAGTTTCATTGCATAAGGAGTAATAATGTAACCGACTTGCGTAAAACATAACAACGTTTTGGCCCTGATATTTCACATCCAATTTTAGTCATAGGCCATTGTATCCTTGACCTTGACGTAGTAAGTGTAAACCTAAAGCATATAGAAGTTGTTGCCATGACAATATTTCACACACAAAGTTAACCAATAATATAGTGAAGGTCAATTCAAGGTCATGACAAACCAGTCTGCTATCTCACACGAAATTATTGCACTAAGTATGAAACTCATCGGAATAATCGCAGTACAATGTATATTGTCTTATGACCCTTGCAAGTGTTGAGGACGTCAGACACACAAGCATTGCCGTTACATACGTCCTGTCAAAATGACGGACGTACAAAAAGGTCAAGGTTTGGCCCTTGGCAACAATGTCGTAAAATGTTATTCCATTCCATCTATTTTGTGAAAATTATGACTGGGATCAGATTTTTGCATATAAAGTACTAATTATACTGTGACCTTGATTTTTGTTGAAATTATGAAACACTTTTAGGTCATAGAAAGCATATCAACATGAAAAAGATAAAACACAAGCCACGCAAAGCGTAGCATCCCCTCGCGTGGCAACAAAATTTCTAATATATATTTTATCAGCTTATAATATGAACATGTTTTTGTAATACTGGCCATTGCGACTAACTTTTGACATTGAAAACCTCTTACAACTGACAACTTACATGCAAAGTTTGAAGAAGATAGAAAGAAGACTGTACCCTCTACATATCCACAAAGTTTCCTTTAAGTTTCCATTATTGTACATTGTGACATGATTGAACTTTGACCTTGAAAATCAACAGGTTACGTCTTCTCACCGTGGAAAATTTACATGCAAAGTTTGATGAAGTTAGGAAATAAATTGTGACCTCTGTTTTTTCTGATTACCAATACTGACCTTGACCTTTGACCTTGAAAATCAATATATGACACCTTCTTGCCATGGACAATATGCATGCAAAATTAAAAGAAGATTTAAGTAAACTGTGACCTTTATAGTGTCCACAAGGTTTTTCTATTATTGTCCAATGTGACCTTGACCTTTAAAATAAATAGGTATTAGCTTCTCACCATGGACAACTTGCATGCAAAGTTTGATGAAGATTGGAAGTAAACTATGACCTCTAGAGTGTCAACAAACTTTTGTTCACACAAACAATAACGCATCCACTTACCCACGGTGGCGTTATTATATCCCTTTGCCAACAAAGTTGCACAAGGGGATAATTTTACATGTACATTGTGGCCTTGTAGCATCAATATTACCAAGATTTTTAAAATTGTGTCCACAAAGTTTGAAGACATCGCAAATAGGCTACATCAGATACCTGCACAAATGGGAAGTAACTCAAATAACAATAAAACCTGCAGTTTTACAGAACTCTAAAACACTGGAGTTATATCCTTTTTTAAAATTGTTTAAATTATTCAGTTTTCAAGGTTACTGAAGATTGAAGATACTGTATGTGTAATTGTTTTAGCATGAATCATATTTCAGCAAATTCGGCTCTGCTAGGACTGCAGTAATTCAAGATTACACTAATTCAAGACTACACTAAATCATCTAATTCATATAGATTATAAAGGGAAACAATGCATGTGTGCTAATTCATGATTAGGCTAATATGTGAATTTACCTACTTTTGCGATGTTTCCGCTAAAATTTAGTTGTTCTAAGATAAGTCCCCGTACAGTACACTTCCATACCATAACAAAACGTGCGACAGAAAATAAAATTATTTTATTTATGCGTAGCTCTGACAACAACATACATAATATAACTAGTTAACACACAGAAAATTATTTCAAGTATCGTAATATGCATCATATACATACTTATAGCTATTCTATGTGCGAATGTATACATACATGTACATGTATTTTGATCACCTGAGACACCGGCCATTTAAGAGAAAACTATTATTTCTAAAAAAGAATAATGAAACATTATTTTTAAGTTCAAAATTATATAATCTATCAACTTCTTTTTATTTTACTATTCCATCCCTAGGGGTCAAAATATCATTGTTTGCCATGGAAACTGTTGAGAAACCATAATTACATAACAAATATGATTATTTACACTATGATTCCAAGAGACTTCAGTGAAATATTTCCACCATAATTGATGCAACCGTTGAGGCTATATACATGTATATCAATGCATAAGAAAATAGATCAGTATTATTTCCACTTTTTCTTAAAAGCATACACAAATAAAAGAGTCAGTAAACTAGCTTAAATCACTCAGTACAATCTAGAGAAAAATTCAAAAGTGTGGACAAAGAGAAATAACTCTTACAAATGTCTTAGCATAATGCTGCTTGAGGTAATTCAGTAATATGATAGTCACTGAATGAGACATGTTCCACTGATAATAAAATACATAGCTTTATCATGTACATTTCATGACATTTTTTTTCCAATTTCTAAAAATATAAATTTTCATTTCATGATGTTGATCAAGTCTTTCATTTATCTATTCAAACACTAACATTAAAGGCAGTAGTGGATTTCGGGATTGCCAAAAATGTCCGCCATCACAAATGCAGGTAGGCTTAAACAGTATGACGTCATATAATCGAATGCATTGTTTGAAATGCCATTAATTATGATGTCATAATGGAACCCCCTCCCCCAGCATGTGGGGTGATGAACATTTGGCGATCCTCAATAGACGATTTTCACATTACCACAGCTGACTTGTATTTTACACATCCTATGACCCAACATCACAAGATTTGATGTAACTTTTAAAAGTGACGTCATAGCAGATTTATGACGTTGCAGTGAGAAATGACCTCAAAAGTTTAGTGATATTGGGTCCTGGCATGTTTAAAATGCAAGTCTAGCGGTAATATGAAGGTCTATTCATGATGCTAAACAACATTTTACACTTGTTTAATCATGCATTATATGAACTCTTACTAGTGAAACTTTTCACAGCAATGATTTCATTCAGATCTTTTATATAAACATGAACATTGCACAAAAAAGGAAAAACAAGAAGAAAATTTAAATCAATTCGTGCATCATTTTGGCATGCTTGATTTTGCTATTTACAGCTCATGCCCAGGGCATAAAAATCATCAAAGAATTTGCACAATTATTGTACACATACAGACTAAAAGACCATTGATACCTAAAACACACTGTAATATTCATCAACTATTCATATAGTAAATTCAAGTGTAACTAATGGATTTGTTTCTTCTAAAAGTGATGCTGCAAAAACATGAAGCAAATCAACAATCTACATGTAGATGACGTTAAGATAATATTCTTTTCACGTTTTTAAGTAAAGGAGGGATTCTAAAATACACGCAGTCTATTTTAGTTTAATTCTAAATTCAAGGGTTGACTTTTGAAGGATTTCTTTTTAATTAAAATTTACAACCTATTACATGTCGTGTACATCTCCTTTAAATCTACATGTATCCTTTTGAAAAATTGAAAAAAGAAAAATAAAATGGGAGCAAAATACTAAAAATTTATTGAATATCAGTACTACAGAGTAATGTATACATAATACATTGGTTTACAGTCTTCAAGGCATTTTTTGAGACAAAAAATCTAAACTTGGCAAGATAAAGAAATAAATCACAAATTAAAGAGGATCTATGCTGCAGAATGACAATGAATTTGATTCAAAGCAGAATCAGTACAAGTGTACTTGTACGTTACACTTTAACGTTACATTTGATATCACAAAACATGCTGTCTTTTTATTTATGCATATTAACAGTCTGAGAGTACTTCTTTGTTGGATTATTGAGCATTTGCTATAATTATGTATTTACATTTCCCATTTGTTGGTAGATCAGTACATGAATAAGCTTCATTTACATTAATTCCAAGTCTTTGAAGACAAGGAAATAAACCAGGAACTAATTCCTGAAGGATAAAACTAGTATATACACTAACAAACAACAAAACTTGCTAATTGCAAAAGGTAGACAGATAGTTGGAGTACAGTGCCCATTTTCAATAAAAATTCTTACAATTTTAAGGAATTTTCGTCCTTTGATAGAAGGTTCAAAATGTTTTCTAGTTTGATTGTATCATGTTTTATAATTTAATTTCTACATTCTAAAAATAAATTATAAAAAAAAACTTTCAAATCTACATATTAAGTTAGTAGAACTGAGCAATCAAAAGTTACGGAAATTTCTGAAATCGTTCCCAAGTATTTTTTGTAAAACAGGCTGCTGGTACCCAAAACTATTCATGAACAACAAATAAAGTAAATTGTAAAATGAAAATGCCTTTTCTCATATACATGTACATAAAATAGATGTAGTAAAACACTTTTTCAACAATTTGTAGAACATACAAACACAATATGCAGCAGATTTTCAGAAAACACAGAATCACCCTGGCCCCTTTTCAAAACACATAATCAAATTTGTCGTTTATAAAATGCCTACAATGCACTATCATTATTTGTTCTTCTTCTCTTTACCGTACACACTGTCTAAACTGAGGCCCATAAACACTAGCACTGTCCCTATCCATTGTCGTGTATACATGGGGTTCTGGAAAATTATGACGGAGGCTAGAATGGTGAAGAATTTTCTCGTCGTCGTGACGATTGAACACGTAAGTGGTCCGAATGATGTGACGGTGACAAATATAAACATCTGTAAAAAAAGTTATATATATTTCAAAAAATCATTCCAAGGAATGCATGTGTCGCCTGCGAAACATAGCGACACTCAGGAATAACTTTTATAGGGTGTGACATCCAAGTATGACAGACAGACGGATAGACAGACAGACAACAGACAAAGTGATCCCTAAGTGTCGCTATGCTTCGCAGGCGACACAAAAACTCACTGATGAGAAATGTCACAGACAAATTAATGTATATGAACTAGTTTACTTATTCAATGCTGTAAAACTGAACACAAACGAGTGAATTTCTTGTTAAGTCCTCTTTCAACGGACTTTTAATAATAACAACACAATCAGATTCTCATTTTTCTCATTCTCTACTCAATACAGAATACAGAATAAATGGCAAAAATTGAAATGAAACGTCAAGCAGTTTTTTTAATCGTAATAGCAAGTTTATTACAAACATAGTGCAACAGAATTTTGTTATTGCCCTCTGTTCAGAGGGCGTAACGTGCAATGGGCCGTTTCCTGGAAGACCACCAGCATACACTGCCATCCATAAATAACTATACAAACAATAACATTGTTCTATATTCTTTATAGTTTTATCCCATTATTTTCCATTCTGAACTTGAGAGATTCAAAATAAGTCGCTTCACATAATTCAAAATAATGAATTGTGATAATTATAATGCATGTAGAAACTTTTTCCATCTGCACAATTTTCTTTCAAAAATTAATTGCGATTTTTTATAGAAAAAAGGATGAAAATTCAGAAAATGTAAATTTAAAATTTTGGTAAAGTTTGTTACAAATGATTTCTAAAAGGTTCATCTTCAGAATTATACAGCAATGGATTCAAAACTATTAATTTTTTAACAGCAACATGAACAGAAATGGTGTATACTAATTTATGGATGGAAGTTTATGCCTTTCTGCACTGTATGACTGAGACTTATCAAGACCATATCATTCAAATGATCAGCATACCGGTAATTATGCTGATTTATACAGCTTACTACGACTTTCAGTCAAATTTTGGAAAATTTTCCACTTATAAATTAAGACTTACCTGTCCAGCTGCACTGGCCAAACCAAATGTGATCATTTTAGGTAAAATTGATGGATGTCTCTCAAAGAATTCTAGGAAAGCTAATCCTTCCCCTGTCAACGTCAAACCTAATCAAAAAGATATTTTGTATTAGAACCATACTAAGTACATGTATAAATATGACATGAATGCATTATTGGTTTAATTTTTTGGCACTATATCTAGTACTGTCACGATTCACCGCGGTTCTCGATTCACAGCAGTTCTTGATGGCGGTTCGATACACGATACGAAAAAAGGCCATATCGTTGACTTTCGATTCGTTTTCAGCATTTAGTTTTAACTTAAAAAAAAATCAACATGGTGATGCTTGATGCCGAGTCATCGAAGATAACTTCTGAGTTTTGCACTTTTTTTCTAGTCAATACAATAATTCTCAAATCATTAAAGTTATGAATGATCCTAATTTGTTGTTGTTTTAATAAAATATCTGGCGAATTACAGAAATGCCTCCATATCTACATTAAAAATGTTGTATCGTGATACGAATCGTATCGTGAGTAAATATCACAAGTCATATCATATCGGGAGCTTAGCATAGCGTGACAGCCATAACTATATCCAGGCTGCTTGGCCATGGTATTGGTATTATTCATACAGTGATTGGGAAGGACAGGAACCATACGCCATAGTCCAAATTGAAAGATGGCCAACTTAAGTATATGTACTGTCCTATGAAATGGCCCATTGAAATTGTAGAACATCATGGAAAATAGCCTTACAAAATTTCCTTCCCAATCACAGTTTATACGTACAGGTATTTCAAACACAGAAATTGTGCGATTAGTTAGAATGTAATGGCAAACAGATGAAATAATCCTCACTCCCATTTCTTTACACATATATATTTCATTGTAATATTACAATGTCATCTGAACTAAAGAAGTACTCAATGTTAACAAATCTTATACTTTTGAATTGTCAGCGTAAAAATTAAAACTACTGTCAAGATAAGCACCATAAAGCAGATTAATATGATAAAACAAGGAAAGACTTGTTGACATCAAATATCTTTTCCTTTGAAATAAAAAAGTAAAATTGCAAAATGAAATTAGTCAGATATGAAAATATCTCACCTATGATTAGCCATAGGAGTGACCATACATTGACAAATAACATCATACTGAATGGTCCTGTTTTATGTACAGATCGCATGTTCTCCTGTGTCGCCCCGGTAACCCCATCCAAGGTCAAGGACACCAACTGAAATTTGATGATATTCACATTAAATATTGAGAAATTCAATATTTTTCAATGTTTATCCATGAGAATAAAATTCTAAAGTCGCAAACAAGATGTATTTGTAAAACATTATGCTCCCGTTAGCAGTTATCTTTTCATGTGCACATTGTAGGCTAAGTCAAAGTAAGGTCAAAATCAAAGGTCATGCCATATAGAAATGTCTTGTAAAAAGGAATATGCATGTAAAAAATGAAATCTTTAACACTTACCACTTACCCAAAATGTTAAAGTTTCGGATGAACAAATAAACAGACAAGAGGAAAACCAAATGCTTGCCAATCTTCAATAAGGCCATACCTATTTTTTTCTTTGTTAAGCATCAGGGCAAGTAACAGAAATCTATTTACCTATCTGTTGAAGACATACAACAGAGAGATGTGAATATCTAAAGAAAATCAAGAAACATCCATGAGAGCAGCATCTCATGGTAGAAAAGCATAAAATGGCACATGGAAAAGTAAGAAAATTGACTGGGTTTTTTTTGCAATCATTACCCTCAAAACCAACCCATCTGCTGATGCTTAACAGAAATAACTTGCTGTGGCCTAATGTTCTGTCACATGAAATCAACATAGGTACATGTACATATATGTATATCAAATGTATGGATGAGTGATTTCAATGTACACGCCATTTAGAATTTCTCTGATAATCATTGTGAATATTCTCAAACACAACTAACTAAAGGTAAAACGCTGAAATTCTTAATTCCTAAATCTATTTCATTTATTTTACTTCCATAACTCACCAGTAATAATTCTCCAAAACCAAACAATGAGGTATTTTCTACTTTTGCTGACGCTTTATTGTCTTTATATAGAAATAATGCTACACCAATCACTATCATTGTTACAAATAGAAATTTGAGAGGTGGGTAACGCTTCCTGGCGAATAAAATTCCTAATATCATCACCGGAATCGGCTTGGCTGACTTCCCAAGTACCTGAAAATAGATTGGAATTATTCACAATTTGCAGCTTTTATGTATACATAGTAATATAAATGAAGGGATGGAAAGGCAGACAGAAAATGTGAACTTGAGAGCTCATGCATTTTCAACAATTATCATCATATTTTAACCAAATCCAAGATTTATCAATAAATTAGGCATTGTGGTAAACCTAAATATGCCACTGTGAAATCATACAATTCATCATTTTATGTCTGCAGATGATTCATTTACTAAATTTGTCATCCCCATTCAAATTAAGTTTTTTGAAATCACATATTATTTCATGGCATCACTGCACAGCACTGCTAAATTGATGTTGCTTTGAAGGCATAAATGTTGTGAATTTACAGTTACATGTACATACAAAATTGAACAACTTCAAAAAAATGAAATTGTGTGTTGCTTATGACGCATATTTTTACGATATATTTTCATTGTTTCTATGTCTATATCTTTGTTACTTCTGAAAAGAAATGAAACTTTTATATTGTGCGCACCTATACAGTACAGAACCAGCATGTCTAAAATTTTACTTTCCTCCCAAAAATTTCAGGTGGTTTAACCGCTAGCAAAAATTGAAAAAAATATCTCGAGTGTAATTTTACCTGAGTTGGATAGCTGACATGTTGAAGTGCATGATTACTGGCTAACATAGCTCCTAAATATGACAGGGAACATATAGTGTACATACGACTAGGTGTCTGGTCTCTCTCCTTCTGCCATAAGTACATAGCTGAAAAATATACAAACAATATACATCCAACTTATTATTATTAAGAGCGAAATGATTCTTAAGTTTTCATTAGATTTGTAATAATTTAATATTGCTAAGCTCATAATATTTTCATGGGAAAGCACCTAAACATCTATATATTTCAATATACGTGTCATAACATGTAAATTCATGATTCAGTATAACATAATATTCAATTTTGAAGTGCATGATTTTCATTTTGTAACATGTCATGCATGCACTTACATGATTGGTCATTTTCATACACCAGTCATGTACATTGAACACAAACCTTACTTACTTTGAATTTTATAGAATGATGTTTAACATGTTTATCACGCCTCGTACTAATTTCAGCCAATGATGTTGTAGTATTACAGTTATGTGGTGTCCTAGACCTACCTTGACGCCAAGGTAGGTCACAAAATTTTCAAATGTAAAAAATTGCGCAGAAAACGTTATGAAATGGTTCTCGGCATGATAAATTCATTATAGGGTTAATTCCTGTCATACTTCCTATTCAAAGTAGTTGTGTAAATATGTAGGGAGTACGGCCTTCAGCCTCATCCCCCACGAATACACACCTACATGTACTTTGAGTAGAAAGTATGACAGGAACAAACCCTATAACTAATAATATTGTTTTATGTTCAAAGCATTGAGGCAATGAAGGCAATAAATGAAGAAAGCATATGACTCGGTCTATAACCCCAATATCATCATAATGACTTATCAATAAATATATCAAATGTACATACATGTTGAAGGAAATTGATGTATCTTAGTATTGAACATACAAAAATCTGTAACTAGTGTCATGTGTCTCAAATCAACCAATCAATAGTGTGTTCCCACATAGCCATATTTCCTCCAAATTTGCTAGAGTTATCTCCCTCCTTGGATTACAACTCTGAGAACTTTATCCATCTCTGCTACGTAAAAATTGCTCTACTTTTACAAAATTTCAGAAATTTTCACACTGTATACATCAACGTCTTGAAAGCCGAGTCCGATACGGGTTTTCTTTTCACACCATGTATTTTTCCGTGTAACGAATTTATAACGTCGAAGACCTCTTACTGTATGCGTGGGGGTCTCTGTATCATACAATTCACGACGTCATAATAGACTGCTCGCCCGATACGGATTTACAAGCCTGATACGGTTTTTTTCACGGCGTCATGTGACCATGATCTGACCAATCAGATTCCAACATTTTTGTCTAAGGCGTGATAATATAAAGAATAGTCAGAATCTCAGATGTGTCATTATGAAAACTCTTCTGAAAATCTATTTATAAATCTTTTAATGTCAACGTTTTTGCATAGTAGAAATGAATAAAGTCTGAGAGTTGTAAACCAGTATGGCGGTTAACTTGGAGGTATGACATCATCATGGGAAGACACTATACACATGTATGATTGGGCTTTGTTTTCCTATAATGTATGTGTGTACAATATGTAAACCTGTAAAAGACTTAAGATTAAAACAATGATTGGAAAGGAAAGGGACCATTTGCCAGTCCTATCAATATGAAAAAATGGCCCATTGACACCTGTGCATTGTCTTAAGAAATGGCCAAATGAAATTGTAAAAAAAAAATCATGGAAAATGGTCCATTCACAAAATTCCCTTCCAAATTAATGTTAAATTTAATACAATGAATACAACTAATACAATGTACCCACCTATTTTTGCTGCAATAGCATTAATAATGCATTGAATGAAGACTAAAGATAGAGTGTATTTGAACTTCTCTTGCTTTTCCCCTTCCCCATACTTTCCTTTGGTTCTGAAAAGGAAAAAAAAAATACAATGTCATTGTATCTTTTAACTTAAACTTAATTCTATCTTCAGATGTAGCAGATGGGTGCTGCAACCTAGTGTTGTTGGAGATCTCCTCCTTTGTTTTAAATATATAAAAAGATTCACAAATTTTGATCACAATAATGATAAGGTAATTTTTAATACATTCTCATAAAACATGTCATGCTGCAACTGGAGCACCATTTGGTTGTTATACATTTACAAGTCGAAGTGGTTATAAATAATTACTTTTTCTGAAAAAAAAGTGGCTCTGCGGTGGGTCTAAATAAAGAACTCTAAAGAACCCTAAAGAACTCTAAAGAACTCTAGGTTTTATATGAATGTGGGTCGGTAAATTGGGAATTTTTTTTCGATATTTGGATAGTTGACAGTCAAACGAACATAAATATATATGGTTTATAGGGGTTAAGTTGTATGAAAGTATCTTTATTGTAGATTGAAAGTTGTTGAATTTTTGAATCGGCGCGCGTAATTAAGACCCCATATTGAACTATTTACCCGTTACAATTTAAGTACTTAAAGTTTGATTTTTCGTTAATTTGAATAATTCTTAAACTATTACATGTATCAATATTTAAGGTGTTGGTTTGTGAAGCTGGAGTTTAAAGACCAACAAACGTATTTATTGAACAATGATTTTTTACAAAAGAGTTTTGAAATAAGTAATTATTTTGTCATGTTCATTTCGTTTTGTATACAATTGATATTGATTAAATCAATGTAATTATTCAATTGGTTTCATATAATTTTCACTATTATGATAATTTTCGTGTGTTTTCTTAAAAATAAATTTACATGTAGGAAAGCTTACATGAAAACATATACACAATGTATTATCAAAATTGCATCTTCTGCTAAAATCAAAGGTCGTGTTTTTCTAAAAGGAGTTTATGTGTAGATAGACATAAGTTTAATTACGAAAACGAATATTTGGCTTATGCAGTTAAGACAGAGGCCATATAATTTGTTAATGTCAAAGTCGGCGAAAAATTCTCGTCATAGATATATATGACAGATAAGATTTTTTCAGTTATTTGCTTTCTCGTCACGATGGGAAAAGCACGTAAATCTGTTGTTCAATGTTAACGTTTTTTCGGACAAACAGACAAACAGACGGACAGGCCAAAAACTATATAAAAATAAATAAATCAATAACGAACAGTGGATCTTATTGCCAGGTATAGTATTACGTGTACGGATACCTAACGGTGCCAACTGAAGTACGCGGTTTACGTTACTTTTCACATAAAACTAGCTCCTACTGGACTCCTACACTCATTTCATACCTATGTCCGAGTTCTTCCGGGATCAAAATAGCTTAATTATTCAGAAAGTCTATAAGGCACGGTCCATTTGATATTCTGGGGGGGGCTTGGGTTTTTTTCGAAAAAAATAATTTTGCTCTGAATTTTGATGAAAAAAATTAATTTGTTTATGGTGTGACAGAAAAAAATAATCTTGCTCTTACAAGTTATCTGAATTTGAAGAATAACCATAAAATTCCCATAAAATTCCTGAAAATTTTTCGGCTCGCTTCACTCGCCGCAGTTTTTTACTTTCTATAAAAACATTTTGGCGCGCTTCGCTCGCCATAGTTTTCTTCTGAAATGGCAAGTTCATATTGGAAAATATTAAAAGAATGCATGTGACTGAAACAATTAAAATCCTTAAATACATTATCAATATAATTTATTACTATTAATAGATACATGTATCAGCATAGTTTCTAATCTTATATACAAGCCTACATGTAAAAACTTGCATCAGGCCCTCTTACATGATACATGTACATGACCTTATATTCATTTTGTATACTAAAAATTATATATCGCATATTGTAAAAATATTTCATCTCTCTCAGGTTACATGTGTAGAAGCGAATACAAGTTTTACATAAAAATAATGTTTGGAAAATTTTAAGTAAAAATAAGAATTTTTATTGAAAAAAAACACAAACATTCTTAATATTCGCATCAATTGTTATAAAAAAAATTTCCTTGCTCCAACTTTGCAAGAAAAAAATAATTTTGCCCAGGTCCCGGCCGAAAAAAATAATCTTGCTCCGACAAAAAACCCAAGCCCCCCCCCCCCCCCCAGAATATCAAATGGACCATGCATAAAGAACTGGCGAGCGGTTTTTGAAAATTGACCGAAAAATTGTAGATTTTTGGTACAAAATGTTGCTATTTTAAACAATGTTAATGCATCATAAAATTTTGTGATTGAAAAATGGGAGGGACCCCCCCCCTCTTTCTCCTACACCCTTGTAAAGAAAACACAATTTCCTAATTCAATATAATATATTGTACATATATAACAAAATAGTTTGTTTGTCTTTAAACTCTGTCTTCACAAAACAGCACCTGAAATATTGATAATAGTTTAAGAATTATTTAAATTAATGAAATCAAACTTTAAGGTTTGAACTGTAACAGATAAATACATTTTTTGTAGTTCAAGATGGCATCTTAATTACGCAACAACTTTCAATCTACAATAAAGATACAATTTAACCCCTATAAACCATATATATTCGTCATCTATCCAAATATCGAAAAAAATTTCCAATTGACCGACCCACATTCATATAAAACCTAGAGTTCTTTAGGGTTCTTTATAGTACTTTATTTAGACCTACCCATGGCTCCGGATATGAACGTTCGTATCTTTAGACCTATGTCTCGGCGTACGAACATGTTTCTAATTGGTCTGTTACTGTCACGTGACTCTGGTCAGGTGTCCATAGCAAAATATTAAAGTTGGTTTTTGTAACTATATCAAGGTATACAATTAAGTTTATATATTCTGCATGATCTGTACACATAATTTAGCAACCGACACGAGGCTATTTCTATGCCCTCAATCATTAAAGTGATCACTGATCAGTAATAGACACACACTTGTCGGCTGTTTGTGTGTACTGACGTTCCGTGGCTGAAGCGGGATTTGGAAGTTTTTGTAAGTTTTCAACTTTTGAGACGATAAGAAATACGTACGTGTAGATGCAACTCAGCTAGTACTTATTACTTAATTCACTTTTCAGAATATGTCACAAAAAGATCGATTTGAACACATTAGATGCCTTGAAAACAAAAGCCCGAACCAAGTACATTGTATACATGTATATATGCAGAAGCTAACTACGATTTGTGTTCGTACGCCGAGACATAGGTCTAAAGATACGAACGTTCGTATCCGGAGCCACTGCCTTTCTGAAATTGTTCAAAGCATCTACCAATCCATTCTGAAAGAAAATAGTAGCCATAGAAAAATTCCTTCCTGGTTTTCCCTTTAGTAGTTAACACTTTTTTTCATGATTCTGCAACAAAAACATGCCTCCTTGTTAAAGTATACAAAGTTTTAGACTAAATTATCCAGTCTCTCCGCTGCCGCTAATAGAGACTGAACCCCACTATGGTTGTTACAGAACGAAGTCAGACCAAACTGTTGCCCAACGATTTTTCCATATTACGGACCTTCAATATTGATTTTCTGGCAGGTGACTCTTAAGTAAACATTAAACTAACTATCTCTACCCACCTCATGTTTTTTTCTCTCTTCGTTATTGCATTTTGCCGATTTTTACCTCCCTACCAAACCAAACAAGCAAGGCAGTAGTTCGGAAATTCGACCAATCAGAACGAAGGATAAAGAAAGTTGATCACGTGATATTTGTAACCTTCGTTCTGATTGGTCAATTCTCCGAACTTTTGCCTTGCTTGTTTGGTTTGGTAGGGAGTTAAAAATCGGCAAAAATGCAATAACGAAGAGAGAAAAAAACACGAGGTGGGTAGAGATAGTTAGTTTAATGTTTACTTAAAAGTCACCTGCCAGAAAATCAATATTAAAGGTCCGTAATATGGAAAAATCGTTGGGCAACAGTTTGGTTCGACTTCGTTCAGCAGAGAGACTGGATAATTTAGTGTAACAATGTTTCAAAGAAATTTCCCATTTGACATTCCAGTCCACAGCAAAATAATGAAAAGGCCAAGTGCCACAAACCCATTTAAAGGGATCCTCTTTCATTCACCCCCCCCCCCTTTCCCAAAATCAATTTCTCTACTGACATGGTTTCTTGGGGCTGTTACTGCTAAATATATGTTCAGGAAGCATTATTCTGACAGAAAAGAAATACTAAACGTAGAAATAAACCATAGTTTAAACTTACATCGATTCCTGAACGATGCCATAGTAAAAATAGCACAAGAAGGTTCCCCCTGCACAAAAGAGCAGCTTTTTGTCGATCGCAGACATGTCTTTCTTTATTTCCACGTGTCTGTTTTCTTCCTTTTCTATTATCACACTCTCGGGGTCTCCATGAGGGGGTTTTTCTACCATAAATAGACAAGATATCGACGATAAACAGCTGTATTTAAGAAAGTTGACGTGTCTGTATCTCAGGTAGGAGTCTCGGCATTCTACTTCCGATTAGCCGAAAGCTTATGAAACATGGATTGTGATTGGCTAAAGAAAACGGGGGTTTCCAATTTTATCCTCTAGGCTATTTTTGTACTTCGACGGATTGAAAATGAGGGGGATCCAATATTTTTAAGTGTTTCGATACTCTATCTTCGATCTGAGGATAAGGGGATGTCCGTGTATGGAAACCAGCATCAATGAATTACGATTAATGAAGGGGAATTTTCATTTAGATAAGCGGGCAAGATCCCCGTCAGGGGAGGGGGGGGGGGGGGTGCGCTTTGTTAACACCTTGAAGAAGAAAATTAACTATAAAATATTAATTACACTAAAGGTATACATGTACTGTATTCTTATCATATTCATATGACTAATCATCTATCCAGGATGAAAAGAAATAAGAAGGGGGGGGGGGATTCCGGAGTTCCTGACGTACCACAGACCTCGAGATCTCTTTAAAAGTAGCGCGGTTATATGTTTAACACAGGTTATTAATTAAGGCATTACAAAAAAAAAAAAAAAAAAATAAAACAAAAATTTCCAACTTAAACATCGATTATTATTACACTATATTAAAGTATATTAAAGTAAGAATTTACATCAATTTCTTTTTTTTTTTTTTCTAGTATCTAGATTTTTTTTTAATTCTGTGAAACCTGTACTCACCCTCCATGCTAGCAAGTTTAAAACTTCTCTCTTATACTGAACTTTCGAAAGATGTTTCCATTTTTACCGTGTGAACGTACAGTCCTTGGACAAATGAAATCGACGACAAAACTTAAAGTCACCGTTTTATTGTAAACGTTGTGTTTTGTTGACACTACATATCTGTCTTTTATTATAACATAAGTACACACAAATTTAAAGTCCTTTTTGTACTAAAGAACTAATTCAAAAAGTCCTGTAATATTTCCCAAGAGTAATGTCAAATATATTGTACACGTTATGCATGTATATCACATGTAATCACCGCATATGTTTTTAAAGGTAAAGTTCTATTCTTCACTACATGATGTATGCGTTTAATATACAAGTTATATGCAAATGTCTTAATTGTCACTTCTTCGTTTAAAATTATGATAATGTACTATATAGCTTGTACGCATGGTTGAATACAATGAAACTATGATGCATATACTTTAATGCTGTTTTATATTCAATAATCATGAAAAGGCAATGTTATGGATTTTTTGGTCTGCTTGGTATTTTTTTTTTCAATCTATTTTTCAATTTCTTTTTTTTTTCAATTTCATTTTTCAATTTAATTTTTCGTTTTTTTAAAATTTTTAAATTTCATTTTTTTATCAATTTCATTTTTCAATTTCAATTTTTAAAATAATCTTTCACAACTGAAAATAGGCAAAATTCTTCATAAGAATTTCGGAAACAACGAGGAAACAAACCTTCTTCAAATTGATCCTCCAGCAGCGTCGTGTCAGGGTCACTTTCTCGTTCAGCCATTTAGTTATTTCCTCAAACTGTATAGTTGATGCGACGATAGTCGTACACTCAACGTATATTTTAAAAGAATCTGTAAATCAATCACAACATATGCTCCACAAAGAGAGAGAGAGAGAAATGTCAATTTCCCTATAACACGCACATTCTGTGTACATGTAGCATATTATTTTTTTCTAATGTATTTCACTTAAAAATATACATTCTTTACTTTGTCATGATTATTATAACAGAAAAGACAAATGCATGGATATAAATGTTATACTCACTACTATCATAGCGATAAACCTTGTTGTCTTTTTGCAATTACATTTGTTCATTTACGATGGGATTCATTAATCGATTTGACGAAGTAATTAACATGATAAACATACCATTTCTTCCTCGTACTCCTAGCTATTCCCCTACATTGAGGTCACGGGAACCAGACAATCACGAATACAATTATGGTATATATATATATATATATCCAAGAGTAAACCAAAAGAGGGCTGGTCAAGAAGTTTGCACTTCATATTACAAGAAAACTCAAATAAAAGTGTTCCGATGCATTGCGACTCGTAAACACAACATGTCATGTAAAATCAGAACTGCACTTGCGACTTTATTTACTCAGTACTTGAAGTAAGTACTTCGATATCCATATTCATGTACGTTATAAATACTGTATGTATGTTCCTAGGAAACGGTCTTTAATGAAGATGGATTTTTCTTCTGAAAACTGATCGAGTTACTGTGTATGGTATAGCTTATTAGCAAAAGACCCACAGGTCCATAAGCATAGAACATACATGACAACCACTACAAAATCATATATCATTAATTAAAATTTTATTCAAAATCTTATTATCAGGCATGCACGTAGTTCAAAGAAAAAAGGTAAATCTTTACATGAAATACGAAAGCTGTATATATATAATATATATGTACATGAATATCGAACTTTTGCATGCATCAGATCCAAAGTGTTGGCAGACGGACGGACGGACATACAGAAACCTGGATGTTTATTGAACTACATGTATTTTTATTCTACATTTATACATATGCTAATATTGCTACAATGATTCCTAGCAAGTCGATTTTCTTCAAACATTGTGCATGAAATAATAAAAAAAAGTAAATAGAAAGATTTCTCAAAATATCACATGCTGATACATTATTTGAACCCCTGTATACTATGAAGATCACTACGTCTTGTATATCAAATGCTTTTAGGCAGACTTCGTAACAGCTGATGAAAAGACAACATACTAAATGCATAAATACAAAACTTCTTTAAAAAAATAACATATAAAACTGGTTTTATGTTATTATAAACATATTTTCCATGTTATCGTATAAAGATCCATCATATTAAATAGAGGATCTGAAATGTAGAAAGGGAAGGGGTAGAGGTTAGGAGGACCCCCCCCCTTCCTCAATATAGAATATTATCAATACCTAAATTCCTGATTTTTTTTATCAATTGTAACATATACATATTATATTTTCTTCATATCAAAGGCTGCTCGAACTCCTTTTCCAACTTTTGGAAATATTTCAGATATGCATGTACTTTATACTTATCATTTTGTACGTTTGTGAATAAAAAAAAACAAACAAACAAAAAACAAAAAAACAAAAAACACCCCCCCCCAAAAAAACCCCCCAGTACACATGTTAAACCGAGCGCCTCACAACATGTTTTGCATTAAATAAAATCTCTCATTGAATACATGTACCTCTAGAGGATGAGCATATGAATTCAGGGTCAAAATCAAGCACAATGGATTTTAAACATAAACTTTACATTTTCGCACCATATACCTATAAATGAATAAAGAAATAAACAAATAACAATTATGTTACAATATGTCAGCAGTTCTTGCTGCAATTAGGATACTACATTTCCTGTTTCTTCAATTTAATGTAAAAATTAAAATACAACGGATATTGTGATTTTTAACAATCAGCTCGCAAACTTTAAGAACAATCATAAAACACGTATTGACAAAAAAGCAAGAACACCTACATATTGTCGATTTCCAAAATTACATTTCATTTATTCCTGCATTAGATCTATCAAAATATGAAGAAAAGTTCAGTGAGAAATTTCTTATATTGTTCAGCACTCAACGAATTCCTTTAGCTGCCAGTTCCTCTTTGACTCTTGGGATGTACTCCGGATCGGGGTAACCAAATCTATAATGGAAAACTTAGGATATACATGCATTTCCAATATATGAGGGGGTGGACAGGGTGAAAGGGAGGTGGGAGGAAGGGGGGAGAGGAGGGAGGGAAGGTGGAAAATGGAAGGGAGGGAGAGGAAGGGGTGCGGGAGGAGGGAAGAAGGGGGCGGGAGGGGGAGGTAAGGGAAGGGTGAAAAGGAGGGGGAGGAAGATGGGGCGGGAGGGGGAAGGTAAGGGGTGGGAGGGGGAGAGAGGTACCCTCCTGTCCACGCCATATATCATTGTGATCTTACATGAAATTCATATTCTAATCTTTTGTGTCATTTGTTTTTATCAAATCTTATCGCCACCTTCATCCACCCATTTTTGATCCACCCATATTTCATATTCATATTTCAATTTATTCAAATGAGCAAACAGATTTAAAGTGACTTTAGTCGATCAAGTGTCTCTTTTACATGTATGTGTAAATATATTTTGTCAAAATACTGAACTTCAAATGAAGGGAACACGAAGGGTAAATTAATGAGATACCCTCTTCTTAATCTTTATTTTCAATGTTAAAAAGTAAAAAAAAAATAAATAAAGAAATAAAAATATAAACCTGGATCGCAAAAGCCCCCCTTTTCGAATAGAATAGAATCCAAAGGTATTAATTTCAGAAAGAGGATTTTTGACTTTTTTTTTACAAACTGAAGATAATACGTCTGTCGTCATCTTGATGGAAGACAGGAAGGGAATCAAGAGATACATTAATATTAGACTCAAAGTTTGACTACAGTACTACCTCTGTGGTCCGCCTTCTTTCCGCGTTTTATGGTGGATATCATTCCATGTCAGCACGTTGTCCTTCCCCGTGGTCCGCGAGTATCCGATAGTAAATATAAGGCCTTGATTAAATGCTTCTCTTAGAAGATGAAGAACCGTTTGACCTTCTTCTGTGTCAGGGAGGTAAGCCCGTCTTCGAAATCCACGATAAGACATACCCGGATTCGGATGTTGATCCTGTAATAAGTAATATAAATATATGTTCAATGTAACAACATAATACTTTTTTAGTCATGGAATATGACTTCAAAGATAAAAAATGTTTATAATACATGTAATTACATTCTGTTTTTATAATACACTGAATGCAAAGAAGTCATAGTACATTAAGTGCAACGCTGGCTATATTCAATGATGGTATTTGTTTTCATAAAATGTGTTAATTATATTGATTTGTTACTTAACAATTTGAACAATTAAGAAACAGTTTTGTTGAGGTATATAACTTGATATGTAATCCTCAAAATACAGATACATTGTTGTGCCTTACAAACTTCGACTGGATTCACACACATTGTTTAAATGATATACCGTTAATTACACAAATGATATGAAAATTATACACACATTCTGCCTTCCATCAGGAATATCATAATCTATGATAAACGTCCCATGTCCTTCATGTCCAGGAAGTGATGATTTGTCCAAGTAAACATTAGCCGTAGCATCAACAGGCTGATCACCATAAAGCTTTCCGTACATCGTGTTACACATGGGACAAGACGGTTTCCTGGAAAAATAATCCAAGATACAGTCTCGACAAAACTGATGCCCACAATTTCGTAGTGCTACTGGTTGGTCCATAGGTTCCATGCATACCACACAACTATTATCTGATTCATCGTCATCGTCAATAATAGCTAGGTTCCCTTTTTCTATGATGCAGGATTCTAAGTCAACAGCTGCTTTGTCTTTTGTATTTGTTTTCCAAACATCCAAAGGAGCAAGTGCTTCTTTGGGATTGTCCACATGAGGTCTTCCTTCGTTCCTCCATTTCAGTCACTCTTTCTTCGTCTTCTTGATTAAGCTGACCAGTTGCCTCACTCAAGAAAATCTTGCGGATGGCACTGGTTGTTTCCTCATTTATGTTGACCAAGTGGATTTCTTTTACACTCGTTTTGGCAGATTTGGAATAACGATATATGCCATCAAATACAGCACCTCCAATAGCTGTTAGGAGCCACTGATCTCTAATGTGACCTACAAATAAACAAAAAAGACTATATGCAGAGACAAACAAAACGACCATTACTTAAGAAAAAGAGAATACTTTCAAACCCTATTCTCAAATTCGAAAATCAAAATTGAAGAGCATAAATAACCTGTCAAATATGGAAAATCAAACATACAAGAAACACGGTCTTCCACGTGCGTGTAATTAAGTTATCTACCCAAACTCTCCAAAGAGAGCAAGTCAAAGATCCCATGAAATGCCAGTACATACAACATACATTCTTTTTTCACTATTGTAAGACATATCAGTATAAAGAGAGTTAAGATATGTCAAATATTGAAGATTTTCAGATGGCAGAAAATAGTCAAATCCATACCGGTATGTCCCGGACTACCATAGATAGAAATTCCTCATTGGATAAGAAAAGGGAAGTGTTCTATCTTCACTGTCAGAGAGAAACAAAAGCAGGAAAAGTAACACAAACACAGCATGGGCACACCCATAACAAAGAAGACAGGAACACCTGTAGACAAGAAAAGACCACAACTCAGGAACCTCAACTTCCACCCTTCCAAGAATAAACTTTTTTGCATTTCCTTATCTTTCCCGTTTTTCTCTCTGAATATAATATAATTCTTTTTCATAGTTTTGAATGACCAATGTTTAAATGTTAATTTTTAACTTTTGGTTAAGACTGGTTTATCGTCTAGTGTTCTTTGTGTTTACAGATAGAGAATAAAATAGAAGTAAAGTAGCCATCAAAACCATTATGGCCTGAATGAAACAGCCTCTCCTTTCATTAATATATACTACACGACGAAGCATATTAATAAGGCCACTCTTGGCATGAAACATTGGCACATGTAGCCAAGTTCGGTCAACTTCGGTTGATCGTCTGTCTCTTCAACGCATCCAACATTTTCTGTGACCAAAATTCTTGAAATGTCTAAAACGTGGGTCCTGTAGCATCATAACCCACCCATCCTGCTACGTCTTTCGGTACGTTTTTGGACATAATAATTTTCACCCTCTTTGGCCATATTACATTGTTTAGATTGAGGATCAATGACGAGGGATGAGTACCCGAAACGTGCATGTCTGGTCCATGCTGCAAATTTTTCTGTTTATAAATGATGCTATTGAATTTGAAGACGTTAACCATTAGTAGATATTTTTCATGCTCGCGGACTTCGGACTTCGAACACCGCACTTGGAAAGGACTATGCCACAAACGTAAATTGTTAATGTTATCCCAATAAACCTAGATTAAATTTTGTGAGAATCTATTTATTTTCATGTGTGAATATACATATTTAAAGCTCTCCACGGTCATTTCGTCTATTGTGCTTTCAGATTTTACATTTCTAAATGCACCTGATTTCTTTAACATGACCCCTGAAGTGCGAAGTCCGGAGTGCGAAGTCCGAAGTACGTGAAGTTGAAAAATGTCCATTACTACGTGTTCTTGAACTCTGGATTTGGATCATTTCTTTCCTACTGTCTATTTATAAAATATGTAACAATTTCACTTGAAACAATGATACTTGGCAAGCAAACTGATAGACGTCACGTATTTTGCCAGCAATTTCGAGAAATAAGACATGCATAGAAAAAAAAGGACATTACTTTTCGTCTGCCTTACCTGTGCCTAAAAGAGGCATGGCGATGGACTTTAACTTTGTCTTCTTAACATTCAGATCATTTGCTCTTTGAATTACGTCTTTGATCAACGTTTTAAATTGGTTAAGCTGAGTATCATTCGGGGGACCCCTATCGTCAAACCTTGACATAATCACATGAAATATTTTCTGAAACTTGAGGTTCCCCGCAATGGTAATCAGTATTTCCCCACTCTGTCTTGGTTGACCTTCTAATTTTCTGCGCTCTTTGGTATAATCTTTACCCGCCGTTTCAGCAATTTTCCTTGCAAGAATGCCTTCACCTTTAAAACTGCGACTTTCTGGAGTTACCAAAATGTCCACATTTGGTAATCTAATTATATCTGCGGTATAAACTAACACTTCCACTGAATTTCTGAAGTTGAAAATATCCGCACCCTTTTCCATTGTATGTGAACATAATCTGTCCGTTGTGTTTGTTGAAGCTTTCACACTCTTTCTTTCTGATTTGTCTGCTCTTGCTGTACCTCCTTCAGCACCTCGCAAAGGCTGTTCCTTTGGCAAAGATTTGAGAACATCTTTGATTTGTATCGTCGCACCATTATTTGATATCTTGGAAAGATACTGGAACGTCATGTCCAATATTGTGCTGTCCTGAACATCCACCAGAATAACTTCTTTTAACTGACCATGAGAGCCCTTCCATGTAAAATCGAGCACTCCTTTTGAATACATCCACGCACATGCTTCTTTAGGAAATCCAAATATGCCTGAATAAAAAAAAATACAATGCATGTAGACATCGAAATACCTATAAAACCTATAAATACCTATAAGCTTACCCGACAAAAGAAAAGATGCTGAAATTCAATCACATACCTATGCCATGTACACAAACTTATTTTCAACTATACCATTGGCCATGAGAGCCACAAAAGAATCAACAAAAAAGACCTGTAGTGAAACATCATGTCTTGAGTTTGAAAATCGAAGTTTTCAGGTACCTCATAAAACGATGTACCGGTATATTGAGTGAGCAATCGAACTATCACGAGGTTACGTCTTGTTTGTGTAGTCATCTTACAGTAAGGAGACATTGTATGTGCACATGTAATCCGGATTATCACACCATTTGCTACTTACAACGATTGCTGTCAGGATCTTCTTTATCTAATTACAAATTAGATTTGTAATCCAAAGTCCAAAGTCGGCACCAGTCGCCAATTGCTCCCGTTGATTTATTTTTGTGTTCAGTGTTTTGATGTCATCTTTGATGTTTTAAGTGTTTAATATTTCTTTCCCTTTGGTGTCTCTTGCTGTGCTTGTACCCACTATGTCTTCGTAATTCTTGGTAATTGGGTGTTTCGGTGTTTTGTTATGGGTGCTTCAGAGTCTTGTTGGAGATCCCCTCCTTTATTCTACTGCTTTGGTGTTTGAACACCTTGTGGTGGTAAATGAAATCGCAATGGTGAGTGGTAGGAGGAATATGTACAGATCTACGACACATCGAAAAAAGGATATGTTTCCACGTCATGTTAAAATATTTCCTCCAGAGGGAAGGGATCATACAAATAAAAACACAAACACTCAAATACACAATTTTTCGACCCTCTGGCCTTTATCAAGTGTAAAAACGGCGATAATCGTTTTTACATTTGATAAAGGCCAAGGGGCCGAAAAATTGCGTATTTGAGTGTTTGTGTTTTTATTTATATTCGAATTCCATTTAAAACATGCTTAACTTAGCATATTCCTTACGATCCATCAATGTACCTGAAGAAATAGGAGGCATAGCAACAGAGGTCATATTCATTGTCACAGCAGTCTCCAAAACATTCTCCACTGTCAGAGCTAGGTCTTTCAGAGCATCTTCTTTGTCTGTATAGTCAGCCCAGTCTGGACCGACAGCATTTATGACATGTTTACAAGTCTTCTGCAGCTTGTGTGATTTTGTTACAACATTTTTGGACACTGCAATTTTTCCATTCTTCTTAACTAGATCATCACACTCCCTCTGATACTGCTTTCCAGCTTCCTTTGCAATGGCCAAAGCAACACCAGCCCCGTTTGAAAGATTTTTATTGGCTGCATTTACTATAGCGTCTACAGATATTTTTGTCAATGGAATAAGCATGAATCGTACTGTAAGTCCATTAACAATTACACTCTTGCTATATGTCTGTGGATTTTGTGCACCTGGTGATCCACTCGAACCACCTTGTGCGTTTGCATCTAGATGGAACTCATGTGTATTTGATGCACCAGCGCCGAGGCTAACATAGTCACTATGACGTTTTTCACTCTCGAGTCCACTCTTATCACGAGATGATACTTTCTCAAATGATACAGCTCTCACTACCTTCTGTGGTGGCAGACTATAAAGAGTTTCTCCGACAGACCCTTTGTTTGGGGTCATAACTGACTTTGCCTTGGGCTTCACAGCCGCGTGCATATCAGAGTCGACTGAACTTTGTCGTACCTGGACTGATGAGGATTTACTTTTTGTGCTTGATTTTGGACGTGTGCTAGCACTCTTGTTTTGGGTACTAGGTCTGGAATTTCCTGATTCATCAACATTCGCTTTATCTGTAAGAGGTCTTGACAAATCTGTGTTACGTTGTAATAAAGTTCTTTCAATGTAATCCCGGACTTCGATAGCCTTTTCTCTATCTTTACTATAAAAACGAAATGTTTTTGCATTCCCTGCTTCCCCAGTAGTATATACAAGGTCACCTTTAAATTTCTTCTCCTTTATTTTATCTTTCATATATGTTTCGATCTTCTTATATTCTTTGTTGTCATGAACTGCTAACGACACACTACTACATTCGCCTACAACACTCGACACCATCTTATCCAATCTACTTTTATAGGTTGCCAAAAGCGGCGATGATTTGGCTCTTAGGATGATACGATCTTCAACTAGTTTCAAGTTTATCTTGTCTGACTGTTCATTTAATCTGTGTAACTCTTCCCGGAAAAGACCATCGAGTATTTCTGTGTTCAATTTATCGAAACGATGTTTCTGAAATGATAAAAAAGTATGAAATAAAATGATTATGACATAAACTTTAAAATCCTAGTTCTTTAAAGATTTTTTCTACCATTGTGATATAATTGATGACATAATCACAGTTCATTTGAGAATACAGGCAAAGTGTCTCTCTTTCTCGATTGCCTCTCTCTCTTACCTGTGGGTATTCACTCATCTTGTGTCAGGTTATCTGAAATCATAAACACATGTATATTAATTTCAGGGAAAGTGGAGGATGTTACTCATATATCTTCATTCATAATTATTTTAGTTCCTCAATTAAGGCTATAAAAAACGAAACACATACATTTAACTATACGCATAGGAGCGGACGGGGTTGGGGGTCCATAGACTCAATACTAATTAAACGTATGATTTTAGGCTGGAAACCCCCTCCTTCCTGATAGATTGGACCCTCCTCTGGAAAAAATCCAAGATTCGCCCATGACATGCGCTTATGTATATGTACCATATTCAACCGAATACTTTCGGTTCATGATAAGGTGCACAAGACTCGTAAACATGGGAAAGGATATAATAAAAAACCAAAATTAAGATAAAAAAAAGGAAAAAAGAGAGAAAGACATGATAGTGTTATAAGGAACACCAGTGGCGAGTTTAACGGGGAGCACGCGGCACGCCCCCTAAAATTCTAGACAAAACTCTTTCAATCCTGAATTCTAATATGACTTGATTCTTTTTCCCTATTAAGACAACAGACGCGAGCCGGGCTCTATTCTCCAATATAGGCCCTATAGCGATAAGCCACGCCTACCCATTTTCTGAAAGCAGATAAACCGGCAGGAACTGGTTTTTACCAAGAATCGATTTTGTCGTCTGTGTTTCATTGATCTAAGTTTAGTCATCATTAGAATAGAAATAAAAAAATGACAAGCCGGGCTATATTGTCTCATAATGCCCTCGCGTCCTCAGCCCATCACATTTATCACCTCGCCGCTGACGCGGCTCGGTAATAAATGTGATCGGCTGAGGACGCTCGGGCATTATGAGACAATATAGCCCGGCTTGTCATTTTTTATTTCTTAAATAACATATAGTAATCCAAGTTATCTCCATCATGTCCATACAACGTATAAAATAGTTTTGTCCTAGAGAAAGCTTTACAAGCCTTACAATTCAATTCTAATCAGGGACGGATACAGGATTTGATTTTAGGGAGGGGGCGTGATGAATATAAAAAGTGCAAAGGGTCTTTAAGTCGCCTAAAGTGTAAACATAGGGCCTCTCCCTAAAAATAACTATGCAAATTAGTTATTTTGATATTTAATATCTATTCATTTTTTCAATCATGCAAATGTCTTGGAGAAGGTATAACTCTAATTTTAAACGTTAACTTTACGATCACTTGCTTGAATGATTGTCATTCCGACGAGGCGTTCTTAGGTAGGTCACTTGACAGCAACAGAAGCTATAATGATTCACAGGTCTTGGTGCAATAGACAAAATGGCGAGGATTTGTTCTAAATTCAGGCAACTTTCTTTATACGTCTTGATTCCACCCAATGACGATTTCGATTGTAAAATATCCCAGGCCCCTCATACATCTTGTGTGCTACACACTTGTAGAACGATTAGAACGATTCTCATACTGCTATAACCAACATGTCATACTTTCGTATGTTAATAAATCGTAAAACTTATTACTATGACTTATTATTCCAAATTACAAAAATGACTGACTATAATTACACAACGCGGAGTTCCAGGATTTGTAGACCCGAGAGGGCTACAAAAGTCCCCCTCTGTTGCCCCACCTCCTCCCCCTCCGACGAAAAATTTTATAGAAAGTGTATCTAGCGAGCGAAGCGTGAGACCTCGACCCATATGTATGGACGTTGTTTTGGAAACAACCTCGCGGTGTCACATGTTTGACCTAACGCATGTGTGTAAACCATAAACATGACGCTTGAATTCGAAGAGACGAAGCGGAGGCAAGTAGAATCCCGGCCGTATCATTGATATTAAAGCTGACTGCCGATCGTTTAGTTTTATTTTATTCGAGTGAGACACAGTCAATAATCCCCTGGAAAATTTGCCGATTCGTGCCGGCCATATCCTGAATTTGGGTCCCGGATTTGTTCAATGTATATGTTCAGTAACCATAGTCGCTCATTGTATCTTGAGACAAGATATATAGATGGTTTCGTAATAGGAGGACAGCAGCTGGTAAAATGTTTAAGTATAAGTCTGGACAGGCAGTAGAAACACCTACTGTACCCAGCAACAGGCCTAGCAAATGAAGGCTTTCTAATTTTTAAAAGAGCATGTCACACCACGGTCATATACTTCAGAGTAAAATACCAGTAAGCTAAAATTTTATTTACTTGTCTCCTTTTAGTATTACATATAATTCTCTATTACTGCATTTATTATATCTCTACAATTATTGTATTTCTGCCATTTTATTTTAACTTATCTAGATTTCAAGTCAGTCCATGTTTGACGAATTCGCACGACAGACAAACGACAGACGTACGACCTTCGTACGACAGTCTTGCGTGCAGTACTATGCCCGCACGATTTTCTGCAAACAATAATACTTGACGGACGGCAGTCGCACGGCTGCCCGCCTACGGCAGCCCTAGTAGTTCGTACGGCTGATGCACGACTTCCTTGCGGCAGACGATAATTCTTAAAGCTGTATGGCAGTCGCGCGACAATCGCAGCTGCGATCTATTGCAAAACTACCTGCGATCTGTCTACGTCAACCAAGCTGTCAAAAATCGTACGACAACAAATCGTACGGCTGATGTGAAACAGGGCGAGCGGTAGCGAGCCAGCGAAAATTGTCTTGAATTCGGCTCAAATCTGCTAGGAATAGAGTCTACATATAGTCGTTTGAGTCACCAATAAAAAACCCCTTACTTTGACGATTTTAAGGGGGAGGGGCGTGCGCCCTCCACACCCCTGTCTAAATCCGCCTATGCTAATTTCGAAAATGTTTTCTGCGCCCTCTCAAATTCTGGATCTGCACCTAAAATCGATCTATAAATGATTTTAAGTGACGTAAGTCTAGGAAATCATAAAAAGAATACATTTGAAATATTGATATCCGATTCATTCTTCCTTTAATGTTAATATGTTAAATTAGAATAAAGGGAAACGCTGAAAATATGAAAGCCTAAATCGATCTCGATAGAACACGTCGCATATTGAGTAAAACGCACATCTGAAACACGGTTACAATTAAAGAAGGGTGGACAAGGTGAAAGGGAGGGGGAGGAAGGGCCCCCAATTGATGGAACATGCAAGCTTGCAGATCAAGTTTTTCTTCTCTAGAATTTTACTTTTTGATTTTTCAAATATCAGCTTGGCATAATTATATGCGGATCCAGTCTTTTTTGCCTGAGGGTTGGAATAATGTTGTCAAGGATCAGAAAGGAGGCAGTTACTTACAGAAAATAAGATGTAAATTTTAGAGAATAGAGGATAAAGCGTTTTCTAACCCCTTTCCTCCCCTACCCCGAATTGCGTACTACAATTAAAATACATCAAAAGGCATCTGATAATTAACATGATTAAGGGAAATCTATATACTTGGAATATCCAAGGCCCGTAAAATCATTAATTCAATACCCCCCCCCCCCCGAACAGAGATAAAAAAAAAAACCAGGAAACAAACAAAAAATGTACGAGTATTAACATGTTGCAACATTTGATAAAAAGGCGAAACTTGAAACCGGATCAACTGATTGAAAATAACCCCCCCCCCCACTCCTCTCCTTTCTTTTTGGTTTATAGTCATGATAGTAATATTTAAAGCCAACGTTTTGAGGCCCAGGCACACTCTATGCTATACTCGGCCCTACCCAGATCGAGATCAACCCCCTCCCCCCATTTCGGCTGTTCAAAAACTTTGTGTATTTAGCTTAACAAAATGTGGAACAAAAGAATTAAATTAAAAACGTACTCTTTCAGAATGCACGAAGCATAACTTTTCCAATAATAACAGAAAATGTACTTCCAAACGAGTAAAATCTTGTCTAAGAACTAAATCGAAAGTAGGAAATTTGTGCGTGAAACAAAACCGAAAGCAACAGCTTAACATAATTTTTTTCCCGACCCCGACCAATAAGTCGTTAAATATAGTCACTGTAAGAAAGACAACTCGAAATTCGTTTCTCCCAGTGTCGTACGTTTTTTAATATTATTTCTACGATTCAGCTCTTTCGATGTTCACTTTTGAGTTGGGCGTAAAATTGGCTGGCGAGGGGTCTGGGGACCGCTGAGGTTCCAGCGGGTCCAGGGCAGAGCACTGGTAGGGGGATCAGGGGGCCACCCCCCCCCCCCCCCCCCCTGGAGCCTCTGGCATTTCAGCGGCCTTTTTAGGACCCATTTTCGTGACTGTAATTGATTAAAGAATGGAAATTGATGCATTTGACAAGTATACATGTATGAACTAAGAGTTAGTAGTTAATATCAATTCTCTGTAAGGACCAAAATATTTTGGAAACAGCATGTCATGGATTTTCATGATTTTCTCTATAAATGGTATGTATAATGCCCTGATTACAAAAATAACAATTTTTTGAAAATAAATATTCCGGTTGTCATGGAAACGAGATCTGTCTATTTGTGGCACTAAAAAATGGTCAAATAAGTCATCTTTGGTTATTATGTTGCCATGGAAACCATTGTCAGAGTTAATTGGTATTAACAACTTATAATCTTTAAAACCTCTATTTTTAGAAAAAAAACCAAATTTTTGACATTTCTTTTAATTAGCCGGATCCTATCAAATTAAAATCAGTCAAAAATTGCCATAAAATAAGGTCAAAATCAAGGCCTATTTCTGTCCAATTTTTACCCCTTTAAGCAAAATAACACAAAATGTCAGGCTGATAACACCATCACTGTTGTCAGAACAAAATATATTTCCTGTGACAAATATAATCACTGAAAAAAATAAGTGGGACCTTGTTTTGTTTTCCTTCATTTTGAGGTCAAAAATGGTTGCCATGGCAACTTTTCATTTGACACATGATGACTATATCTTTTCAAATTGATCTTTAGCATGGTTTAAATAATTTATATTGTTTAAGCTTTATGTAGGGACAACAAAAGAAATTATTCTTTATTTTAGCACTTCCAAAATTTGTCAAGGTCATTGACTCTTAGTTCAAGGTCAATTCAAAATATAGGTTCCAATTTCAATAAAATTTGCATTTTTGTTGTTATTTATTGTTACTAAATTTAGGCTTGACTGTCATATATTTGTATCAAAAATACTTCTTTCTAAAAGTAGGACCGATAGATGGAAAAACATTACAATTTTTAAATCAGAACTTTTCTCATAAAAAATAAGCCCCAGACAAGAATCATGATAATCTCACATTTTTTTTATATGTATGTATGAAATACTAGCTAAAAATTAAGGATGTCATTGATTTTGAGATTTTTTGCAACTTTGGTCAATAAATAGGGGATATATCCAAAATCACTATGTATGTGTTTGTTTTTCTCAATAACACATGATTTTTGAGTAACTACCTCTCATAATTTTGAAAAGTCACAGAATTTCGCCAAATTTTGTGAATTACATTCAAGATGACCTTGACATTGGGTCCTGTGACCTTGAAAAATTTAAGGTGATTTTTTAATCAATAATGCTCTTTTACATGCGCTGATAAAAAAAAAGCTTAAAATATATAACGGACAGCTGAACATTTACCAGTAAATTACTCTATGTGTAATAGCACTGAACAGAATGTCACCATGGTAACCATTTTGTATACCCTTTTGAATAAAATTGTGAAGAGGTCCCACTCAAATTTTAACATTTTCTTAAAGATCGCGGATTACACTTTAAAGATAATTGGCAGTAGAAATCAAATTAGCCTGACATTTCAGATTATTTGCCCTTAAATTTGAGCAAAATCATGTTAAATAAGGAGCTTTTTCGGTCTTAAAAAGGGCCTCTTCAAAACAGGTTTTTGTCTACATTTTGAGCATATTAACGAAGAGAAAAGCGGGCAGAAACATACTTCTTGTGTAATATTTATACTACTAAAGATATAAAGAGAAAAATTAAGGAAATTTCAGTTGACTACAATAGCTGTAACCATGGAAACGAGCCTTGTGAAAATGCCATGTTACAAGTATTCTACCGATGCGTAAAATTTCAAACATGGTTTCCATGGCAACGAAAACTTAATTTGTAAAAAAAAAAAGATTATTTTTGTCTCAGTACATCATATACACCTTCCACACCAAAAATCTCCAAAATTGGAGACATGCTATTTCCACGTGCTATTGAAATTATTTTGGTCCTTACAGAGAACTGCTATTAATATCTACTAATATTTATCTTTTTTGGGATTGAAATTGATCGTTTTACATATGATTTGCAAATTTTAAGGGGGGGGGGGGCATACACCCCCTCTCCCCCATTGAATACACTACTGATAACTACATAATAGTGCGGATAGAGAGAAGAAAGGGAAAATCCTTTCTCCTCTCCTAAGTGGATAATTCTGACTTAAGGTATGGGTAATGAGAAGTAGTATTATAGGGGCACCCATTTATGGAATCCTGAAACTTAAAGTCACAGCTGTAAAAAGTAATTGAAAGTGTTTTTCCAATTTATATATTGAAAAAAAGATAACTTTGAGAGTTATGGAGCCCTATTAGGTTTCATTGAACTCTATGGGAAAAAGCTAGTAATTTAAACAGAATTATGGGGCATCAAATATCGCCGACTATCGATAATGGTTTTGAAAATCTATTGTCGCTGTTGAAGTTACTTTTATGCGAATTATCTCAGTACAAAACGTCTTCGCTATAACTGTTTTTTCCCTTGTTTTGGGGCCGAATTTTGGCCCCTTCCCAATGCCAAACTTCCTCTATTTTCCCCCAAAATCACTCTTTATAATTCTCAAAGAGGAATTATGAAAAAATTCACGTGAGAAAATAAGACTCAAAACCTGGTCAGCACAAAATGTCCTACATGTATTTCTAAATGGATTAGCAGAGTTGATAAATCATACTTTAGGGTTATACTTTGGTGAGAATTTGTATTAAAATTTTCAGAATTTCAGCAAAATATCGCAAATTTTCCCAAATGGGACAGACACGTACAGCCCCCCCCCCCCCAAAAAAAAAACCCCTGTATAATCATCATCATTACATTTTGGATTCACCTAGGGGCTTAACCAAAAATGTAATCATGATTACATTTTTGGTTAAGCCCCTAGGTGAATCAAAAATGTAATCATGATATAATAATTCAAAACGAAAAACTTGACTCGGAGTTACCGCGGTCGTAGAGCTGCAGATTGATCCATATCCCGGGTGTACTAAATTCGCCGTGCGAGATCATTTTGGCTTTAGAAAGAAAAAGGAAGGCCCTCCTAAAGCAAAAATCGAATTGAATACCGTTGTTAGCTAGATCTGCTTGCGAACGTGCGCACTGAGTATTTTCCTTCGAAAAAGATACAAAACATACAGCAATTTGAAACAAGAAAGAAGTCCGATTATTTCGATTGTGATATTGTACTCCTCCGATAGTTTCCGATAATCGATTATCATAGTAACATTTTTCCGATTTTGCAACACTAGTGGTAACGAAATATAATTTCGAGGGAGCGAAATATTATTTCGTGGGAACGAAATTAATCTCCCTTTTGCGCATGTGCAGACTTCTATATACATGTGCCATACATGGATATGGACCTTTTCATTAAGAATTATAATAGAAATTGTATATGGTAATTGAAGATCCAAGTAAAAGCCCAAAATTAAGGTCACTATTGATAGATAAGAATTTATGGTTTAAAAATATTGTACTCTTAATTTGGAATATGTAAATAAATACGAAGACTATGAAAGAAATATGTTTTCATTCCTTAATACTGTATACAAGGTCAAGGTCGAAAGGTCACTTTGTCAACAATCATGTTATTATAATCAAATGTAGTACTCCTAACGTATGACAGGACTGCCTTTTATAGAATGAGAAATTTTTTTTTTTAAACGATCTTCGAAAAACAACAACTATTTCAAATGATTCCTATATAGAAGATCGACTTTCTAATTTCGATGTCTTCCATTTTGATATCTTAAAGTATGACAGGTGTACGCATGCGTAGAGGCATAAAATATTTCGTTCCCATGAAATCATTATTTCGTTCCAACAAATATGATTTCATTCCCTCGAAATATAATTTCGTTCCCTCGAAATATCATTTCGTTCCCACGAAATAAGATTTCGAAATATTATTTCGTTCCCACGAAAAAAGATTTCGATCCCGCAAAATAAGATTTGAATTCGTTCCGACGAAATATTATTTCGTTCCCTCGAAATAATATTTCGTTCCCTCTAAATTTCATTTCGTTCCCTCGCAATAATATTTCATTCCAACGAAATGATTTTTATTTTTCACACGGCCCTTTACTGCCACCATAGAAAATGCATATTTGAGTGACACGTTTGCGAACGTAAAACAAAATATTTATATACTATGGCATTTATATGTAGGTATTGTCTATTGTATATATATATATATATATATGCTGATGAGCCTTCAGGCTTAAAGTTAATTGGTGGGTCGCAAACACATCTTCGAGTACCATAGTTGGTACCATGGGTTTCACAGAACTGTCTATCCATTTTTAAATAAGAGTGTACCAACTGTTAGAACAGTGACTGTCGTTTACACAGCAACTTCGGGTTGGCATTTTGCAGTCCAAAGTAAAAGAAGAATTCAAATACTGTATACTGTCAGATACTTTTTCATATATATTAATGAAAAATGTTAGTGCGAAGAAAGTTATTCAACAAAACAAAAATGCTGTTACCGACATTGAATAAGCTGCTGAAAAATATAATGAAGAAAATATTAAATAGGTAGCACACCATGTAAGGTGTCCTGACGACGAGTGATTTTTTGTGTTGATTGTCCTGGATTTTTCGTGTTTGTCCTGGATTATTTGTGTTCCTTTTGAGCGAAATCGGCAAAATTTCATATTTTTAGACAATTAACGGACATGTAGATCATCGTGAGATACATGTCTTTGCATTAAACATTGTAAATGCATTATAAGACTGAATGGATGCTTAGAGTTGTCTACTTTTCATTAAATTAAGAGATTTCGACTTTTTTGATAAAAATCCATGTTCTCGTCGTTTAAACAGACTAGGTTCAAATATTTTAACATGAATATTTTGTGCCAATTCAACAGCACAAACCATATTTTTCTCGAGCGATAAAACGGCAATACAAAGCAGAAAACCAAAATTTAAAAAAAGTTAGATGTCCTGACTTTTTTGTGTTTTGTCCTGGATTTTTTGTGTTTGCTGTCCTGGCTTCTGTATATTTCTTCAACAATCATATAGAGTTTAACTAATTTTCAGGGGATTTTATCCTGGCAGTAGCTCCACTTTCACATGAAACCTTATTTTGCAACCCGCTTTTGTAACAAAAATCACTGTATATTTGTTTTGATTTCTGTTTCAGATGAAATATGTCCTTATTTGAAAGGCTTCCTGTGTTAATATTATTGATCATGAGTGTATATAGTCAATTAGTCACTAATATGCTCTTTGGAACGTTACCTCAGTCCCCTCCTTTGTGTTAGAATGAAACAAAGTTTTCTGTTCATATATTTTAGGCTAAAAGATAACAATATGTATCAGGTTAATAGTGGGTCGTGCTCACAAATTCCGGATAAACACGCCATTTGTTGTAAATAATGCAGCAGGTGACTGTCCGAAGTTGCCAGGAGCGTAGCCAGAGCAGTGTTGAAACGCAGATACAAAGAAATTTAAATCTTTTGTTTCTTAGAATAGGGTGGACAGAGAGCAAAATGCTTTGTGCCTTTTTAAAAAGTATGAAAAGAGATATATGTTTCTGAATACATAAAAATGATAATATATAGGATAAAAATATATCTATTCGATATCTAAGTGTATCGACCCGGAAATTACACAGAGCAAAGCGAGCAAATCATTCTTCCACATTCTTGACGTTTGCCATAACGAAAATCTTTTGTTGAAATTCAAAGAATAGGCTTATGTTCGATGTCCTTCCACTATATATTGCAAACTAATTATTGATAGTCGTCTGTTCCATCAAATTATCATGTAAAGATCCAGGGGCGAAGCTAAACTACCGCGATGGGGGTCTCGACAGATTTACTTTGCATATTTTGAATTTGAGTGTTAGTTTTATTTTACGTTTACTAACGTTTTCGTTTTGATTTTTTTTTATTCTTAAAACGTTGATAAATTGGCCCGACTACAAAATTGATTCTATTCAATTCCGAGTTTTGCTAACAGAGAACCCCCACTTTAGTCTTAAAGTTCAATGTTTTGAATAAGTATTGGTTGCGAATTTAAAGGAGGAGGACAGTGGGGCCGCCCCATCACCGTATTTATTATTAGATTACATGCTTATACATGCTCATTTTGCATTATTTTTTCTTTGCTCTGCTTGGATTGATTACTAGCGAATCTATAGGGGTCGTGCGGGTCCCTACTCCCTCCTTTGGTGGTCAGTTTTTTCTTCAAATGTTCTGAATTTGCTATGAAAATTCTAAATAATTACGAATTTTTCTGTCAGTACATGTATTTGAAAAAAATTCTTTGGCACGCTGTTACTCGCCGGTTTTCAAGACTTAAAATATGCATGAACTTTGAATTTTATGTTTGAGACTCAAAATACATTGATAGAGGATATAAATAGTAATTATCTTTCATTTTCATTCTAACTCTGAAAAAAAAGTTCGCCAATTATCTTTCAATCATATTAGAAATTAGAGTTTAAAGTCATTAATCAAGGAACCCAGTGGAAGGAATTAGAATAACCTCTATTTTCGCTTGTTACTTTTCCGTAAAATTGTTCTTTGAAACTGGACTTTGCCCTCCCCCGCCTTTTTCTGAGATCCTAGATCTGCAACTGGTCAATTATAATTGTGTGTCATAATGTAAAAAAAAAAAACAAAAACAAAAGCAAAAACAAACAAAAAAAAAAAAAAAAAAAAAAAAAATAACAAAAAAAAAAAAAAAAATAATAATAAAATAAACAAACAAAAGCGAAACAAATAACAAAAGAAAATAAATATAGGATGTATGGCCATCCGTTCATCATTCTTTAAAAATTCATACTTTATTATCAAACTGTTCCTATGCCCTTGAAGATATAGCATACCACCGTACAAAAATAGGGGGTGAATGACCCCCTCCCTCTCCTTTTGTGCGAAATGATGGATAATCTGAAGGAAAGGAGAGAAGAGAACGGGGTGGGGTGGGGGTTAGCAAGGCGCATAGCAATGCGCACGCAAGTACGCAGATGCTTCCACGTCGTTTTGCGAAACACATTAAAAGAAAATGTACAAAGGGTAATTTTAACGTAGAAAACTGCTCTGTAAATTTGTAAAATTAATTAGATTCCAGGGCTTTGCCCCTTGGTCTGGATCCCCACAAGAGCTTCTCCCTGGACCAATTCGGGGCCTCAAGGCGATCCCCACACCTCATGACTGAAAGTGCTTCCAATTGAAAAGTACTCTGGCTACGCGTCTGCCTTTTAAACGATATGAAAAACAAATCAACATGTCCGCTTAGAGGCACCGTAGAAAAGAAGGGGGGAAAATAGAAAAAAGGAAGAAAAAAATGTATGCATACAAAACAAGCTTTCTCTTCGTTTATACTAAGGCAGATGTCATTTTTATAAAAGTTAAGACTTATATGAGTCGATTATATTTAAATATTCGCTCGCTTTTCAATCCTACTGAAAATTTTACTAAAATCCAAAACTAGAAAATCCAGGACAACACACAGAAAATCCAGGACTACATGTACGTACACAAAAAAGTCAGGACATATACAACTTTTGAAAATCTAGTGATATTCAAATCTTTTTCATTCCGGTTCCTAACAGATAAATTAAACATTATAAATATATGAAAATAAAAGGAAAAAATGTCAAATTGAGCATTTTATGGAGTTTCAAACAATTTTGTGACACAAAAAATCCGGGACGTACACAAAAAATCCAGGACAAATAACACAAAAAATCATCCCTCGTCAGGACACCTTACATGGTGTGGGTAGGGTTGGTAAATAAAGTTAGTGGGAGGAAATGTTAGAGTTTATAAATTATAAGGTAGGGATGGTAAAAGGATAAGCACCATAACCATCATTGTCGGAAACCAACGCTATGATATCAGTGGGCAAATAAGTAGATTTAATGAAACAAATAAGATTATAGGCTACCAGGACCACTGTCCTGCTCAGATGATTACCGGCAGTCATGACTGCCGGTATACTGTAATCAATCATGACATACTTGCACGGATAAAATAACTCTTGGCAATATGATTGGTGGACAACTACAAAATATGCAAATATTCGTCAAGGTTATTCTGAATCTGTGCATAAGATGCTTCCATCAGGTCGGCTGAAGAGTCTAGATGACTTGACAAATGAAAGTCATATCGTATCAGTGCATTTTCTTCCGAAAGGTGCATCGAAAAGTCTTTGTACCGATACGTCCTACAACAAATCACAGATCCTCGGAAATTTCCGTAGCTTGAATCGGAAATAAAGACGGAAAAGCCCGGAAATGTGCGATTGGTCTAACAAGAATAGAAATCGTTTAAAAATTCCATCATTTATTCCTAAACTAGAATTTTACAACATTTTAAAATGTCAGCTAACTGCCGGCAAGCTTTTTGTAAAAGCTAATACTTGTACATAAACATATTTCAGTATGGCATGTACCAAAGGAGGAAACACGTGATCATATCGCTTAGATTCACATATCTGATTATGGTATTATGGATATCAGATTTCAAAATGAACTAGTTCCAGATTCTTTTTACAAGAAGGGAGGGGATCTCCAACAAGATCCTGTTGCAGCACCAACAGCAAAACATCAAAACACCCGGTGCAAAAACACAAAAGACGAGCATACTCTGAGACGGAAAAGAGACATACGACATGTAAACATAAAACACAAAAGACTACACATAAACCGACGAAAGAACTTACTTTTCGCATCAAACCAGAGGGCGATATGAAATACATTTGGCTGTCAGAAAATCACTTCAGCATAAAATAAGTACATGTACCACTGACGAGGATTTAGTATACGAAACACGTGTCTGGTGCATTAAAACTGGTTTGAAATTTTCTTCAAGAAGGTAAAGAGTTGGAACACTTCCGTATTATTAATTTTGAATAAATCCATTTAAAAAGACGTGAGCATGTACTTGCACTTTCTTGCGTACATTGTGACAACACCTGGATGTGTATTTTCCCCATTGACCGTTTATATGGAGAACAAGATGGCGGCGGGCTGAAATTAACATGGGACTTTCCCGTAGACATTTTGTTTTCTGTATAACAGTTCCAAAAACAGTTCAAAGAGTAATTATGCACAAATCCTGTTACGATTAAAGGAGGTCAACCTACGGAGACAATGAATAATTGGAAAATACCCAAGACAGCATAATAAATCTCCAAAATGGGGTGCTCGGGGTTTAGTGAAATAGACAGTAGTGCAATGCGCGACGTGACCAAAACATCTAGACAGTAACAAAGAAAGGGCAAGGGGATCCAAATGGTAGTTTGAATCAGATGTTAAACGATTTCAAATTCAATAGCATAATTTAAGAATAGAAAAATATTCAGCATGGACCAGACATGCACGTTTAGGGTACTTACCCCTCGTCAGTGATTTTCATTCTAAACAATGTAACATTACCAAAGAGTGTGAATATTATTATGTCCCAAAATTTACCGAAAGACGTAGCAGGTTGGATGGGATAAGACACTACAGGACCCACGTTTTAGAAAATTCAAGAGATTTTGATTACAGGGAGTTGATCGAACTTGGCTACATGTGCCCTAGGGGACTCCACCAGCAGTGACACTCACCAAGTGGTACAAATGTTAAACGTCTTTGAATTCAAAAGCATCATCTAATAACAGATAAATTTTAATTTTCAGCATGGACCAGATATGCAAGTTTCGGCTACTTAACCCTGTCAGTGATCCTCAATTTAAACAATGTAACATCACCAAGGAGTGTGAAAATTATTACACTATGTCCCAAAATATACCGAAAGACGTAGCAGGATGGATGGGATATGATGCTACAGGACCCACGTTTAAGAAATTTCAGGAAATTTTGATAACAGAAATTTTTGAATGCGTTGAAGAGACGATCAACTGAAGTTGATCGAACTTGGCTATACATGTGCCCTCGGGAACTCCTGGTCCACCAGCAATGACACTCACAAAGTGGTGCAAACGTTCAACGTCTTCAAATGCAATAGCATCGTTTAAGAACAGCTAAATTTTCAGCATGGACCAGACATGCGCGTTTCGGATACTTAGTCCTCGTCAGTGATCCTCTATCTAAACAATGTAACATTACCAAAGAGTACGAAAATTATTATGTCCCAAAAGGAGCTGTTCAGATAAGGGCCAGATTTAGTCCTGAAAACACTCGATTATTTCTCGTGCGCATGGACCAGACATGCACGTTTCGGGTATTTAATCCTCGTCAGTGATCCTCAATCTAAAAAATGTAACATTACCAAAGAGTGTGAAAATTATTATGTCCCAAAATTTACCGAAAGACGTAGCAGGATGGATGGTATTTGATGCTACAGGACAAAATGCTACCAAATTTTTGTGATGTTTGGAGGAAAGGTCTTATAGCAATTTGTCGGAATTCCAATGGGGACCAATTGTACCCCACTCCTTGCCGACATTTTTCTTTACTCGTGCGAAGCTGAATTCATTAAATCTTTGGTCTCTTAAGGGAAAAGATACTTAGTTTCTAACTTCAGCTTCACTTACAGATACATAGATGATGTGTTGTCCATCAATAATCCAAAATTCGCGGATTACCTTAGCAGAATCTGTCCTTCGGAGCTTGAAGTCAAAGAAACTACAGAAACAAATAATTCAGCATCCTATTTGGACATAATGTTGTCCTACGACGATGGTCACATGAACAACTCACTCTATGACAAACGTAACGACTTCAATTTCAGCATCACAAACTTTCCTTTTCTGAGTAGCAACGTCCCTTCATCGCCTGCTTATGGCGTGTTCATATCTCAGTTGATACACTATAAAAACATCAAAGAAGTACCTAACCGTTATTCAGTCTCAACGTCGAGAAGGCAAAGCAAAATCGTGAGAATTCCCATCGAAAGGGTTGCGAACCCCGGAATGAACAACATTCCGAAGTGAGACCAAGTGCCCGGGGAGAGTCAGCGTCTCCTGATTGCAGAGATTGCCAGAGCAAGTACCAAATATACAGATTCTGAGCGCTAGGCGTCTTTCAGATAAGCTTCTCAGTCAGGGATACGTTTGCGACCGACTAACATCGTCACTGAGAAAGTTCTACGGTCGATATCGGGAACTCGTCATACAATATGGTGTCCCACTCTCCAGAATGGTGGATGGTATTCTGTCGTAGACCATTTGTACGATCCAATCAAAGATTATACTTTATATCTTCCAAAATGGAAGTAACCGGATGTGACAATTCTACCGAATTCAAAAGACGGGTATTGCATTCAAGCAGGAGATGCTGACTCTTCCTGGGCACCTGGTCTCACTCCCATATCGGAAGTTCGCTTCTTTTCATGTGGTAAAGGATTTTGTTTATTTACTTTTGTTTCTGTTTTATCCTGTTTTTTGTATGCCTTCTGTTTATTTATGTTTTTTCTGAATTATCGGTATTGTGCTGTATATAGGGATTTGGTCATTATCCATATTTGTCATGCTACAGGACCCAAGTTTTAGGAATTTCAAGAAATTTTGATTTCAGAAATTTTCGAATGCGTTGAAGAGACGATCAACGGAAGTTGATTGAACTTGGCTACATGTGCCCTAGGGGACTTCTGGTCCACCAGCAATGACACTCACCAAGTGGTACAAATGTTAAACGTCTTCAAATTCAATAGCAGCATTTAAGAACAAATAAATTTTCAGCATGGACCAGGCATGCACGTTTCGGGTACTTAACCCTCGTCAGTGATCCTCTATCTAAACAATGTAACATTACCAAAGAGTGTGGAAATTATTATGTCCCAAAAGGAGCCGTTTAGATAAGGGCCGGATTTAGCCTTGAAATCACTCGATTATTTCTCGTGCGCTGTCCTTCCACTTTAGATAAAAGTTGGTGAGGATAAAATATAAAGTATCATAAGATGCATAGTAGGTATTTTATTTAAAACAAAATGGTGAAAGATGTTATGATTAAGGTTGAAGAGGTAGGGGTACAGATGGCGGAAAACGTTGAATATCAATAGAAAATACACAAAAATGCATTTTGCACATTTGTTACGTTTATTATTCTTCTGTTACCTTTTCATTTCAAAATTGGATAAGCGAAATTAACTTTGAGGTTATAATATCAATATAATTAGCAAACTCTGCACTCCACAAACTGAAAAACGGATTTATTTCGTTCATCTCAGCCACTTAATATGTAGCTTTCTGGCACGAAATACACACGGTTTAGAAATAGACAACTTTCTGGTTTATTTCCTTCCAAACGGTTATATATTTGATCGGAACACACTCTGCATAGATTGTTCCGTGATATAAAATGAAAAAGATGGCAATATAATCTACTTAATCGCTCTAGAGGCAAATTAAAAAATAGTCATCAATCTCCCCCCTTTTTTTCGTTTCTCGTCTGTGGGACATTGTTCTCCCCTCGCTTCAGAACCCACTTGGCCATAAAGTGTGTTTTATTGATGTACACCTTTTGCTAAAGTGGAATCGTGCACCTTTTGTGAAAGTGGAATCGTAAAGTGAGGGTGGGGGGTGTTGTGTACAATTTTTCCGTTTTCCATTGATTTCTGTGCAAAAAAACCCGCTTATTTTGACCCAGATATCGGTCTTATTTTGCATTAAATACCCCCATCTGACAGCAGATTCATATGTGGACCAAGTTACTTAAAAATTCTACCGAAAAAATCCTCAAATTTTGCATTTTGAAATTTCGACTTTTCATGGTAGATTTTATCTTATCTTAACAGCTCCTTTAACGAAAGACGTAGCAGGATGGATGGGATACGATGCTACAGGACCCACGATTTAGAAATATCAAGAAATTTTGATAACAGAAATTTTCGAATGCACGAAGAGACGATTGAACGACGTAGATCGTACTTGGCTACATGTTCACTCGGGGACTCCTGGTGAACCAGCAGCGACAATCACCAAGTGGTGCAAATGTTAAACGTCTTCAGATTCAAAAGCATCATTTAAGAACAGATACATTTTCAGCATGGACCAGACATGCACGTTTTGGGAACTTAGCCTTCGTCAATGATCCTCAATCTTAACAATGTATTATTACCCAATGACACATTACCAAAGAGAGTGAAAATATGTCCCAACATTTAACGAAAGACGTAGCAGGATGGATGGGATATGATGCTACAGGAACAACGTTTTGGAATTTTCAAGAAATTTTGATTACAGAAATTTTCGAATGCGTTGAAGAGTCGATCAACCGAAGTTGATCGAACTTGGCTACATGTGCCCTCGGAGACACCTTGTCCACCAGCAGTGACACTCACCAAGTGGTATAAATGTTAAACGTCTTTCTTTCGGTGCATTTTTGGACATAATAATTTTCACTTTTTGGCAATATTGCATTGTTTAGACTGAGGATCACTGACGAGGGTTAAGTAACCGAAACTTGCATGTCTGGTCCATGCTGCAAATTTGTCTGGTCTTAAATGATACTATTGAATTTAAAGAAGTTTAACATTTGAACTGCTTGGTGAGTGTCACTGCTAGTGGACCAGGAGTCCCCGAGGGCACATGTAGCCAGGTTCGATTAACTTCGGTTGATCGTCTGTCTCTCCAACACATTTGCAATTTCCTATTACAAAATTTCTTGAAATTTCTAAAACGTGGATCCTGTAGCATCATATCCCATCCGTTCTGCTACTTCTTTCGGTGCATTTTTGGACATGATAATTTTCACTTTTTGGCCATATTACATTGTTTAGACTGAGGATCACTGACTAGGGTTAAGTACCCGAAACGTGCATGTCTGGTCCATGCTGCAAATGTGTCTGGTCTTAAATGATGCTATTGAATTTAAAGACGTTCAACATTCAAATACAATAGCATCATTAAAGAACAGATAAATTTTCAGCATGGACCAGGCATGCACGTTTCGGGTACTTAACCCTCATCAGTGATTCTCTATCTAAACAATGCAACATTACCGAAGAGTGTGAACATTTTTATGTCCAAAAATTTATTCAAATACAAAAGAGTAAAAAACAGTCAAATACAAAAAAAGGATGAAATTTAGTCAAATACAAAGCCAGAAGTCACACCCCCAAAATCACAATCGTGGGGATAATGATAAAATGTCATTGAATAAATGCGCCTTTTCTCTCTTACCCTATAATGTTTCTCATTATACAATTATTGACATTTGAAGAGGTCTACTCGTGACTATACAGACCAGGTCAGTCATTGGTTGACCGAGGCCGAAGGTCGAGATGAACCAATGCCTGACCAGGTATGTATAGTCACGAGTAGACCGAAATCAAAAGTCAATAACTGCTTTATTAAATCATCAGGGTTTTATTAACATATGTAAACGTCTTCAAATTGAATAGCATCATTTAAGAACAGATAAATTGGCAACATTGACCAGATTTGCATTGTAATGATATGCGAAGTCAAGAATTTAACACTACAAAAACCAACGCATGCACTGGTCACGCACGCGCTAATCCCGAATAGACCGCTCTGGGGAGTCAGCGGTCAAATCACTCTGAGGTACACTCTATCGAACAGCGTCTCCACCAATCAGAAATAAGCAAAATCGGCAATAATTCCTGATCACTTAATAACATATTCAATGATATTTACGTAAGCAAAAGCATGAGATGATTAATATTAAAACAAATAGAGGTTGTGCTACTTTAAAGGGAAGTTTAATAGCATTTTGCGATTTCCCTTTTTTGTTAAAAAAATCAATCTTTACTTCCCCTATGAGCTAGATCTTTTAAAGGATATATGTATCTTTCGTCTACTAATACATATATCAAAAGCAATGAAAGTACATCTAACATTTTAGGCAAGCATAACAGTGAACTGTCTTCATTCAATATCTCTATTTCTAAATTGGATCTCCCAATACTATATTGCATACCGAAACTGCACAAGTCTCCTTACAAATTTCGATTTATTGCTAATTCTAGTAACTGCTCCACTACAATTTTGTCTAGAAATCTGACGTCAGCACTTACTGCTATTAAAGAACACATAACTAGATATTGTGAAACGGTTCTAAACAGGAACGATGTAGATTTATTTTGGTCTATTAAGAATTCAGGGGATGTGATTGAAAAAATGAAATCTGGAAATTTCCAAGCCAATACGATTTCTTCATACGACTTCTCTAATATGTACACCACACTTCCTCATGACAAAATTAATGATCGATTATCTAATCTCATTAAATGGTGTTTTGATCGAGAGCGAAAAACTTACATTTGTACATCTGAATCGAAGGGTTTCTTTTCCTCGACAGACTACAAATCATACAAATCATGGACATGTAGTGACCTGTGTAATGCCTTGTCCTTCCTCTTGGACAATATTTATGTTAGATTTGGTGAGGATCTATACAAGCAGGTTGTAGGAATTCCTATGGGTACTAACTGTGCGCCTCTTGTTGCAGATTTATTTCTATACACTTATGAAAAAGAATTTATCCAAAATCTTCAAAAGCAAAGAAAATTTGATGAGCTGAAATGTTTCAATAATACTTCTAGGTATCAGGATGATATTCTAACCATTGACAATCCTGCTTTTGAATTATATAAGAATGAAATTTATCCACAAGAATTAACCCTTAACAAGGCAAACCTTTCAAATACAGAAACACCCTTTTTGGACCTAAATATCAAAATTGTAAACGGAAAGATTCATACAAGTGTATATGACAAAAGGGATGATTTTGGATTCAACATAGTAAATTTCCCTTGGCTTGACGGTGATGTTCCAAGATTACCGTCATATGGCATTTACATATCACAGCTCATCCGGTACGCTAGAGCATGTACTGATATTTTGGATTTTCACAGTAGAAATTTACAAATTACCAAAAAACTTTTAGGTCAAGGTTTCCGCTTTCATAAACTAGTTAAGACTTTCTGGAAATTTTACAAGAATTACAGTCAACTTCTTTTAAAATTCGGATCTATACATGCAACGGAGTACATTACTATGGGTATTACACAACCTGTTTTTTATGGTGATATGATTAACAAAATAAAAAGGATCAAAGGTAGGCAGCAAAACCATCGAAAATGCGTCAGAATCATCAAACGCCTTTTATATCGTGGATATGATCCTAATGTCACCAGACGGACACTAGGCTTGGTACTTGACCAATCTACAGTCTTGTACAAGCGCATCCTTGAGACTTGCACTCTGACTGACTGTGACGACGGGACTCCATGACGGGCCCTGTCCAAACCTCTTTAGAGAAGACAGGGCCCCGACCACCTGTCCTCACTGAATGTCAGTCGGACTCCTCGGGTGATTACATACATGAGCTCGCTACAGCCGGCAGAGCACGGACTGTATAACGCATGCCCTCTTTTTATATCCATTTACATATTCATCTGTATCTCTGGGGCCTCTGCGTTTCGTGGTCTTGTTTGTGTGATGTCATCTTACAGTGAGGAGGTTGTTTTACACCACAATTGTACGTTCTTCGAGACCTCTGGGTAATTGGAGAAGTGAGAGGGTTGTGCGCACGTAATCCAGGATAACCACATCATTTGCTACTTGCGTGACAGATGGCCGTCCAAAGTCGGCACCGGTTACCCATTGGTCTCGTCGGTTTATGTGTAGTCTTTTGTGTTTGATGTTTACATGTCGTATGTCTCTTTTCCGTCTCATGCTGTACTCGTCTTTTGTGTTTTTGCATCGGGTGTTTTGGTGTTTTACTGTTGATGCTGCAAAGGGGTCTTGTTGGAGATATCCTCCCTTCTTTTTAAATGTATATCATAATCTAATGTCCATAACGCATTCGGACTTAAATTATTTCCGCATTGAGTCAAGCACGGCGAGGATATTTTAAAATGTAAACAAATTTTCCTCATTATCATTCAATTTGACAATATTGAAATACATGCTCTGTATCTTACAAATACTTTGATGAAAACTTCTTTTTTTTTTGTTCCAGATCAGATAAAACGTATCTAACCACCAAAAAATGTGGTATTATAAATGGTGAAACTTATATGACGTACTAGTTACGGGAACATTTTCTCGCAAAGACTGAAGTTTTCAAAATGTTCAGTAGTCTTAAACTTTGGATACGAAATACACTTGTTGTTCCCCTCATTATTGGAGATGTGCATGAATTACCGATGCTCCAGGATGATCCATCTATACCAGATGGCAGTATATCAGCACTTGTGCTTGGTACAACGGTTGTTGCTATCACCATTGTCAGTTTGCTTGTAACAAATACTCTAAGGATTGTGACACCAGAGAAAACGGAGGGAGCTATTCGTGTCAACTGTATGTTTGTTTTTCTTCTTGGAATATTTTCCCTGCTTTTAGTTATATCCCATGCACGCAGAAAGGATTCCTCGGTACTCGAACAACGACAAAATAAACTATTCAAAGTAGTGAAAGTATTTTTCTCTTGATATTTGCCATAGGATCTTTATACAGAGCATCGTTGTTTATTATCTTCACCATCGAAACGAAGGAACACGACTTTTCAAAGGGAATATGGCTCACACGGCTTCTTTGGAACGCATTTGACTTTATTTTTGTATCAATACAGTCAATATTTTTATGTGCTTCGTCGAATTATACCTTGCGAAGAAGATTGCTTCTGAGATACGGAGTTATCTTTCTTATATCATCTAACATAATAATATGGTTTATAGCAGTTCTCCAAGAGTCTTTTGGAAAATTTTCTTGCCTTTATCTGCAAAACAAGTCCATTTCGGCGAACATTTCCAAACAAATTTTTGCCACGGTAGATCTCATCAACAAAAGTAAGGTATATACACTTCATATGTTTATTGAATATACATTACTCTCTATATCGTGTATTCTGACATTTATTCCTTCAGATGGACCGCCCCATGACGATCGATAAATGAAGTATCCTGTTCAATCGGATAATTATAAATCAATCCGTGAAATTGATAACCAATTTCCGCAAACTGATTCAAGATTGTCTAAAGTTACAGTATCGATATATACAATAGTTTACTTTATATGCTTCCTAATGGTAGCATCCGAAATAATAATTGCGGTAAAGACATTCATCGACAAAACAAGTCAATTCTTTTTTCAGATTAACATTCCAATCTACTGATACTTATATTTCTTAATATGAAAATAGTTATATTCATTGCAAACAGACCAAGTTTCGAAAACATAAAGTCAAAGAGATTTCATTTAGGAAACCAGATATTGATTTTGAGCTGTTTTGGATTACAAGCGTATGACGTTTTTGGTGCGTTTGAAGGATTTTTCCTCTCAGAATTCGACAGTTTGGTGAAATGTGTAATCACGAAGCATTGCCTCAGTATCTTTGCCACTTTTTTATCAAACCATCGTCATTTGTAAACTCAAAATGTAAGAATCTAAATCATCCATGTATAAAATCAAGCGAATGGTGCTGGCTGTGTCCCTAATCAACTTCGGATTTTGGATTGGAGACTGCTTCATTGGAAAGCATGATAAGAACATTACGTACACCGAAGCAGAAGTGTATGGGGAATCGTATTGGAACATCGTGCAGAACATATTATTTCCAGTTGCTATCTTCTATAGGTTTCATTCGGGTTTGGAAATGTTTGGAATATATTCAAGCGTCTTGGAATCGCCTTTGCATAAAATGAACAATCGGAATGAATATTCTCGTCTTGGTCATGAGAAGTGATATTTTACAGGTTTCATTCGGGGTTGGAAGTGTTTAGAATATATTCAAGCGTCTTGGAATCGCCTTGGCATAAAATGAACAATCAGAATGAATACTCTCATCTCGTTCCCTGAACAGTGACATTCTTTAAAGAAAGGCAATCATATATGAAAATGAAATAAATATATAAAGAAATGGACATATGTAAAAATTAATTGGATTTTAGTCTCAAACAGTCGAAACATTAACGGAAAATTGCGAATAAAATAAAAACTGAAATCGTATGAATGCAGAGTTGTGGAAATAGATAATACTTTACTTTAATGTCCGTATCTTCGAGGAAAATACATAAATGTATATCAACGTGAAAGTCAAGTTGTTCTGTATGAAACAAAATTCATATCTTCTTAGAATTTATTCGGATCCTCAAATTTATACAATTAAGTCATAGTAATTCAGTACATCGTAGACAAGAGCTTTTTCGTCATTAATTTCCAGATTACCACACATATAAGTCACAGCAAAACGCGGGGACTCAAAAACCAAAATTACAAATTTTAGTTTTCTGAGTAGTAATATTTACTTGTTCAATGCCTATCGTGTATTTATATTGCAATAAATGCGTTATTCCAGAGCAAGCCCAAACAACAACGACTTCTTTCTGATGACAAGGAGACTAACAAAAAAAAAAATCCAACAAAAAACAACTGTTACAGCAGCAACAACAACAAACAAAAAAGTGTACATGTGCGAGCGACAGACTTTGTCAGTGCAAAAAAAAAAAAAAAAAAAAAAAGAAAAAAAAAAATTGGACGATGGACGATACAATAAAAATTCTATTTATCCACAAGAAATGATTTTAAAGAAGGCAAACACTCCAAACATAGAAACACCAATTTTGGACTTAAATATTAGAATTGTTATTGGAGAGATTCATACAAGTGTATGTAACAAAAGAGATGATTTTGGAATAAACATAGTAAATTTCCCCTGGTTTCACGGTGATGTTCCTAGATTACCGCCCTATGGTATCTACATTTCACAGCTCATCCGGTATGCTAGAGCATGAACTGATGTTTTGGATTTTCATAGTAGGAATTTATAAATTACAGAGAAACTTTTAGGTCAAGGTTTTCGCTTTCACGAACTAGTAAAGAGTTTCTGGAAATTTTACAAAAATTGAAGTCAAATTCTTTTGAAATTCACACCAATACACACAACAGAGTATATTACTTTGGGTATTTCACAACCTGCATTTTATGGTAACATAATTAACAAAATAAGAAGGATCAAAGATAGACAACATAACCATCGAAAATTGCGTCAGAATTATCAAACGCCTTTTATACCGTGGATATGATCCTTATGTCACCAGAAGGACACTATGCTTGGTACTTCACCAATCTACAGTCTTGTACTAGCGCATTCTTAAAACTTCTCACTGACTGAGACGACGGGACTCCATAACGTGCCCTGTCCAAACCTCTTAAGAGAAGACAGGACCCCGATAACCTGTCCTCTCAGAATGTCAGTCGGTCTCCTCTGGTAATGACATACATGAACTCGCAGTCAGCAGAGCACCGATTGTATTACGAACGCACTCTTTCTATATCCATTTACATATTCATCTGAGTTGCTTGAACCCCTGTGTCTTATTTGTGGTCATTTGTGGTCATCTGACAGTGAGGAGGTTGTTTTACATCACAATAGTACGTTCTTCGAGACCTCTGGGTAATCGGAAAAGTGGAGGGTTGTGCACACGGAATCCAGGATAGCCACACCTTCTGCTATTTTCATGGCAGATGACATTTCTAAGTCGGCATCGGTTGCCCATTGGTCTCGTTGGTTTATGTGTAGTCCTTTGTGTTTGATTTTTCTGTTTTGTGCGTTGGTGTTCTTTGTCCCTTTTGTGTCTCTTTCTGTACTTGTCTGCTCTGTGTTTTGAATTGGGTGTTTTGGGGTTTTGCTGTGGGTGCTGCAACCTAGTATTATTGGAGATCCCCTACTTTGTTTAAGACATTCTAACACCTCGTTGTCGATACATGTACCATTCAAATAATCGAATTTAATAATTTACCTGATCTGGCTTTGCAGAAAGTTAGTATTAAGTTGATTGTATATTGGTTGTAGAAACATTTTCTTTGTTTCTTACTCTTTGTCGATGTGGTGGTCTCCGGTGTACACTACATTTCTATTTTGTTATTATAGCAGATTTCTTTATTAAATTAGTATATGTTTTTGCGTGCTTTAGGATAAATAGAATGGCGTTATTGAATATTGTAGCGTGCGTCTGTTTTCTTCATCGAATTTATTCAGGGTGAACCTTTTACGAGGAATTTGTTCTAGGTTCTACCGTGGCCAAATTCCCCATTTGTTTTGAATAATTCGTAGAAAGAAATCAGCATAATTTGTTAGCTTTTTGTCCTGCTTACTTAGACACTATTCTTACATTACATGAAAAATATGGATAATGACCGTATCCCTGTATACAGCACAAAATGACAAATATGGATAATGACATATCCCTGTATACAGCACAAAATGACAAATATGGATAATGACCATATCCCTGTATACAGCACAAAATCGATAATTCAGAAAATCAGAAACCGAAGGCATACAAAATCAGGATAAAACAGGAACCAAAGCAATCAAACAAAACCCTCCGCAGAAACGGCCAACGACACATGGTTAGTTGGTTGGTTGGGGTGTGTTGACCACAGGAATCTATATGTAACAAATCGGGGACCCAAAATCAGAATATGGCCGTCACGAATCGGTAAGTTTTCCAGGGAATTACTGACTATGTCTGACCCTTTTAAAGTGATTGTAAACGATCATATCATATGCTATATCTTATATCACACCATCTATCTCTGTCCTCTTCGTTTCGACGGAGAATCAGCTAAGTTCCTTTAGTAGTATAGCTATAATGAATTACCGAAGTTGTTTGGGCTAAAGGAGACACTCCACGTAATACCTCATTTGAATCCATCATCATTGACGATGGAAGCTACTGAGAACTCAAAATTTCAAAGATCAGCAGAATAAAAAGATAGGAGAAACATGCATTACACCTTCAAATTACCATACCAAAGTACATATAGATACCATTGAGTTAAAGAAGATGTATATTTAATTACATTATCTTTCTTTCCACTTGAATCCTTCTTCCAACTTGATGAAAAACCTAATATTAATATTAGAGCAGTTGCATTTATTTTACTTCACCACTACTTCTACCACAACTCTACGCTTCAGTGGTCACTGTGATTATGGATAAGGCCGTGTTATTTAAAATTTGTTTTCCACCCTGGTTTTTAAAAAAAGGCACCCTCCAGCTAGGCAAAAACACAGAAACATACAATATGGTGTATTGTTGTCAATAAGATGTACGTGTATTATTCTGCACAGGTCAGGGGACGGGAATGTGAGCTTAAAGCTGAACTAAGTCTTTAAAAACCCCCATGACGCAGTAAATTTTTTTAGGGAACGGAAATTGTTAGAAGTGAAACTAACAATCTCCGTCCCCGAGCTAAAAATACACTTGGTCATGTGTTGATTTGAACTTTCCCCCTGATGACGTTTTGCATACTAATGTATCGTGACCCAAAATCCGCTACCTCGAGTACTCGAGCGGTATATAAAGAAGCCTGGACGAGTGGACATTGTCATTTGTATGAGATGTCGTCTACCTGTAAAGATGAGTTCAGAAATTAGAAAATTGCATAGAAAATCATATATTCAAATATATAATTTTCAAATAAGTATAAAATTATTTTCTCATATATAGTTATAATGAATGAGATCTGCCCCGGGTACGTGATAGAGGGAGGGGGACTTGGGGGTTGGGAGTTGGAGGAGAAGGAGGTTGGGGGTGGGGGGGGGGGGGGGGGGGGCTCCGGTACATTTTTCACTTATACAGCACCCCCAAAAGAAATCATGGCGTATGCATAATGATATACAAGTACTGTGTTTAAAAATCAAAATTAAGGTACAGTTTGGAAAAGTTAGGGGGGGGGGTTAGATTCACTATGAAATGTAGTAAATAACAAATGATTACTTACAAAGATAACATGATCTCAAACTGATCACAATGCAACTGCACGGAGGAAACTCAATGCTTTGGACAGATCAGGAGGGTTTGGGGTAGGGAGGGGGCGATCGAAAGGTAGCCCCAAAATCAAAGCGTTGAAATAAAATGTATAAAGATAAATATCATTTGCTTGTAATTTACATTAAAAAAAAGACGAAAAACGATCTGGGGAAAAAGATGCGTTGTGAGGTTTCGAGTTTTCGGGGGGAGGGGGGGGGGGTGTACGTTACAGGGACTCCAAATGTAATTCAAAATTTCTTTTTAGCTATATCTGCCTATAAAATATTCATTTTCAGTATATCAGTATCTTACATAATTACATAGATACACTTAGTGACTCACATTGCATATTTACATTGTACTTGTTTACTAAACGGCTAAAACACTAAACTTTCCTAATCTTAAAATTTATTTTAAACAAGTCCATTGTTACAATCTTCTAAAATTATATCAGAATAAAAAAAACTTGCACATTGTATCGTTTTACTTACATGTTGATAAAGCAAATACAATCTTCTATAACAAATGATCGGTACACATGTTACTATTTTACACGCATGTGAAAAAAAACGCGTGTTCGATTAGAGTTTGAGTAATATAGTCAATAAGATCACAATTTCGTAATACTAATGTTCTATGTTTGGAACAAAATAAGGAGTGCAACATCTGAATCAAAATGGCTCATATTTCAATGAATTAAAGCGATCTAGACATTTTCCAGGGAGGGGGGTTTGTTTCCAAGTCGTCACTGTCAGTGAAGGGGTGGGGGTGTCGACATATGGGCGTATATATGAAAAATTATTATTAGTTGTAAAATCAAACTTGAAAACGAAAAAAACCAGCAATTTTGGACAAATCACAAGAATGAGTGGGAGGGTCCCCATAGATTGTTGGATTTGAAAGTATTTTCTAAAAGTATAAAGGCCCTACTCTAAAATGAATTTGATTTACATGTACACTTTGCCAACTCAGGTATTTCTTGAAAATTTTGGGTCAAAAATAACAAATTGTATAAAAATGTTGAAAACTGGAAATGCTTAATTTTATTCAATTTTTGTAGTCTTTACATACTTTGGACATGTACTCATATCAAAAGTAGTTAATGTTTTAAGTAATCACATTTCAATTTTGCAAATTGAATAAAATTAAGCAATTGCAACTCTGGGGTATCTTGATGAAATCGGATCTATAAGGAGATAACATATTTCCATAAAACTTACAAAATTTTTAACATGAAATACCCGTTTTCCCTCAAAACCCAAAGATAAGTGCAAATATCAAACTTTAACTTACAGAAAATTGCATAGAAAATCATAATGAAATTTAGTAAATCACAAATTACGTTAGTCTACCTTATTTTGCACATATTTATTAAAGCTTCAGAATCTAATGTAAATCTGTCCAAAAGACGGTAAAATTATTGGGATTTTCCTTTTTCAGCGATTTTTGATAAAAATGAATAGTTTTTACCCCCAATTTTTTTCTCGCAACAACGAGATTTTTTCTCGTAACTACGAAATTTGTTTCTCGTAACTTCGAAAAAAAAAAATTATTTATCGTAACTACGACAATTTTTCTCGTAATTACGAGATAGAAAATAAATACAACATGTATAACATGGCACGAACTGGCTTCCGTAGGAAATACACGCTCATGGACTAGAATATTTTATTCATATTGGGAGTCTTTTATTTTTACTTATAACCAACTGCTTAGTACCTTTTTTATCGCCAAGCGATTCAAATCCCCTACCGGTATAAATCTGAGACCCATACTGAACTCGATGCATGTGCAGACAAATACAAATTCGGTATCTGTAATAATATCAATAAAGAAAAGACAAGAAAACTAAAACTGCAATGAAAATAACAAAGTAACAGGGTAATAACTCTATTAAAACTAGGTCAGCTTGAGCAAAAATTGAATATGATCTATCACAAACCGAAACTCAGTTCAACATTTGCGATACATGTAACAGTGAAAAAGGTCTGAATTTTCAAATCTAGAAAAAACTTGAATTTTATTAAGTCCAAGAACAAGAACTCTTGTAAAAATAGGTCAATTGAAACTAATTACACCGACATATATTCACATACTAGTACGAAAAAGTAGTTCAATAGCTTCAATAAGGAAAAAAAAAGTCCAGAAAAGTTAAAATATTATGAATGTAATAAGTACTCTTCGACGTGTAAACGGAATCAAGACTAAAACTTTATTCTTACAAATCTAAGATATACTCACATATCAAAACTTATTTCAATATATACAATTATAACAGTTTCATAATATTCGAAAAACTAAAGTGTGACAGACAGAAACAAAATTTAAAAGTTAGTTATGTGAACATTTTCATACTTCTTAGGGACATGCCCCGATAAGAAGGAGACGTTCAGTAGTTTTAGGGAAATCATCTATTCGAAAATCAGTGATGAAAGGGAAAAAAGGAATAGCTATTCAAAAATGAAACCACGTGAATCTATAAAAGCTTTGATGAGTTTCAGATGAAATTAATTTTAAATCCAATTCCTATACTTTTAATGTTGATTTTTTTTAAATTTTCACAGAAATTCAAAGACATTTTACTTTTTCTTCCAACCTTTCAGCTCCAGAGTAGTGCATATGGATGATTTAGACCAAACAAAACCCCTCCAACTCGACATATTGTCTGCATCCTTGTTCTTTTGCAAACCCTCGAAATTGTCGCTATTATACAGAAATATGTGTTTTGTTTTCAATAAGAAATCTCTGCTTTCTGTATACTACCAGTAAAAAATCCTGATCCATCATGAAATCAACAATTGAGGGTCATTTGTAGTTTACGCAATAAGTACTTAATTATGGACCTCCTGGTGTTTTGGGGTAAAAAATAGCTTATTTCTAGAGAATATTATATCTGAAAATGGATAGCCTATACGTATTTTTAACGGTTATTTCTTAGATTTGCTCGTAAATAAGATATATGAAGCAAGTGTATTTTCTACTTTATTTCAGGAAAAAGTGCCTATTTCTCATTTATGAACATAAATTTCTCCAAAAAAATAATAGATTCATCATATTAATCATATTAGCTATAAATATAGGTTGAAAGTTATTCTGTAATATAATCATTCAACGTACATGTATAAAATGAAAGTCGAATGAAACATTTATTATGTCATACGTGTACATGTAGTTCTATAATATCTCCGTTTTGGGGTAGAATATGCATTTTTGGAGCAAAATGGCTATTTTTGTTAGGATAGAAAATATTTCAATAACTCGTGATCTTCTAGCCAAATCATCTTGATTTCGATAATATAATAATTATGAAATAATATAACTTAAAAATTTAAGTTAACGCAGCAAAATATGACATTTGAGACTTTACAAGTGAATGTAAGTTGTTCAAAACTGCACGATATACGTATTTTCAATTTTGTAGAGCAAGTATACGAGTATTTAATAAATGTTTAGAGTGAATAAGAATAAAAAAAAGGTTCTTCTATTTTTAATCTAAAGGTCCACTACAGTACAAACAAATAACTCTTTGGTCAATCCTTCCCCTCCCTTTGTGCAATTTCTAAATTCAATGGAAAAAAATTTAAAACGAAAATGATAATAATCATAATAGTATCAAAATGATGTTCCAAACATTGTCATTTTGTTCTCTCTCTCTCTCTCTCTCTCTCTCTCTCTCTCTCTCTCTCTCTCTCTCTCTCTCATGATTAATGGTTTTCAATATTTTACCATACATATATGTGAAAGAAAGCGTGTATGCATGGTGATCAAAGAATAACAAGATACAACTACTATTGCACAATATCTACATTAATTTCTGTATAACATTTGTATTATTAAGGGACACGTGACCATTTCATTCTGAGGGGGAGGGGATTGCATTTTTTGAAAATAAATGATAATTCTATGAATATAGTATTCTAAAAGTCATGCACTCAGAACAAATATTGTGTGCGAATGTGTATGGATGTGGGTGGGTGCGTTTTGTTTTTTTTTTGGGGGGGGGGGGGGAGAGAGAGAGAGAGGAAGGGGGCGTACCGTCCGACGTCAGTCTAGGTGTCATATTCACATAAACATTTAGTCATGGTTATTATATCGGTAAAGTATGTAGACTGTAAGGCCACTATGTTCCCCTTTCCCAACATAAATCCTGGACTCGGCCCTGAAAAGAAAGGGATATACAGAATTTGATGGGGTTTGTAATTGAGATGGGGATATTGGCAGGAAACGGATCCAAGACATGGCCCAGGTAGAGGTGTTCGACAAAAAATAGTTTCAACACAAAGGAAACCTAAAACCCATTGATAAATAGGATTGACGAGAATTCTATAAATTGTTCCTTTCCCATTTCCGATGCGAATTCCATCTGTTGCACCCCTAGGTCTCCAGGTTCACGTCAACCCCCCCCCCCCACCCTTTAACATATCATTGGAAATAATCATACAAACGATCATAAATAGAAATTACAATGGATAATGAAGCTAATTCAAATATTCGATAACTATAGTATACATGTATATCCTAATTGATATGAATTTATAAAAGCCCATTTTCATTATGCGAATAGTCTCATCGAACACGCGATTTTCACTTGTGTCTAAACAATGAGGTCATGTATGTTGTAGAAACTTGTGTACCGACCATTGGCCTGTATTGGATTGTATTTTCTATATTATCATGTAAGTAAGACAATATGATTATTATGAAGTTTTTATTCTCTAGATTTAGCTGATTAATTACATTTTCTAAAAGAAATTTTGAAATAGGGAAAATGCAGAGATACACTACAGCTTTGTACTGTTTAGGCATGGTCCATTTGATATTCAGGGGGGGAGGGGGGGGGCTTGGGTTTTTTGTCGAAGCAAGATTATTTTTTTCGCCCCGGACCGGGGCAAAATTATTTTTTTCTGGCAAAGTTGGAGCAAAGAAATTTTTTTTGACAAAGTGATGCGCATATTAAGAAAATATTAATATATTAATTTATTTTTATGCAAGTATTCAATTCACTTTTAAACAGAGAGATAAAAGATTTTTACAATACAAGGTACATGTATATAACATGTATAAGAGGGTCTGAGGGGAATGTCTCCTAGACAATTTTTTAAATGTTACTAAGAATTGTAAATTGGTGAATAACTGACATTCTCCTTCCAAGCTTACAAGAACATGACTCTATGGGATACATGCAACATGTATTAACAGTAATACATAAATATTGATAATATATTTAAGCTTTTAAGGAAGCCCCTTTTCATTCACATACATGTATAACTTTTGATATCTTCAAATATATGACTTTTGCTATCAGTAAATAATGTTTTGATAGAAAACTATGACGAGCGAAGCGAGCCAAAAATTTTTTGATACAATTTGAAAACTGCGGCGAGCGAAGCGAGCCGAAAAATTTTCAAGAATTTTAGCGAAATTTTATGGTAATTCTTCAAATTCAGATTATTTGTAGGAGCAAGATTATTTTTTTTCTGTCACACCATAAGCAAATTTATTTTTTTCATCAAAATTGAGAGCAAAATTATTTTTTTCGAAAAAAAACCCAAGCCCCCCCCCCCCCCCCCCCCCCAGAATATCAAATGGACCGTGCCTTAGCATTTTAGTGTACAGGTATATGTAACAAAATCGTATGTACTGAAAATATAATATTATAGAATTTCACTATCGTATTTTAGTATGTTAATGTATGTAATTTTATTGTGTTTTTATGCATGACAATGTTTCGATATTACATCCCCCTCCCCCCCACACCGGTATCCCCCTCCCAACTACTCTTCCGTCTAATAAATTGCATCCCATTCTTTGATGTAAACTTTGAGCAGTAAACACTGATCAATATACATTTCACTTCAGATAATATAAATTTTAACCCCCACTCTTTCCGGTCCAACATGTCTTGGTTGGTCATGAACATTGGGCTCCCTCTTCATCTACATGTATATGTGATCTGCTTTGCTTGTGAAAAATCATTTCAATTTACTTTCATGTCTGTTCAGACTGTTGGTTTGAATGATATACTTGAATCCAACAACATCCCACCCCACCACTATTTCACATATGTACCAAATTTTGATCAATGTAAAACGTAGCATATAATTTTTTGACATTGTACATGTATGTAACTATGAATATATCGAATTCAACTTTTTGGTGTGCAATATTTCATGTGAAACATATGCAAGAACCTACCCACCCCGTCCCCATCCCGTTATAACCCCCCCCCCATCCCCTTCCGCAAGTTGCCAAGATTACCCGTTGTTTAATTATTTCACTAAAACTGACGATTCAATGACTACTTTATCCATTTTCTATTCGAATGTATGATTTTCTATGCAATTTTCTAATTTCTGAACTCATCTTTACAGGTAGACGACATCTCATACAAATGACATTGTCCACTCGTCCAGGCTTCTTTATATACCGCTCGAGTACTCGAGGTAGTGGATTTTGGGTCACGATACATTAGTATGCAAAACGTCATCAGGGGGAAAGTTCAAATCAACACATGACCAAGTGTATTTTTAGCTCGGGGACGGAGATTGTTAGTTTCACTTCTAACAATTTCCGTTCCCTAAAAAAATTTACTACGTCATGGGGGTTTTTAAAGACTTAGTTCAGCTTTAAGCTATGACGGGGTTTAAATAGATCCATTGTCAAGAGCCGTATTTCAATTCGAGTAATAAAGCCGTAGTGAAACCTTTTTTGGTTAGTCAGGATACCTTTGTCAATCTCGAATAGTGTGCAATGTTATGCTTTTTTATCTGGTATTTTCCCTCAATAGGTAACAGCCTGCACACATAAAACAGAATATTACACAGCCATGGCTTTACATTGTTCAATACATAATCTTGTCCTGAGGCGATCCAACTACAGTTACCTTTTAAAGCTGACCTGTCACTTTTTGACCATTTAAATGTGAAAGTATAATCATCAGACGGACGTATATGCAAACGAATAGATCATTTATTTATGTGGCAAAAATGACAACGCTTGATGTTTCTTCGTTGAAAAGGGGAAATTTACATAAAATGTACACGTAAGTTTTATGTCTAGGATATGAAATGTACCCGTATTTAACGTCAGGGAAGGTCAGCTGTAAAAGTTAACTGTACTAGTCAATACTCGAGAACAAGATTATGTAACCCCAAACCGCAGTGACCACTGAGGCGTATAGTTGAGGTAAAAGTAAAATAAATGCAACTGCTCTGTTAATGCAGAATGATGAAGTATTCAGACGACACAATTAAATTTTAAATGTTGAATAAGAGCCTCTTCACTTTTACATCAATTTGATGTAAATCAATACACCAGTGGCGCCCCATTCGGATCTCCTCGCAATTTATTCTTTATGACATAAAAAGACTCGCCAATGGTGGGAGGATTTACAACACTTTTTTCAACATTCAACATTCAAAATTCCCCTACCTAAGTGAAAAAATGTTGTGAGTACCATATTTGTTTACTATCATCAAGTGTTGGAACTTGTATTTCATGAAAGATTATAAAAAAAAAAAACCCAATAGACCAACGGGGATCTATTTTTAAAATGGCACCCAAAGTCTTTTTCGAAGGAAAAGGTCGAGGTTAGTCCGATTGGTGGAGTCCCAGATATTCTATGTCGTAACAAAGAAAGGGCGAGGAGATCCGAATGGTAGTGTGAATCAGACTCCGAAAATCACAAATCCGGCGGATTATTATAAAATGTCATTGAATAAATGTGTTTTTTCTCTCTTACCCTAAAATGTTTTGTTCTTTATCATATTTAATGGTATTTACGTAAGCAAAAGCGTGTAATGTTTTATATATCTGATTGTGCTACTATAAACAGAAGATTAATTATAGCATTTTTGGGAATTCCCTTTTTTTTAAAAAAATAATTCTACACTTCCCCTTTCAGCTAGACCATTTTAAGCCTGAATGTATATATTATATCATTATCCATGCGGCCTCAATTATATCTATATTGAGTCAAGCACGACGAGGACATTGTAAAAAATAAATAAACTTCCCTCATCATTTTCCATCTTATAAAGTATACCGTGCTCTACACTTCCTTGTTCCATATCAGATAAAACGTATCTTACCACCCCACCGAAAAAATGTGGTATTATCGATGGTAAAACGTATGTACTGTAAATTGCATTTGGTGCGTGTATGACGTCCATGTTACGGGAACATTTTCTCAAGAAGATTGTACACAGTTTACAAAAGTTTTCAAAATGGTCAGTAGGCTTCAACTTTGGATACGAAATGCACTTGTTCTTCCCCTGATTATCGGAGATGTGCATGACTTACCGATGCTCCAGGATGACCCATCTATACAAGATGGCAGTATATCAGCACTTGTGCTTGGTACAACGGTTGTTGCTATCACCATTGTCAGTTTGCTTGTAACAAATACTCTTACGATTGTGCCACCAGAGAAAACGGAGAGAGCTATTCGTGTCAACTGTATGTTGGTTTTTCTCCTTGGAATATTTTCCCTGCTTTTAGTTATATCCCATGCACGCAGAAAGGATTCCTCAGTACTCGAACAACGAAAAAACAAACTATTCAAAGTAGTGAAAGTAATTTTTCTCTGGATATTTGCCATAGGATCTTTATACAGAGCATCGTTGTTTATCATCTTCACTATCGAAACGAAGGAACACGACTTTTCAAAGGGAATATGGCTCACACGGCTTCTTTGGGATGCATTGGACTTAATCTTTGTATCAATACAGTCAATATTTTTATGTGTTTCATCGTATTATACCTTCCGAAGAAGACTGCTTCTGAGATACGGAGTTATCTTTCTTATATCATCTAACATAATGATATGGTTTTTTGCAGTTCTCCAAGAGTCTTTTGGAAAATTTTCTGGCCTTTATCTGCAAAACAAGTCCATTTCGAGGAACATTTCCAAACAAATTTTTGCCACGGTAGATCTCATCAACAAAAGTAATGTATATACACTTCCTATGTTAATTGAATATACATTACTCTCTATATCGTGGATTCTGACACTTATTCCTTCAGATGGACCGCCCCATGACGATCGAGAAATGAAGTATCCTGTTCAATCGGATAATTATAAATCAATCCGTGAAATTGATAACCAATTACCGCAAACTGATTCAAGATTGTCTAAACTTACAGTATCGATATATACAATAGTTTACTTTATATGCTTCCTAATGGTAGCATCCGAAATAATAATTGCGGTAAAAACATCTATTGACAAAACAAGTCAATTCTTTTTTCAGATTCTCCAATGTTCTAATCTACTGATACTTATATTTCTTAATATGAAAATAGTTATATTCATTGCAAACAGACCAAGTTTCGAAAACATCAAGTCGAAAAAATCTCATTTAGGAAACCAGATATTGATTTTGAGCTGTTTTGGATTACAAGCGTATGACGTTTTTGGTGCGTTTGAAGGATTTTTCCTCTCAGAAGTCAACAGTTTGTCGAAATGTGTAATCACGAAGCATTGTATCAGTATCTTTGCCACCTTTTATCAAACTATCGTCATTTGTAAACTCAAAATGTATGAATCTAAATCATCCATGTATAAAATCAAGCGAATGATTCTAGCCGTGTCCCTTATCAACTTTGGATTTTGGATTGGAGACTGCTTCATTGGAAAGCATGATAAGAACATTACGTACACCGAAGCAGAAGTGTATGGGGAATCATATTGGAACATCGTGCAGAACATATTATTTCCGATTGCTATCTTTTACAGGTTTCATTCGGGTTTGGAAATGTTTGGAATATATTCAAGCATCCTGGAATCGCCTTTACATAAAATGAACAATCAGAATGAATACTCTCGTCTCGTTCCTTGAAAGGTGATATTCTTTAAAGAAAGGTAATCATATATGAAAATGAAATAAATATATAAAGACTTGGACATATGTAAAAATTAATTGGATGTTAGTCTCAAACAGTCGAAACATTAACGGAAAATTGCGAATAAAATAAAAACTGAAACCGTATGAATGCAGAGTTGTGGAAATAGATAATACTTTACTTTAATGTCCGTATCTTCGAGGAAAATACATAAATGTATAACAACGTGAAAGTCAAGTTGTTCTGTATGAAACAAAATAATATCTTCTTAAATTTTATTCGGATCCTCAAATTTATACAATTAAGTCATAGTAATTCAAAACACCGTAGACAAGAGCTTTTTCGTCATTAATTTCCAGATTACCACACATATAAGTCACAGCAAAACGCGGGGACTCAAAAAACTAAAATTACAAATTTTACTTTTCAGAGTAGTAATATTTACTTGTTCAATGCCTATCGTGTATTTATACTGCAATTAATGTGTTATTCCAGAGCAAGCCCAAGCAACAACGACTTCTTTCTGATGACAAGGTGACTAACAAAAAAAAAAAAAAAACAACAAAAAAACAACTGTTACAGCAGCAACAACAACAAACAAAAAAGTGTACATGTGCGAGCGACAGACTTTGTCAGTGCAAAAAAAAAAAAAAAATTGGACGATACAATAAAAATGTTATTTATCCACAAGAAATGATTTTAAAGCTGGCAAACACTCCTAACATAGAAACACCAATTTTGGACTTAAATATTAGAATTGTTATTGGAGAGATTCATACAAGTGTATGTAACAAAAGAGATGATTTTGTAATCAACATAGTAAATTTCCCCTGGTTTCACGGTGATGTTCCTAGATTACCGCCTTATGGTATCAACATTTCACAGCTCATCCGGTATGCTAGAACATACATGCACTGATGTTTTCGATTTTCATAGTAGATATTTACAAATTACCAAGAAATTTTTAGGTCAAGGTTTTCGCTTTCACAAACTAGTAAAGGGTTTCTGGAAATTTTACAAAAATTATAGTCAAATTCTTTTGAAATTCGGACTAATACACACAACAGAGTATATTACTATGGGTATTTCACAACCTGCATTTTATGGTGACATAATTAACAAAATAAGAAGGATCAAAGATAGACAACATAACCATCGAACATTGCATCAGAATCATCAGAATCATCAAACGCCTTTTATACCGTGGATATGATACTAATGTCACCAGACGGACACTAGGCTTGGTACTTGACCAATCTACAGTCTTGTACTAGCGCATTCTTAAAACTTGCACTCTGACTGGCAGTGACGACGGGGCTCCATGACGGACCATGTCCAAACCTCTTAACGAGGCCCTGGACAAAAAACTCAAAAACAGAAATAGAGATTTTGATTAAATTCATATCATAATGTCATTTACTTATATACAAGAGTTTGGTGAAAAATGAATCAATTTCACCGATTTGACCATCTCAAAGATTTTCTTGTTTTCTACATATGATTTCATAGAAAAACACGATTTTTTTGCATTATAATTGCAATTTATAAAAAAAAACTGAAATAGAGAATTTGATAGGATTATTATATGTTGAAAAGAGAAACATAAGACAAAATATATCAGGTTCTGTGGAAGATTGACCGCCTGTGTGAGCTTCAGGGAACATCTCAAAATCATATTTTAACATATTTGCCCTATATTTTGAAATAAAGACACCATAAAGGATTAATATGTCCTTATAGTTCTTGTTTACGGCATATCATATTTGTTAGTATATATTTCTCTAGAAAAAGACAGCAAAATTCAATCGTGAAAATATATCAGGGGCGATCTCAAAGCATATTTTGCAATTTTACACATAACTTGTACTCTGTCTTTATTGGTACAATTGAAATTAAAAAAAATAAATAAAATAGAGAATTTGATGACATGTTCATACAATGAAAAGTGAAACATAAGCCAGAATATATCAAGTTCTGTACACATTTGACCGCTTGTCTGAGCTTCAGGGAACATCTCAAAATCATATTTTTAGCATATTTGCCCTTTATTATGAAAGAAGGATAAAGGATGAACTTGCTCGTATATTTATTGTTTATAGCATATCATATTCGTTAGCATATATCTATCCAGAAAAAGACAGCCAAATGATATTGCCAAATATGTTAGGGACCATTTAAAAGCATATTTTTGCAATTTTACACATAACTTGTTCTTGCAGATGTAAAGTGAAATTAAAAAAAAAACCGAAACAGAGAATTTGATGGCATATCAATATATATTATAAAGAGAAACATAAGACAGAATATATCAAGTCCTTTCAAGTTTGATGTCCAGACGTTTTGTGTGAGCTTCAGGGAACATCTCAAAATCATATTTTTTAACATAGATTCCCTTTATTTTTGAATAAAGAACGAATAAGTTGGTATATTTATCCTTTGTTAGTTACAGGGTTTGTTCCTGTCATACTTCCTACTCAAGGTACTTTGAGAAGGAAGTATGACAGGAATAAACCCTATAACGAATTTATCATACCGAGAACCATTTCGTAACGTTTTCTGTGTAATTCTTAACGTTTGAAAATTTAGTGGCCTAACTCGGCGTCATGGTAGGACATAATGTGACCGTAATACTGCGACGTCATTGGCTGAAATTAGTTCGAGGCGTGATAATACGACATATCATATCCCTCTCGGGAAAGACAGCCAAATGCTATCGCCAGAATACAAAATGTATGTAAGGGACAATCTCAAACCACATTTGTGTAATTTTAAAACATATATCTTGTACTTGCAAGTCTCGAAGATGAAATGAACAAAGCGTTTTTCTCTTATTGCCTTATCCTTTTGTCTAATTTGATTCAGCAATATCGATATCTATATCATTATTCTAAATTTTTTAATACTTCGTATCTTGGGGGAAACGTCTGAAAAGTTACATGGATTACTCACAGATCACACATTAATCTTTAAACTTTGCATGCTCCCCTTGCAGAATCGCGTACTCGACAGGTCTCGGATCTATAAGCGTTCTATAGGCGTTTTAACTATACTCTATAGGCTGCCGAACCCAAAACCATACTCTCCCGTAAACGATCCCCCTCCCAAGTATCAGTGACCATCCCCCTTCTGAGGGAGGAGTTGATGTACTTGGTCCATCCCTCTCTAGACGTCCACATAGAAATCACCCTAGCTACGCCACTGTCAAGATTAAGTATAGTATTGCATGCTCAAGCGAAATTGCAAAAATAATTCGAATACGATAAAAGATCATGGATGGATACCAAATGTAAAGTAAAATTCAAAAGAATAAGGAAAGTGGAAAGGGGCTACCCCCATGCGCGGTAATAGATTGGGTCGAGTTGTTCATGAGCGACTCCCATTTCATTTTTTCCCGATTATTGCGCATAATATTTTTAAATTCATAAAGTGGACCAAATGAATTGAAATGACCGAGCTAGACAACCTCTCCCCCTCTCTGATATATTTCTAATCCATACGATTTTATCCGACCACTGAGCTAAAATGTACGCTGAAGACAATAATTACGTCCACCATCGTGGTCATTATCATTTATGGAATGGAGTATGCTGTAGGTCAAAGTATTTTCTGGCTGAACTGCACCATATATTGGTTAGGGTTATCTCAAGGGCGGATACAAGATTTGGGTTTAGGAGGGCGTCATGAATATAGAAAAGGCAAAGGGTCTGGGGACCGCTATCTCCCTCCCCCAGTGGGTCCAGAGCGAAGTCATGTTTTGGGTTCCTTTGACCACCAGAACGGAAAATGTATAATTCATACAAAAAACGTAGAAAGTATGTATTATTGAATATATCTGGCGAGCGAAACGCACCAGCGAACTTTCTAAAATTGTTTAGACAGGGTTGGGGTACACAACCCAAATGGCATCCCCTTTGCTGCAAGAGTACATGTTTGTTGACTAAAATCTTAGTACATTTCGTACATATGTCAGAAAAAGACCGTCAAAATAGTCACAGTAAAGTAAAGGTATGGAAGGTGCATGTGGTATTTCTTTATAATTCTGTCTATTTTAGCATGAAATGGTCATGCTTAGCAAATGGTGTGAAGTTAATCTAAATTGAGTAAGGTGGCGAGCGGCAGCGAACCAGCGAAAAGTTTACGACATTCGACTCAATTGAGTATACACATAAAGGTTAAGCCCCCAAAATACCTTGAAAGTTACTTCGATAATTTAGGGGGGGGGGGGGCGTGCGCCCCATCAAAATCCGCTCATGTATCTATACTGAAATTAACCCCCAAAAATGAAGAATCGGAAAATGTATATATCTCGGAAACTTCTATAACATATAAGTAAATGTGAATTTTCGCTCGGCTCAATTTCACAGAATGAAGCCCTGAAAATAAAATGCATACTATATATTTATACAGCTACTTTTTCTGATTGCAGGACCGGAGCGCCTCGTTTCAATGAATTAATGTACTTTATTTAATATCTTATATTTATAAATTGCTTGTGAAACTTTGAGAAAAAAAAAATCATGTAGCGACTTTAATCTGAGTACTTCCATATCGCTCCCTTTTTTTCCGTGAAAAAAAGAGAAGAAAATGACATATATTTATGTAAAATGCATTTGCTTACCTTCATACGTATTACGAGGATATACTGTAAAGCTTTTTAATAATTGAATATGTTCTACTCGATTATAAGAGGTATGCAGATCCCTCGCAAAATTTTCTAGTTCAACAATGCCACCCGACCTCATGAGAAAAAAAAAAAGAAATTAAAGTAAAATGAAGATTCGTCAGCGTTGTTGATTATGAAATTTGTGAGCAATGTGAGCCGATTTACTTGCTGCAACTTGGCTGATAATTCTCTCGATTAGAAGAAAAGGAACATCAAGCCATTTCTGAACCAAAAAAAAAAATAATGATGAGAAAACACGTGCTTCTGTGCCGTGCGTATGACTAGCTAGCACCCTCCTATGCATTGGGATTATAATACTTGATTTATGATGCAAACAATATGTGAACATAGTATCAGAGAAGTACATGTTGTTGTTGTTGTTTTTTTTTTTTTTTTTTTTTTACAAAATTAATGAATTAAAAATAGTTTTGATCGATGAAGTTCTATTTATTTCTCTATTTGTTTCTCGTTTTTTTTTTCTTCTAAAGGCCCCCGTTATGAAATAAAATAACTATTTAGTGGAAGGAGGTGCACCAAATAATGGTTATAATTAAAACCTTGAGTCAACCCTAGTCTGACGATCTCATCATCTAACCATGCTTTGCATTAATTAATCTTCGTTTATAACGAATATACACAGATTACTAGCCTATTGATTTTTAGCGCGGCGTTAAATGCTTTGTCGCGTCATTTGATTGTGACGTCATAGTATGACAGTACGTTAGGTGCGATGTAAAGATAAAAGATTGAACCGGTTACGGGAATGCGCGAAACGATGCGCGCACGTTTTGTCCAGGGCCTCAATAAGAGAAGACAGGGCCCCGACCACCTGTCCTCTCAGAATGTCAGTCGGACTCCTGTGGTGATAGCACAGTCAGCAGAGCACCGATTGTATAACGAACGGACTCTTTCTATATCCATTTACATATTCATCTGTGTTGCTTGAGCCCCTGCGTTTTGCATTCTTATTTGTGTGTGGTCATCTGACAGTGAGGAGGTTGTTTCACATCACAATAGTACGTTCTTCGAGACCTCTGGGTAATCGGAAAAGTGGAGGGTTGTGCACACAGAATCCAGGATAGCCACACCTTCTGCTATTTTCATGGCAGATGACCGTTCTAAGTCGGCATCGGTTGCCCTTTGGTCTCGTTGGTTTATGTGTAGTACTTTGTGTTTGATGTTTCTGTTTTGTGCGTTTGTGTTCGTTGTCCCTTTTGTGTCTCTTTCTGTACTTGTCTGCTCTGTGTTTTGAACTGGGTGTTTTGGGGTTTTGCTGTGGGTGCTGCAACCTGGTGTTATTGGAGATCCCCTACTTTTTTTAAGACATTCTAACACCTCGTTGTCCGATACATGTACCATCCAAATCATCGAATTTAAAAAATTTACCTGATCTGACTTTGCAGAAAGTTTATTGTTTAAGTTGATTGTATTATTGGTTGTAGAAACATTTTCTTTGTTTCTTACTCTTTGTCGATGTGGTGGTCTCCGGTGTACATTATTGTTATTATAGCAGATTCCTCATGAAATTAGTATATTTTTGCATGATTTAGGATAAATGGAATGGCATTATTGGATATTGTAGCGTGCGTCTGTTTTCTTCATCGAATTTATTCAGGCTGAGCTTTTTATGAGCAATTTGTTCTAGGTTCTGATACCGGGGCCAAACTCCCCATTTGTTTTTGAATAATTCGTAGAAAGAAATCAACATAATTTGTAAGCTTTTTGTCCTGCTTACTTAGACACTATATTTACATTACATGACAAATATGGATAATGACCAAGTCCTTGTAAACAGCACAAAATGACAAATATGGATAATGACCATATCCCTGTATACAGCACAAAATGACAAATATGGATAATGACCATATCCCTGTATACAGCACAAAATGACAAATATGGATAATGACCATATTCCTGTATACAGCACAAAATGACAAATATGGATAATGACCATATCCCTGTATACAGCACAAAATCGATCATTCAGAAAATCAGAAACCGAAGGCATACAAAATCAGGATAAAACAGGAACCAAAGCAAACAAACAAAATCCTCCGCAGAAACGGCCAACGACACATGGTTAGTTGGTTGGTTGGGGTGTGTTGACCACAGGAATCTATATGTAACAAATCTGGGACCCAAATTCAGAATATGGCCGTCACGAATCGGCAAGTTTTCCAGGGGATTACTGACTATGTCTGACACTATTAAAGTGATTGTAAACGATCATATCATATGCTATATCTTATATCACACCATTTATCTCTGTCCTCTTCGTTTCGACGGAGAATCGGCGTTCCTTTAGTAGTATAGCTATAATGAATTACCCAAGTTGTTTGGGCTAAGGGAGACACTCCACGTAAAACCTCGTTTGAATCCATCATCATTGACGATGGAAGCTACTGAGAGCACTCAAAAATTCAAAGATCAGCAGAATAAAAAGATAGGAGAAACATGCATTACACCTTCAAATCATCATACCAAAGTACATATAGATACCATGTATATCTAATTACATTATCTTTCTTCCACTTGAATCCTTCTTCCAAGCTGATGGAAAACCTAATATTAATATTAGAGCAGTTGCATTTATTTCTACCACAACTCCACGCTTCAGAGGTCACTGTGATTATGGATTAGGCCGTGTTATTTAAAATTTGTTTTCCACCCTGGTGTTTAAAAAAGGCACCCTCCAGCTAGGCAAAAACACAGAAACATACAATTTGGTGTATTGTTGTCAATAAGATGTACGTGTATTATTCTGCACAGGTCAGGGGACGGGAATGTGAGCTTTTAAAGCTATGGCGGAGTTTAAATAGATCCATTGTCAAGATCCGTATTTCAATTCGAGTAATAAAGCCGTAGTGAAACCTATTTTTTTGGTTAGTCAGGATACCTTTGTCAATCTCGAATAGTGTGCAATGTTATGCTTTTTTTATCTGGTATTTTCCCTCAATAGGTAACAGCCTGCACACATAAAACAGAATATTACACAGCCATGGCTTTACATTGTTCAATACATAATCTTGTCCTGAGGCGATCCAACTACAGTTACCTTTTAAAGCTGACCTGTCACTTTTTGACCATTTAAATGTGAAAGTATAATCATCAGACGGATGCACATGCATACGGAAAGATCATTTATTTATGTAGCAAAAATTACAACGCTTAATGTTTCTTCGTTGAAAAGGGGAAATTTACATAAAATGTACCCGTAAGTTTTATGTCCAAGATATGAAATGTACCCGTATTTAACGTCAGGGAAGGTAAGCTGTAAAAGTTAACTGTAGTAGTCAATACTCGAGAACAAGATTATGTAACCCCTAACCGCAGTGACCACTGAGGCGTAGAGTTGTAGTAAAAGTAAAATAAATGCAACTGCTCTATAAATGCAGAATGATGAAGTATTCAGGCGACACAATTAGGATAAAATAGTAATTCACTGAAGTTGGAGAATTTTAAATGTTGAATAAAAGCCTGTTCACTTTTACATCGATTTGTTGTAAATCAATACATCAGTGGCGCCCAATTCGGATCTCCTCGCCCTTTATTCTTTATGACATAAAAAGACTCGTCAATGGTGGGAGGATTTACATCACTTTTTCAACAGAAACAATTCAAAATCCCCCTACCTAAGTGAAAAAATGTTGTGAGTACCATATTTGTTTACTATCATCATGTGTTGTAACTTGTATTTCATGAAAGATTATTAAAAAAAACCGATAGACCAATGGGGATCTATTTTTAAAATGGCACCCAGAGTCATTTTCGAAGGAAAAGGTCGAGGTTAGTCCGAATGGTGGAGTCCCAGACATTCTATGTCGTAAAAGAAAGGGCGAGGGGATCAGAATGGTAGTGTGAATCAGACCCCGAAAATCACAAATCTGGCGGATTATTATAAAATGTCATTGAATAAATGTGTTATTTCTCTCTTACCCTAAAATGTTTTGTTCGTCATCATATTTAATGGTATTTACGTAAGCAAAAGCGTGTAATGTTTTATATATCTGATTGTGCTACTTTAAACAGAAGATTAATGGCATTTTTGGGAATTCCCTTTTTTGTTTAAAAATAATTCTACACTTCCCCTTTCAGCTAGATCTTTTTAAGCCTGAATGTATATACATGTATTATATCATTATCCATGCGGCCTCAATTATATCCATATTGAGTCAAGCACGACGAGGACATTGTAAGAAATAGATAAACTTCCCTCATCATTTTCCATCTTATAAAGTATACCTTGCGGTACACTTCCTTGTTCCATATCAGATAAAACGTATCTTACCACCCCACCGAAAAATGTGGTATTATTGATGGTAAAACGTATGTACTTTAAATTGCATTTGGTGCGTGTATGACGTCCGTATTACGGGAACATTTTCTCAAGAAGACTGAAGACAGTTTACAAAGTTTTCAAAATGGTCAGTAGGCTTCAGCATTGGATACGAAATATACTTGTTGTTCCCATGATTATTGGAGATGTGCATGAATTACCGATGCTCCAGGATAACCATTCTATACAAGATGGTAGTATATCATCCCTTGTGCTTGGTACAACGGTTGTTGCTATCACCATTGTCAGTTTGCTTGTAACAAATACTCTAAGGATTGTGACACCAGAGAAAACGGAGGGAGCTATTCGTGTCAACTGTATGTTTGTTTTTCTCCTTGGAATATTTTCCCTGCTTTTGGTTATATCCCATGCACGCAGAAAGGATTCCTCAGTACTCGAACAACGAAAAAACAAACTATTTAAAGTAGTGAAAGTAATTTTTCTTTGGATATTTGCTATAGGCTCTTTATACAGAGCATCGTTATTTATCATCTACACTATTGAAACCAAGGAAAACGACTTTTCAAAGGGAATATGGCTCACACGGCTTCTTTGGAATGCATTGGACTTTATCTTTATATCAATACAGTCAATATTTTTATGCGTTTCGTCGAATTATGCCTTCCAGAGAAGACTGCTTCTAAGATACGGAGTTATCTTTCTGATATCATCTAACATAATGATATGGTTTATAGCAGTTCTCCAAGAGTCTTTTGGAAGATTTCCTGGCATTTATCTGCAAAACAAGTCCATTTCGAGGAACATTTCCGAAAATTTGTTTGCCACGGCAGATATCATCAACAAAAGTAAGTGTATACACACTTCCTATGTTAATTGAGTATACATTACTCTCAATATCATGCATTCTGTCACTTGTTCCTTCAGATGGACCATCCCATGACGATCTAGAAATGAAGTTCGGTGAAATGGATAACCAATTTCCACAAACTGATTCAAGATTGTCTAAAGTTAAAGTATCGATATATACTATAGTTTACTTTATTTGCTTCCTAATGGTAGCATCCGAAATAATGATTGCGGTAAAAACATCTATTGACCAAACAAGTCAATTCTTTTTTCAGATTCTCCAATGTTCTAATCTACTGATACTTATATTCCTCAATATGAAAATAGTTATATTCATTGCAAACAGACCAAATTTCGAAAACATAAAGTCGAAAAGATCTCATTTAGGAAACCAGATATTGATTTTGAGCTGTTTTGGATTACAAGCGTATGACGTTTTTGGTGCGTTTGAAGGATTTTTCCTCTCAGAAGTCAACAATTTGTCGAAATGTGCAATAACGAAGCATTGCCTCAGTATCTTTGCCACCTTTTATCAAACCATCGTCATTTGTAAACTCAAAATGTATGAATCTAAATCATCCATATATAAAATCAAGCGAATTATTCTAGCCGTGTCCCTTATCAACTTTGGATTTTGGATTGGAGACTGCTTCATTGGAAAGCATGATAAAAACATTACGTACAACGAAGCAGAAGTGTATGGGGAATCATACTGGAACATCGTGCATAACATATTATTTCCAGTTGCTATCTTCTACAGGTTTCATTCGGGTTTGGAAATGTTTGGAATATATTCAAGCGTCTTGGAATCGCCTTTGCATAAAATGAACGTCAATCGGAATGAATATTCTCGTCTTGTTCCATGAGAAGTGATATTCTACAGGTTTCATTCAGGTTTGGAAGTGTTTGGAACATATTATTCAAGCGTCTTTAATGCGCCTTTACATAAAATGAACATTCAGAATGAATACTCTCGTCTTGTACCCTGATAGGTGACATTCTTTAAAGAAAGGCAATCATATATGAAAATGAAATAAATATATAAAGAAATGGACATATGTGAAAATTAATTGGATTTTAGTCTCAAACAGTCGAAACATTAACGGAAAATTGCCAATAAAATAAAAACTACAACCGTATGAATGTCTGTGTCTTCGAGGAAAATACATAGATGTATAACAACGTGAAAGTCAAGTTGTTCTGTATGAAGCAAAATTCATATCTTCTTAATATTTATTCGGATCCTCAAATTTATACAATTAAGTCATAGTAATTCAATACATCGTAAGATAAGAGCTTTTTCATCATTCATTTAAGACAGCAGTTTCATTAATGACTACTACTATGCCTCTCTGATCTCGAACAATACTCGATTGCAGCACCCATTTCAAAACACCTAAAACACCCAATGTAACCTGAAGTCTCTGACGAGACTGAAGCTCTACTGTTTGTTTTTGTTAACTTCACCAATATGCATATGAGTAGAGATAAAAATCTTACTTTTCAAAGTAATCAATCAAAACCATGTAAAATAAAAACCCCAGGACCTAAAATTATGTGGATGCACATGCTGTAAATAACCTTTTGAATAATAAACATGTATGTATGTGTTATTGAGGTGGAAGGTTAAATAAGATTATTGTCTTGTTGCCAGATTCCATAGTAGCAACAGTACATGTAACAGTACATACATGTATGCATTTTTATCAGTGATTTGGTAATCATATTGCATTTCTATGCATTTTTCAAATCAAACGCTGTTAAAACCAATGTCTTCGCAACACAAAAGAGCTAAATTTTCATCTTTTTCTCTGTTTATAATGACGTCGAGGCCTATTAGATCCATTTTTAACTACCATATTAGTAAAGACTTTAACTGGTCCAATAACATGTTTGCAAAATGTGACTAAAACTAATGACAAATATTGAAATATAGTCTCCTCAGGAAAAATCAGACAGAAGTAACACAGATATTTAACCGCCCCAACTTTTGTCAAGCATCCAAGTTAGCTGTGTTCAATAAGTAAAAAAGCAAATGTGTTAATCCGTTTGAATGTTGAACAACAACTGTAGCTGAACTTCTGCTCGAGGGACGGGCTGTCGGTACTGGTAGCTGACATGAGTGATCCCCATTTTTTATCCCTGTTGCATTGTATTTGAAATTATAACAGGCTTTAGTCTCAGTCAGTCGGTTGCTGAATTACTGAGTTCATGCATGCATATAGAAACTATAATAATGATTACAAAAAACCAACTTATTTCTCTACAATGAACACATGACCCCAGTCACATGACCGTTACAGAACAATCAAAAAATTGTTTGTACCATGAGCCATAGATTTAAAGATACGTCGAATGTTCGTATCCGGACCCATGACTGCCCCTAGAGAAATCAGCCCTCATTTGACTCAACATAAACCTCCCCTTTCCTTTCCTGCTCTTACAAACTACAAGCTGCTTTAATAGATTAAAAATCATTATGTATTGCACAGAATTGTATGTACATATTTCAATTACCACACTGCTGCACTGAACTTAAAACTTAGAGCTGTCATTAGTCACTTAGATAAAAAATTGGTCAAGGTAATTTCTGAAAAATTAGGAAGAATTAAACTTGTAGCACTTTTGAAATTGTAATGAACAGCATAAATATAACTTACAAGAAGTATTTGAAGAGAAATGCCTTCTGTTTTATTTACCTGGGAGGGAAAAAACTGAGATGAACTGAGAGAGCAGTGGCGTCAGAATCATCAAACGCCTTTTATACCGTAGGTATGATCCTAATGTCACCAGACGGACACTAGGCTTGGTACTTGACCAATCTACAGTCTTGTACAAGCGCATCCTTCAGACTTGCACTCTGATTGACTGTGACGACGGGACTCCATGACGGGCCCTGTTCAAACCTCTTTAGAGAAGACAGGGCCCCGACCACCTGTCCTCTCTGAATGTCAGTCGGACTCCTCGGGTGATTACATACATGAGCTCGCTACAGCCGGCAGAGCACGGACTGTATTACGCATGCCCTCTTTTTATATCCATTTACATATTCATCTGTGTCTATGGGGCCTCTGCGTTTCGCGGTCTTGTTTGTGTGATGTCATCTTACAGTGAGGAAGTTGTTTTACACCACAATTGTACGTTCTTCGAGACCTCTGGGTAATTGGAGAAGTGAGAGGGTTGTGCGCACGTAATCCAGGATAACCACACCATTTGCTACTTGCGTGACAGATGGCCGTCCAAAGTCGGTACCGGTTACCCATTGGTCTCGTCGGTTTATGTGTAGTCTTTTGTGTTTGATGTTTACATGTCAATGACATGTGTCTCTTTTCGTCTCGTGCTGTACTCGTCTTTTGTGTTTTTGCATCGGGTGTTTTGGTGTTTTTACTGTTGATGCTGCAACGGGGTCTTGTTGGAGATCTCCTCCCTTCTTTTTCTGCCATTGTTGTTCTTCTTTAGTTATACTGTACAAGACAAATCGACCTCGAAACTAATTCATACCAAAATCCTTTCTTAAAAAACTTTGTCACACCTATCAGAAAGCAGTAATCTCATGTAAAAAAACTTGAAATATGAGTAAAATTGAAAGAAAAGCATGGAATCTTACTGTCTTTACATTTCCAAATACAGATAAAAGTATTTGATCCCATATAGCTTGATAAAGGCTGGTATCGGTGCATGAATTATACCAGAGAAGAAAGAAAGGAAAAAAAAAACAAGTAAAAATAAATACAGGCATCCAATTGTGATACTATTAAGAGTAATAAACTTCATAAAAATGGAATGTACCAAATCAGCCATGGTTTTAACTTTCAATCAATAGAATTTTCTGAAGATAATTGAAAATGTACAGATCTTCAAACTGCCTGACAAAAAGACCACACCCTTTTTCGTAGGCCCTTGAGGTCAAGGGCTCAAACAAAATATAAGGTGCATATCTAGACTATAAACCAACCATTATATAGGAAACAATTACAATTCTATCATTTACAGTTTCAGAGGAGTTGCGTACAAAAGACCCCTTTGAGGAGGAAATGACCACACCCTTTTTCTCAGAGTCCCTGGGGGTCAAGGGCTCAATCAAAATATAATTAGAACAACTAGGCCACAGACCAATCACAATGCAAAAAGAATGATATTTCTATGATTTATAGTTTCAGAGGAGTCGTGTCCACAAGAATTGTTTACGGACGCCGGACAGACGGACGGACAGACAGACGGACGACGGACGAAGGGCGATCGCATAAGTTCGACTGGTCTTTGACCAGTAGAGCGAAAACACAGAGCAGACACGCACAGCAAGTGACTCAAAGGGACAAGGAACACCAAATACAACATGGAGACATCAAACAGAAAATAATACACAAAATCCAACAAGACCAATGGGTAATCGGTGTCGTCTTTAGGACGGCAATCTGTCACGCCAGTAGCAAAATGGTGTAATTATCTGGATTACGTGGACAAAACACTCTCTCTTTTTCGGTTACCAAAATCGCAGAATTGTAATGTAATATAACCTCCTCTCTGTAGGATGACCACACCTCTGTTCAGGTTTTATTATAAAACTGCATGTACACGGTATTTGAAAATTTGTATTAAGGAAACTTTTCCTTGGTAGCAGAATTGGGATATTCCTATTTTCCTTATTTAATCAAAACTGGCATTCATTTTGCAGTTGGGCTAGTAACATTATTCTGCTAAGTCTTTCGGTACATTTTTGGACATATCTTTCACACCGTGTGGTCATATAACATTGTTTAGATTGAGGATCACTGGTGTTAAGTACCCGAAACGTTCATGTATGGTCCATGCTGTAAATTTATCTGTTCTCAAATGATGCTATTAAATTTGAAGATGTTTAACATTTGTACCACTTGGTGAGGGTCACTGCTGGTGATCCAGGAGTCCCCGAGGGTATATGTAGCTAAGTTCGATCAAATTCGGTTGATCCTTTCTTCAACGTATTCGAAAATTTCTGTTTTCGAAATTCTTCAAATTTCTAAAACGTGAGTAGTGTAGCATCATATCTCAACCATCCTGCTACGTTTTTCGGTACATTTTTGGACATAAAAAAATTGCACTCTCTAACCATATTATATTTATTAAGGATCACTGACGAGGGTTAAGTAACCGAAACGTCCATGGTTGGTCCATGCTGCAAATTTATCTGTGCTTAAATGATACTATCAAATTTGAAGATATTTGAAATTTCTACAATTTGATGAGTGTCACTGCTGGTGGACCAAGAGTCCCCGAAAGCACATGTAGCCAAGTTCGATCAACTTCGGTTGATCGTTACATAAACGCTGAACGTCATTCGTGTCCGTTAATTGTACGGATGCAACCTTTCGTAAGTAGTCTTTGCATTTTATCAATTATATGTACATGTAGCATTATTAGCTGTAAGATTTCAAAGCGAAACCTGTCTAATGCAATAGATTCTTTAAGAGCAGTCTGATTGATGTAATGTCGTTCATTGATCTTAATAAAAGGAGCTTACATTCTTCGTGAACGATTCACCCGTTGATACTTTGTAATATGTTATTTATTTGAAAAAAAAAAATTCACTTGTCATAATTATGTTCCCCATATTTTATTCATATTTGAAGCAAGACGTAAAATACATTCTAATACACTGTAAACAAAAGACTGAACTAATAGAAAAATCACACATAAGAATTAAGTTTACAGTTGTCAGAAGGTTAGAGAATTCAGTTCCTTGTTAGAAGGCCGTTCCTAGTTATACACCATATGCTTTAGTGCAATATCTTTTATTATCAAATGATAAGGAATTACTGCCGATTTTACTTATTTCTGATTGGTGGAGACGCCGTTTGATAGAGTGTACCTCAGAGTGATTTGACCGCTAACGCTCGAAAGCGGTCTATTCGGAATTCAGTGACGTAATGATAAGCAGCACGTGCGTTGATTTTTGTAGTTTTATCACAGATCTTTGATTCGCGTATCATTACAATGCAAATTTTAAAAGAATCCTGATAATTTAATAAAGCAGTAATTGACTTTTGATTTTGATCTACTCGTAACTATACAGACCTGGTCAAGCATTATTTAACATCGGCCTTCGGCCTCGACCAAACAATACCTCGGTCAACCAATGCCTGACCAGATCTGTATGGTCACGAATAGACCTCATCAAAAGTCAATAATTGCATAAAGAATTTGTCCTATAAAAAAGATATAAGAAAACAAGATTTGAAATATGTCTCTAGCAAGATAAATAGCGAGCAAAGTCACCTTTCAAATTTGAAAGACAAAGGATCAGGTATCCTTCAAGACAAAACCAACACGTTCCCTGTGCTGTAACGATTGTTCAGGACATACTGGTGAAAGTATGCCATGGGATTATCAGTGTGGATGGGGGTTCAAATGGGCATTGCACTATTTGGAAAAAAAAACTAGTGCTAAATCCTGATCAACTATCTCTTGTAGTCAAACAATCTTCATGTAGGCGGCGATGATAGCAAACGAAACACATGAGAAACTGGCAGAGGTACAAACTTCATCAATCATCAAGAAATGCACAATCAGACAAAGGATTCCGTTCCTTAAGGAAAGGCTATAAAATCGTTTGTCAAAATTGTCACAATTAATTGTACTGACCTTATATTTAGTTTGAAATATGTCTAAACAACAAGTTTCGATTTATTAGCATACATTGATTTTTTCCTGATTGATCGTGTTCACGAAATACGTGATTATATGACATTTTTATTCAAGCTGGAATCGACGGATTAATTTTGCCGAATATCCTTTTTCAGAAACAGATATCACATACAGTAACATCTCTGAAAACAAGCGAAACTTTAATGATCATTTAATACATGAAAGGTCAATTTGTCATAATATGAAAAAAGTAATGCAAATTACAATGAATTCTTCGATTCACGAGATCAAAAGGTCCGGGATCCTTTATGGTAGGGCCATTGATGCAGCAGGACAATGATATTAGCAAAAGAAAAATGAATCTTTATGAAATGAACATTTTAAGACAAATTTCTTCCGAAACAATCAAATATCAAAGTTGCTTTGATATAAAACAGAAATGAAAAAATGATTTAGAAACATAGTGTCCTTGATGATTTTGGAGTACTCAAAAATGTACATAAATAACCTTATCTAACATTTTTCCTCAACCTTATTTGTGCTTTATGAAGCAAAAGCAATACGCTTTTTACGAAATAGTTGCACCCATACATGTACTTCTCTAAAGGGGTTCAAGGCTTCATTACAAACACGACAATTTTTGAATTTGGTGTTAAATTCTGCTAGCTAGCTCAAACTCTCCTGAAATGACTATGCATCTTATTTTGTGTAGCCTTTTGGCTAATATAGAAAATACGCCATTGAATTCACAGACCGATGGTGTATTTGTTCTGTAATACAATGTATGATTGTTTTAACAAAGCGATAATGGTGAGATTCTGTAAGTTTGAGTATTGTTATACATGATAGGTATTCTAGCATGTGTTTGTACATGTGGTTCTATTTTAGTAGTTCTTGTTCTAGGTTCTTACAGTGGGGTCAATGAGTGAACTCCCACCATTGTTTTTTTTTAAATGATATGTGATATTATTTGAGTAGGATAAAACTTTGCATATTAGCACGGTGCATTTTAAACAGCCCCAGCTACAGCACTTGGACATTGCACTTTGGACCATGGAGATTTTTCATTACACAAAGTTATCCTTTGTGTTTCTATGGAGCTATGTTATTGTCTCCGACCCTTCGTTCGATTTTACTTTAACGTGATAAAGTTCTGTTTATTTTTTTTTCAAGATTTTTGGGATCTTATTTCGGCTTTTGCGTTTAACTGTCATTCGTGGATTTAATAATGCTCTCTATAATTGCAATCTTTCATATTTATACATGTATTTTCCTGTTTTCACTTCAACATTGTCTGTTTTGATATTTTTCCGTAGGAACGATTTACATGTAGCAACAGTGATGTTTGATATATTTACATGTAGCAACAGTGATGTTTGATATATTTCAATAGACATTTTTCACCGTGGCGAACCTCGCACTTAGTACTTCGAACTTCGCACTTTAATTATGATAGAAAGTTTTATAAGTGGGTTGCCAGAAGAACAGGAAGTCCAATATAACAATTCCATTTAGTATACTAATCAAAATGCAGATGACTCCACTGATGAATTTATACTTGAACGGCAACTACGCCACTGATTCTTCAATATTCGAAGTGCGAAGTACGAAGTTCGAAGTGCAAAGTATGTCACGGTGAAAAAGTCTAATAATGAGACTTGATATATATTTCTTTTGTATTGGGCCTCGTAAAATACTTTTTTTTGGTACTTTTTTTGTATTTTCAATAACAATGTTTAATAAACTCTATTTAAAATTTTGTCTGCTTTAATATTAGCGTCTTCTTTTATTCTAAGCGGTACCGCTGTCTGCAAAATGTCTTCTCGTGACATGGGATGTTTTAAGTGTATTATTTACTTCCTTCCAATTTTGTTTTGGCACTTTATTAATTTGACATTATACATATTATTTGGCTATTTCGAAAACTTGTCATTTCATCCAAAATATTATCGAGATTAAAGTAGGTAAATATCTTAGCGCCATCCCTCCAATGCTATTTTGAACAAAGGTTTTACTTGGATATGCTACTGAATCGACCATACAGAAAATCTGGAGAAGGTAAAAAGTTGGAACTCTTCCGCATTTTAAATCCCAATGAATTTTTTGTCTTTTTTCATCTCTGAATCAAACTGTAAATAACAGTCTGTGAGAATTTCTGAGGAATGAACCGTAGTGCTTCGAAAATTAGAGGTTTTATTCATTAGATACATCCTTTTTTGAATTTTAAACATTTAGATTTTAGATATGTGCAACAATATTCATGCCAGCGCTGGGAATTGCATACATAATTATTACATGTTATCAGTTCTCAACTTGTTAATTGAATTCCAAATGTCAACTTAAAATTGCTGAAAATTTACCAAGAAGAAAAAAGAAAAGAAATAAAAAAAGATGAAAAAAATAAAAGCTGTGTTTGTGAAACACGTACATCCTCATCGGCAACTTTATCAGTATCAAAGCTACGGTATAACCAGAAATTTTCGCGAGATACTATTTTTCGCTATATTCGTGAGCGATTTTGAATCGCGAAAATTCATTCTCGCGAAAAATTGTGTTTGATAAGGTTTTTCATAAATTGTAACATCCTTTACGTGTGTTCATAATGTACATGTGTCATTCTTAACTTTTCCTGATAAAACGTAATGTGGAGTGAATTGAGTGTATTCCTATGATAGAACTAACTAAAATTTCAATAATGAAAGGTACAAAACAGTAGCATCATATGAACATATTTGTATGTAATTTAGAAATCGCGAGAAATTGTATTCGCGAAAATAAAGACACCCTATTTTGCTATAAAATCGCGAAATTTGATACTCGAGAAAATTTCGGGTTATACGGTATATCATATCAAGAAGGTAAAACTGAATGGGCAAGAGTTGATGTTAAAGTTTTTCAAAAGTAGGTCAAAGGTCAAGGTCGCAGAATCAAATCTTTTGGTCTCGATGAAAAGGTCTTGTCAGAAGGAAAAGACATGTGAAATATGAAAGCTATGTCGCCCACATTCAAAATTCATTGCATGTGTAAAAATATTTTTCCAAAATTAAGTCAAAGGTCAAGGTCACGAGGTCCAAACTTTTTGTATCAATGGAAATGTCTTGACACAAAGACAACACGCGTATAATATGAAAGCTCTATCACCTTCTAGTCAAACGTGAATGCCAAACTTAAAGATTTTCAAAAGTAGGTCATAGGACAGGGTCATAGTAAATGAGTTAAAAAGAACTTTTGGTATCAATGGAAAGCTGTTGTCACAAGAAATAGACATGTGAATTTTTTAAGCTCCATCATTTTCATTCAGAAGTTAGGGCCTATATTAATGTTTTACAAAAGTAGGTCAGACACCAAGGTAAATGTTTCGAGGTAAAAATTTGACATCTACGGAAAGGTCTTGTCACAAGAAATACACATGGGAAATATGAAATCCCTATCACCTGCCATTCAAAATTTATGGCCATTGTTAAAGTTTTTGCCACAGAAAAACAGATAAACAGACAAACAGGTCAAAAATTATATGCCCCCGAAACTTTGATTTCGGAAGCATGAAAAGTCCATAATATTCACATTTCACTCTCTGTAAAGTAAATGTACAAATCTAAATTCAAAACATTAAAGAGGGCGCTACGAAAATGAATTTTGATGGCTCCGCTGGAAGCATCATTGATGAGAATTTAATATTCGAAACACGTGTCTGGTGCAGAAAAAAAAAATGGTTTGAAATTTTCTTCATGAAGGTATAGAGTTGGAACACTTTCGTATTATTATAGAGCTGCGCCATAATTCCCTTCACGGAGCCTCTGATTGTGCCTATAATGTCCTCATTACGCCTACTACCTGTTTTACCAATAGCCTCCGTGTACGGTAGCTGCTTTATTCCTCCCAGTCTCCCTTATTTGTACACCTACTATAGCATGCACTAAAATCTCAGCATGACGTCTATCGTGTATTACTCAGGGATAACATTTCTTCTGATATGCACAAATATGGGTAAGTAGAAGCGATGTTTTTTGCACCGAACATCTAATTTTTGCATGTTATAGCTGATACTGAATTGGTTTGTTTACATCTTTTCTGATATTGATTTTTTCCTTAACAAGCGAGCGTTTCTTAGCTCAGCACTGAGCAGATTCCGGCGATGCTCTCTGAGTCGGATTCTTGTTTATGAGGCAAGCTGACACATTCCTCTATGATAAAAATAAAATGATCTTAACGATAGAATATGCATTTCAATATAATAATTTCAGCCCTTTATTAATTTTCAGTTTCAATGTTGAAGCAAATTCCCTATAAACTAACATTGTCTTTGCAATATAAACTGACATAATAGATTAATTTTGCAAATAAGAAATTATCATTATTTCCTTTCAATATTTGTGTAAAATCTGATGTATGCTGTTTTTGCGCTTACGTACCCCCCTCCCTGTTTTATAATAACATGTATATTTATGTTTCAAATGAGTTAAAGAAGTTCCTGACGACAATATCAACAGCACTTACAATAGAGCACAAATTTGAACATCGACGGACCCCGAGCAAGCTAGAGGTGGGACCAGGTTCCCGGGGGTTGATATTTTGTATACATCGAGTTCGATGGTTTATATAGTATTTAGCGCATACAAATCTATTTGCCTGGTGCTTCCTAAAGTTTCGAATTGAAAATAAAAAATAGCAATCCAAGGAATGCTTGTGTCGCCTGCGAAGCAGATTTTTTTTAACTGAAAATAGGTAAACTATCAAGGGCAAGGTCACTAGGTCAAAAATTATGGAATGCTTAAAAAGGTCTTTTCATAAGGAATACAAGTGTGAAATATCAAAGCCCTATCACTTACCAATCGAAAGATATAGCCAATCTAAGACTTTTTTAAAAGCAGGTCAAATATCTAGGTTAAGGTCATGAGATCAAAAGTTATGATATGCTTAGATAGGACTTGTCACAAGGAATACACATATGAAATATCAAAGCCCTATCACTTACCAATCAAAAGATATGGCAAATCTTAATTTTTTGAAAAGTAGGTCAAATATCTAGGTAAAGGTCACGAGGTCAACAATTATGGAATGTGTAGAAAGGGGATTTTTTTAAAAGTAGGTCAAATATCTAGGTCAAGAGGTCAAAATTATGGTATGTGTAGAAAGGTCTTGTCACAAGGAATACACAAGAGAAATATCAAAGCCCTATCAATTACCAATCAAAAGATAAAGCCGATCTTTGATTTTTTGAAAAGTAGGTCAAATATCTAGATCAAGGTCACAAGGTCAAAAATTATAGTATGTGTAGAAAAGGCTCGTCACAAGGAATACACATGTGAAATATCAAAGCCCTATCACTTACCAATTAAAAGTATAGCCAATCTTAGATTTTTTGAAAAGTAGGTCAAATATCTAGGTCAAGGTCACGAGGTCAAAAATTATGGTGTGCATATAAAGGTCTTGTCACAAAAAATTACAAATGTGAAATATCAAAGCCCTATCACTTACCAATCAGGAGATATAGCCAATCTTAGATTTTTTTTGGAAAAGTAGGTCAAATATCTAGGTCAAGGTCACGAGGTCAAAAATTATGGTATGCGTTGAAAGGTCTTGTCACATGGATTACAAATGTGAAATATCAAAGCCCTATCACTTACCAATGAAGAGATAAAGCCAATCTTAGATTTTTTGAAAAGTAGGTCAAATATCTAGGTCAAGGTCACAAGGTCAAAAATTATGATATGTGTAGAAAGGACTTGTCACAAGGAATACACATATGAAATATCAAAGCCCTATCACTTACCAATCAAAAGTTATGGGGTGTGACACCCAAGTGTGACAGACGGACGGACAGACAGACAGACGGACGGACGGACAGACGGACAACGGACAAAGTGATCCCCAATTGTCGCTGTGCTTCGCAGGCGACACAAAAACAAGGAGGAATTATTTGAAATGTAACAACTGATCACTTAAATTTTGTTTTTATAAAAACGTTTAAAATTATCAGTCAGGGACATCACTGATTTCAGTACTTTTCTGGAATAATTGACAACAGTAATTTTGATTTTGATTTCACTTGCTGTTTTACCTCAAAATTACTGAATTCAATACTTTTGCGCGTATTCTAATTTTTAGTAACTCTCTTCTGTGCATTTCATTTGGTGCAGAATAGAAATGAGTGAAAGAAGATCCTGACAATAATCTCAGCAGCACGCACAATAGAGCGCATAATTGAACATCGACGGACCCCTAGCAAGCTAGAGGTAGGACCAGGTACCCGGGAGGAGTAAGCATCCCCTGTTTTGATAGCCGCAACCGCCGTCGATGTTCACGCACGAAAATGATAACAATATCTAAAATACCAAATATACAGATTTTGTTATTATGATACCTAGGCCTTTTTCAGATAAGCTTCTCAGTCAGGGATATGTTTGTGACCGACTAACGTCGTCACTGAGGAAGTTCTAGGGTCGATATGTAAAACTTGTTATACACTTTGATGTCCCACTCTCCAGAATGGTGGACGATATTCTGTCATAGACCATTTGAACCATCCAACCAAAGATTGTAATCTATGTCTTCCGAAATGGAAGTAACCGGACGTGACAGTTCTACCGAATTGAAGCGGCGGATGTTGCATGCAAGCAGGAGATGCTAACTCTTCCTGGGCACCTGGTCTCACTTCCATATTGGGAGTTCGATTCTTTTCATATGGTGGAGGTTTTTGTTTGTTTGCTTTGGTTCCTGTTTTATCCTGATTTTGTATGCCTTCCATTTCTGATTTTCTGAATTATCGATTTTGTGCTGAATACAGGGATATGGACATTATCCATATTTGTCATACATGAACTGTCTGAGGGTATGTCTGTATAGAAAGTACGATGGCGACCATGTCAGGGGGAAATATTCAAAACCCTTAATGTCAAACCCCTCACGGGGAACTTTTTTGACGAGCTCCACACGGCAAAGGCCACAAGTGTGACACAAATGAGTTAAAGGAGATAGTATTACAAATCCTTGTAATTAGATTTCCCTAGATAATGTAGTAAAGACAATGAAACCGACAAACTTTAAAATATGACGGAATTTAATCATTTTTGTATGACTTATTTCTATTATTTGGCAAAATGAACATCCTTGATCATGTTGATCATTTTTATGGACAAGGGGAATCGAAATGTAAATTATGAGTATCAGTCATTTCCTAAAAGGTAAAAGGACTAAAATCAGTCGTACCCTGACTAATTATCGCTCATTGTAGGCTCGCTAAAAGAGGTAAGCAAGAGTCATTTAATAATGTAAATGGTACTAAATTCCGTTTCTTCGCACGATCTCAACGAATACATACATTTACGTGTGAAATAAATTTCACACGGAAGAATAACTTTGAAATGAATCTTTTACTTTACCAATAGAGAAATCTATAAAATTCTAAGGATATACATGTAGAAGCAATCACCAGCAAGATCCCCTGCTGTGACTACCGCAAGATTGGAACAAATTATGAGCAGAAACAAAACAACTGAATCAACCAACAAGGGAAATGCACACCAAATGGACTAATTCCGATTGTCGCCTGAAATAAGCTTTGTTTTTTCCTTTATCAATTTGAAATCATATCTATTTTTTTTTTTTGCTTTTTGGGGAGCTTGTCATTTCATCAAATTTAAAGGAAGGTAACAACTGAGCACCATCACTCTAAGGCTATTTTGGTAATAAATTTCAACTGTGTTTCTAAATGAACCTAGTAGCAGAGGGCGCTGCTGAAATACAATGTATACATTTGGCTGTCAGAAAATTACTTCGGTATCTAGTAAGTACCACTGATGAGGATTTCATATCCGAAAACATGTGTCTGGGGCATTAAAATTGGTTTGAAATTTTCTTCAAGAAGGTAAAGAGTTGTTGGAACACTTCCGTATTATGCGTACAATATTTTAAGACTAAAAACTACGGTTGTATTAACAAAAAGCCTTCTAACTATAACAAGAAATCACTTTGAATCCCTTCACGTCAGTTTATTGCATTTCGACCACAAATTACTCTTTGTTTTGAGTATCCCTAGTTCCCTTGTTTTGGTATCATCAGTCATATTATGCTTGAACTCTTCTGTTTGTGACCTTCTTTTCTCTTTCATTTGCACGAAATCAATTCTCTTGCAGATACATAAGGTTATTCTTTGATAGTGTATATAAAGCTCATGAAGATAGCAATCAAAATGGCATGTCAGTTAGTATTTCGCTAAAATAGCATCGCAAGTCAATCAATTTCTGTTTCCTTTGTATTTCATTATAGCATTCCCAATAGAGGCATTGGTTTCATTTCATTTCAGAATTGATGAAATCATAAAGAAATAGGGCACTCTAAAGGGATTGTCCATGGAAGCCACAATGATATAAAACGACTTTCTGATTCGCAAATTTGTTAATCAAAGATAACATACTTGACCGCAAACTCATCCTTCATGGAGATGGCTGAAAATATCAAATTATACTCTAATTTTCTAGCCAATTATATTTGACAATTTCAAGTTTTTTGTCACCGTAGGCCTGAACGTATCGATTTTTATATCATCGTATATTATGCTTAGTTCGGTAGATAATGACACGTACGGTTGGGGCGAAACCTAGATGATTGCCTTCCAGCATTTGCTCATCTACTTCTGCAAATATTCTTATTGTTTTCGTATATCATGAATTCATCCATAACTAAGCGAATTTTAGGTAGTAAATAAAATGAGACTTCGTAAATTATCAGATTGTAACTTCTACTGATGTTTCATTTTAAGATACTTTTTAGTATTGCATTTGATTACATAAATTTAACTATTATCAACTTTATGCATTCAATTTGTAACGGAAAATCACATAGAAAGATAAAATTGTTCACTAATACCCACACAGAAAACCGATTACTTCAAACCCATATGATATGCTTCAAATACACGCTCCTGCACATGATAAGCAAATCAAGGCAATTGTCTGGTTGCATTGGATTTTTAATGCATCTGAATTCATCCTCTCCCTCAAACATATGTCGTAAATAACTGACACTTCTACAAACTCGATAAATGATTTCATTTTATACATACATCCTTAAATGAGACTAAATCATGTTAAAATGTCACAATGCAAACAATCAAACAATTAGTAAGAATTCAGCGATTTTCGGAGTTTATAGAAGATTGAAGAAATAAGTTTTTGACCATTTGATATGGACCACAAAAAGTATTTAGAAATACATGGTTCATGTTTATTTAGAATAGCATGGTGCCTAACCAAAAAGATATGTTCAAGCAGTGGATGCTTACACGTTCCTTGGGCGTCATATCTGCTGCTATTTCAGCGGTGAGATCTGTCCATAGTGTGGATACATTCATTAGTTTCCTTGCTTTTGGATTTCCTTGTTCTACTGTTAATCATGTTATTTTGTGTCAGATCCTACTCAAAATGTTTTCAATTATCGATTTTACCGTGGATATAAAGCGAGCCTATTGTTATCTTGATTCTATACGGTTTGAATATTTTATTCGTTAGTCCTACGCACAATTGTTTCATCGTATACCTAAAATATCTTGTTACAGCTTTAAATGTTCGTTCAGTGTATGGAGGTGCATGGAGGAAACTAAAGTACCAATGGACATGTTGCATTGATTTTGTAAATAAAACTGAAAAAGCTTAGCCCTTTCGACGGTCAATTATCAAAGCGAAAGGGTTATATTTTAATAAGCCCTCACATTTCTTTCACTGATCTGATAAAAATGACATACATGTACATGTAATAACTTTATTTGCGGTCACACACATTCTTGTATTAAGGCTCGTGCTTTTCGTTTGTTCACTTGCGATCAAAATGCATTTCTCTTGTTCCATGGCCCGAGTCGCCTCTGATTGTCATTTCAATTTGTACAAAGAAGATAATACCTCCTTCCCAATGGCAGTAAGGCATCTTTTCTTATATTCATGCCTCGTATGACATTGGGACATATTGGTTTTCCAGTAAATTACAATCTGCGACTGACTCTTTGTTAGAGAGGGGATTTCTGTCGGAGCTTGATTTAGCAACTGCCATTCTCCTATGATCAATACGAGAAGAGAAATTGGACAGAATACCTCCTCTAGCGGTTGTGATATTGTTGTACATGGATAAAAGTAAAAAGAATAGACTCAAGGAGAGCGGGATTTACTCTATGAACATTTACTTACTAATTTGATATGTGTAGGTTTTATACATCCGAGGGCAAAGCGACTTTGTTTGATTTTATTTAGTATTGATTGAAATAACTCACCGAGACCTTACTTGCTCAACGTGACATTCCGTTGTGTATTGAATCATGTGCTAATGAATTCATAAATTGAAATTGTCAAGTTTCTGAACTCACTCATTATAAAGACGGATATTTTTATTTCTAAATACAAAATAGTCCAAAAGAAGTCTGGCTTGAGCTGTTTCCGTCTTTTCATATTCTTCTATAGAGTCTTTGCACATCCCTAAAATAAACTTTTCAAGCAAGATAACCCATACAAGGTTCAATCAATGTATAAAATTTGAATTGTGTACGGGGGCTCATTCTTGATGTTATTCTCAACCTCATATGTATTCAACCGTAGTATTGAAATACAGTGAATTAGAAGAAATGGTTGTTACACAAGGATGTCCTTCGCCATGTATCTTGATAAGTGTTTCTGCATTTATCTGGGTCTAGAATTGCAAAAGTATATTATGGCCAGATTTTGAATTTTTCTGAATATAAAGAGGACGGATATGTTCTAAGATTTATTTTTTTTTCAAAAACATGAGAATTCAAGTAGATTGAAGCAACAAATGTAAAAAAAACCCTCAATTGTCTTATCTTGACATTTTCAACAAGACTGAACTCGAGTCTTGGTTCCGTATTATAATGACTGACTTGAACTACAAGACTGAACTCTAACATACGAGTCTTGCTATCGTATTATAACTTCCGTATTATTGCATTCTTGTACTTTGGGAACTCATGGAGATGAAATCAAGAGATGCTAGTAGCGATTATACTTCATTTTTTTCTAATGTTTCAGGATTCACACATGGCTTGAATTGTATCACCTGTACATGGGATGCCTATATGCCCGACTCTGTCAACTCCAGCGAACTGTGTTTGTCTGATGCCCACATGGAGATGAACAAAACCTGCCCTAAAGTGGACAATTTGGACAGTATTTGCGAGGTAAAATGAGGAAACTTGTCACTAAAGCATTCTGCAAAGCCCCTACTTCTTTCTATTTACGCCAATGAACTTTATGCATCTCAATTTGCTTTAAAATTTGTTCTCTGGAGACAGTATTATCTGATTCCTGCTGCATCACTGGTATTAATAATGCAAAAGTTTATTGATAATTGCAATTTTTGTCTTCCAGTACTTAGCAGTGGGTGTTGTTTCTCTTCTTAATGGAGTGTCGTCTAGGTTGTCAAATATCAATAATTAAAGAAAAAAATATCCAACAAGGCAGTTTTGCATTGCATAAACACGATGAAACACACATGCCTTATATGGTCATTGAATAGCAGCTAAGAAATAAAAGCTTGAAAACTGTTAATGATGAAACTTGTGTAAACGTCATGAATCGAATATATTCTATAAGAAAACATTACAAGAACCACTTATGACGTCATCATAAAATTGTTGAAGAGAAGTATCGGTGTTGCACCTTACTTTTCAAAGAAAATTGGAAATTACTTATGTTTCCTAAATTCACACACGAGTAAATTAAAGTTTTATCAACACATGATCAACGTGACAGAAGTTCTCTATTCCTTATTTTCGAAATAAACAGTGTTGACGTTACTTCCCGCTTTGGACGGTATATGACGTAGACTAATTGTGACGTCATCAAATTCTATGGAAACGATCCTTAAAGTCTGGGAAATGACGTCATAATAGTTTTACGTCAGATACCGTCTCAAATGGGAGATAACTCTATTTTCCGCACAGACTAAATAACATCTTATACGAACTGAGACTTGAATAAGAAAAAAAAAAAAAACGGTTCATTAAAGAGATAGAAATCGGTAATACGTTCTACAGCTTTAAACATCATTTACCAAGATCTAAGATACCGACATTTCTTGGCGATGCGATCATGCAAAGTGAAAAAGACTAATCTAATTTTTGAAAAGCATTAATTACATCTCTTTTTTTAACAGACCAAAATTGAGTACCATGTCATTGGTAAGCTAAAGACCATCAAAAAGATAGAGAGAAGATGTGAATACGACCATCGGGGTTGTAACAAGCCTTGTATTCCGGATAAGAACAACCTCGTGTGTTACCAATGCTGCAATAGATTCAGTAACTGTAACACGCTGCCTTTAACACTGGATGCAAAGAAACCAACAAGCGATGCCTCTACGATGTCAATCAAAGGGCTGTTGTATTATGTCACTTTAGTGTTATTTTTAGTATGTTCAAATGATTTCCATGCTTTTGGATGAACAGATGTCTTTAAAATTGTTGAATAGCTATATATAATATCAAGTTTATAAATTGTGGTCGTTAGTTTTTGTTTAGAAATGTAAATCGAGAATAATAGATAATTAGATAGAATTTTAGTAAAGTAGCACCATAAGAATCGAGTTAAGATATACTTTTAAAACTTTTTTTAATTCTTGGTATAACTTTCCAAATTATTGCTGAAAACAAAATAAATCAGAAATGAACAACAACAAAAAAGTCATTTATACAATAAATAACAATGAACACTCTATGTGGAATCACAGAAAGGGAGTTATATATGTGGATATAGAGTGTTCATTGTAATTTATTATATTAAACTTCCCTACGGAGGACACTACTTCAATCAATCATACAATGTTTTTTTTTAGGATTTGCGCAAAGAAACTATATTGCATATAATTATTTTAAAATAGATTTATAGCATAAAAATCAAATTCTAATTCATGCAAAACTACAACACGCAGTTCAACGTTGATAAATTTGTTACCACTAAATAATTACCAAATGTGTTTGTTTATCTGATTCTAAGCATTTTGATTGGTCGATTGCATTTATTGTGACTTCCGTTATGAGATGATAAAATGTCAAAATTGACCGGAACTACTTTCACACTAACGCAACAGAAATCAAGAATTGTCTAACGCATGAAATAAACAATACAAATGGTCTCAAATAATCCATTAAAACTGGAGACAGTTCCATGTGTCTACTCATAAACATCACAGCACAGTACTGTGAATGTTTGCAGAGATTATATCGGTTGCTACGCACATGATTTGAAAACTGCAACAAGTGAACATGAACGACAGTTTGTCGACGGATTTCTTGTGTTTCTAGGGAAATTTTGATTGACCTATTAGAAATGCATGAAAAAAAAATTGTCCTTTATTTTTCTAAAATCATCGAAATTAATCTAATACACATGGATACACAACATGCAGGGTGAATAAATTTGAAAGTACTTAGGAAAAGCTACGCAATCGCGACTTACCAAACTTGTCATGCCGATTTCGTTCTGATTCCTAAGAAATAATTTACAGCTGATATTCCGATACCTGTAGATCTTAACAACGTGTTTTTTCTTCACACATAAGATCTACAGGTACAAGAAATGCTGTCTGAGAGTCCGTATAAACATGATAAATCCCAACAAAAATTGCTTCTTGTTCTACTTTCAACTGTCATGTGTCTGCTGCCTTCGATAAACAACGCGTCACAAATTACGTCATAACAGTACAGCAGTAAGTGCAAATAGGTAAAACATGCTGGGGTTCTAAAGGGAAATACTTTTTTTCCAGATTAAATGTCGGCTTGCTTTTTTTTTCTATCGAACATTTTTGTTGTTAAGGAACTAGTTCGTACCAGTTTAATATTTTCATACACCACGTACTCAATCGTTTATTTTCCTTAGAATTTGTACGAATTCGGAATGAATTCATATGTTTGGTAATTATAAGTATTGAATGTATATTTTTGCCATTTTATTGGATGATGAAATGTCAGTTGTCGTATCCCAAATTTTGCGATAAACCGCTTCGCTACGCTACGCGGTTTTACACAATTTGTGATACGACAACTGACATTTCATCATCCAATAAAATGGCAAAAATAAACATTCAATTCTTAAATAACATTGATTCAATAATGTCTTCAGGTCAGCTGTTTAGTGACGTCATGAAATATACGTTTTGACGAAAAAGTGATTAGAATGCCGTTAATGAATGAGTTTGAATGATTTGCAGGTAAAACATTGCATAATTTTATAGTCGCTAATCTTGATTTACAAGGTAATGTTGAACGTCTTCAAATTCAATAGCATCATTTAAGAACAGATGAATTTACAGCATGGACCAGACATTTCGGTACTTAACCCTCGTTAGTGAATCTCAATAAAACCAACTATCATCCAAACATCGAACATCGTCATTGAATCTCAATAAAACCAACTATCATCCAATCATCGAATAGCATCGCTCAAGAGACCAGGGAGTGTAAGCATCTGTTGATACCCTCACCCTCACCAAATTTTCGTTGGTTTTAATTAGGTCAAAAGTATACTAGACTGAATATCTTTCTTGTTGAATATTTACGGGTTATACTAAGTCTTAAGAATTCAATTACTTTGGAATGTTTAGATTGTTGATGTCATTGTTTTGAGCAAAGAATTAAAAATTATATCTACCTCGTTAAAATGATGCATACTAGTATTTCTTAAAAGATGGATACACTTAGGTATTCTTGAATATCTGGGGTTGCTGCTTTTGCATTTTATATACGTGCTGTTTCTGACTCTTGAAAAAGTTATATTTCATAACTTATATTTATGTTACTCATTTGTAAAAATTTATAACAAATCCATACAAATTTTGAAAATTTGTTGTCGTTCGATGATGTTCACGTGTGCCAGCGATTTTGTTTTTATTGATGAATCAAGATTATAAAAAAACGCAATCTGTATGTGATTAAGACACTGATCTGTTCCTTCTGTACATGAACCTATTGTTTATACGTATCTGACTTTACCACACATGTAGCTTTTGCACAGAATAAAGTTCAATCGATCAATTATATGATGTGCCATATCGAGCTTATTGCCATGAACTCATGTAAACATATTTAATTTCATATTCAGCTATTTGCATGTTTTATTGTGAATTATTGTGAATTTTAGATAAATGTTCTAAAGTAATACCAAATTTACTTTTTTTTGTCTTGAAGGCTGCTCTCTGATAACAGAATTGGTCAATTCGATTGTCGTTGTTAATTGAACAGCATGTATTGCAAGGACACACAATACCTTAATTCTTATATGACTTGCGATTTTCTCCAGATATGTGCTTAAGAGCTCGCCCGTGGTATATTGTCCAACATATTGGTCACGCCTTCTCACGCGCATACTCTTACGTGCTCATTTTCTGAAAACTACATAAATTATACAACTTGTCGTCTGTTATAATCAGATTATATTAGAAAAGAAATAACAATGATATGATATTTAATATAAAGGGTATATCTAAAAACACTAAGTTGCAGCACCCACAGCAAATCATCAAAACAATCAATGCAAAAACGCAGCGTTGACAGCTCAGCAAAGGACACAAAAGGGACAAGGACCACCAACCCCCCCCCCCCCCCCCCAGAAACATCAAACACAAAAGATCGTACATAAACCATCGAAACCAATAGACATTTGGTGCTGACTAAGGAATACCAATTTTTCTCTGATTTCCTACTCAGGAAAATATAAACAATCAACCATCGAAATAAACATCTTCTCTTCATATTTCCTTGCTACTTTGGTATGCACTATGCAGTACATGTAAGCTGCTGGTAAATGTACTGGAGTTATACTGTCTTGTTTGTGTTGTCATGTAAAAGTGGGAAGGTTATCATATAAAGCAATTGTGCTTTCTGTGAGACTTCTTGGTATCCGGAGAAGTAGGAGAGTTCTGTAAACGTAATCTGGATAAATTAACTATTTGCTTCTAAACTGGTCGTCCTAAGTTGGCACTTATTGCCCATTGATCTAGTTTGTTTTCGATGTCCTACTAGTATTGGATTTTTTTACCTTTTTGCGTCTCTTGGCGCGTATGTCTACTCTGTGCTTTCGATTGGGGTGTTTCGATGTGTTACTGCTTGTGTTGCTGTCGTGTCTTGTCTGAGATCCCCTCCTTACTTTTCATTCTTATTTTTGCTTCGAGGCAATAGTCCATTTTCCAGAAAATATCCATGACCGTTTTAAACCTTGATTTTATATGCACAGACACCAGACATCACATCATTTTGCAAATTTTTCCATTGTGACGTCACATCTGATCGCACCGTTTTGGAGCACCTTGATGTGTTGCCATGCCTTTTATTTTGACGTCACAATGAAAATATCGCCAAATTTTGTGATGTCTGGTGTCTGTCCGCCTTATGAATCTATTGGAAAATCATCTATTATTTTCTTGAATTGTGATGGAAATCTGTATATCCATATAGTTCATAAAAGAGAAGAATGAAAGAGGACCTCGGGCAAAATACATCATGCATTTTTTCGTTCGGAGTATTAAGATCCAAATGTCAGGAACACACAACAATTATGATACGGATACGTTCCAACTCTGTAATTTCTTGAAGAAAATTTCAAACCAATTTAATGCAACAGACACGTTATACGGATAGTAAATCCTCATCAGTGGAACTTGTTGAATTCCGATGTGATTTCTGACATAGTCAAATGTATTTCAGTAGCACCCTCAAATTGTGTTTTTGAAAGGTAAATTTATGCATTTACCTTGCATAGAGTGCAAATTTTGTGTAGGGTCGATTCAGTCGCATAGTGAAATGAACACAATAACCAAAATTACACACGGAATATGATACGCTTTTTGCGCGAAGCAATTTAGTTTTTTTAAACATGTAAATTATGAAGGAGATAGCCAACATGGCGACGTTGTACTGAATACAACTGAACACACACTCACATGATACAATAAAAAAAATTATGCAAATTTTTTCATAATACGATCCATGTATCGATCATCGGATAAGACAACTTTCAAAACATATTCTGTCTGTTTGGAATCAATCTAGAGGTTGCATTCTGTCGATCATTTACAACTTTACATCTAGATGTAACTGTTGTATGATGTGACTCCGTGTTCAGTTGAAGCTTGATACATTGCACGACAAGGAATTTACTCGCACAAGATACACTAAGAAGCATTGAAGGCAGAGACGTTTCATCGAAAAACGAAAATCAACACAAACAATTAGAAATGAATACTGTACAAAACAAAATTTTAAAATGCATTAGAAGGGAAAAATCTTTCACAGATGAGGCATATCTTGTTGGAAAAAAAAAACGCTTATTGTGCGCTGAAATTTTACAATAGAATGACAAATATGGATAATGACCATATCCCTGTATACAGCACAAAATCGTTAATTCGGAAAATCAGAAACCGAAGGCATACAAAATCAGGGAAAAAAAGAGGAACACATATTTCGATATTGTCATCTCTACTGGTGAAATGCTTAGTCCTCGATGATTTCTTCGCCGTGTTTCAAATTTTTTCGGCACTTACATATTATCTAACTTCTCCGCCACAAACATTTAATAAAAATTTCCTCAAACTAAGAGTATACCCCTGATGGTTTAGCTCTGTTCTTAGCAGGTTCTTTAGCAGAAATATAAGGTCAAGTTTAAATGTTTGCTCTCCATAATTTCATATTATTTGGATTTCCCCCTTTTCCGGCCTCGAGTGTCACTGATGAGACATAACTTGTTGAAAGGTACATATGATACACTGTGCTTTCACAATAGAACATATATTTCAATACTGACAATTTCAGAAAATTTGGGAAAAACTTATCTATCAATAATATAGGTTATGAATCCCGTCTTCCCTGATTGAAGTCTAAATACTTGAGTTATCTTTCTTTGGTTGAGTTCATCATTGTCTCTCACAGCTAAACGATCTGTGGGGAATCTCTTATATTGTACAATCATTTCAATGAAGAAGATATTGTGTAAAATTTTGAATATACTTTAAAAAGAAAGAGATATTTCTTTAAATTTGCAAAAGAATCATTAAAAACAGATTTTACCTCACAATGAAAAGACAACCGACAACAGGAGATCCACAACGACTGACACAAAACGTAACGTTTAATTTATATTCATTTGTGTGAACAAGTTAAATAACACTGCAGTGATTCGGCACAATTGTTTGGAAAGTTTGTCTTTTGCTGGGCATGTCGAAGAAGAACAAGACTTGTAAAAGGATTTTTAAAGATTGTAATAAATTTGTTATCATGGTAATGGTATAATTATTATTTTCATTTTGGAGTAGATAGACATATCAACATATGCCCTTTTTATTGTTTCAAGTCCGACATCTTATACTGAATTAGCTAATTAGCAGAAGTAGAAAAGTACGATACTGAATTAGCTAATTAGCAGAAGTAGAAAAGTATTTCTGTAGAGGGTATTTTGTCCACCTGCTGTAGATTCAGTTAAAATGATAATAATAATCTTGGTGCTGGAATGGCATATGAAACCTATACTATTTTCACTTAAATGATACTCAATGCAGACAGGCTATATGGTGCTAATGACTTCTGAATTTGATTTCGTTCCTTTTAATTAAGTTTTTTTTTCATTTTTATTTGCACTAGTCTATGACACACAAAAAAGTGTTTAACGGACATGTTAAGATGTCGGAAAAGGGGAGGGGGGCAACTTCATCATCCGGTAAAAAGATTTTGCCAGCCCTTCGAGTCGGATTTTTTTTTTTGCAAAGTCTTCTTGCCCCCTCCCCCCCCCCCCATATAAATCAAATGGTTGCTACCTTATAATAAAGACCAAGGTGCAGTGACGACACTGGAACAGTAACACTGGACTATAACAAGATATCAGACACCCCAACTGGCACGAAAATCCACATAATGATAAGTTAGATAATGTGTAGTTTACCTAATATAGCATATACAATGTATGGGGTCAGTAAATTTTATATGGGATGAGAGCGAAATGAGACATTAGAGTCTGTATAACTGAAGTCTTTTTGGACATTTTCATAATTACGTATCTTTTAACCTTTTCTTTGAAAAAGACTATTCAGATCTTATTTTCTAAATTCTATTGTATTATTTTTTTGCACATTGAAGTTACTATATCCATATCTATATTTGATGTAAGAAAAGAGGGGATCTCCAGCAACACTCAGTTGCAGCACCCACAGCAAAACCACAAAACATTCCATGCAAAAACACAGAGCAGACACGCACAAAAAGCGACGCAAAAGGTACAAGGTACACCAACTCACATGGAACACAAATGACTACACATAAACCAATATAAACCAACGAATCCAATGGGCGATCGGTTCCGATTTAAGATGGCCATCTGCCACGCCAGTGGTTATCCAAATAACGTGCGCAGAAGCACAAGCCTCCCATTTTTCCGATTACCCAGAAGCCTCGAAGCACGCACACTTGTGCAGTAAAATAACCTTTCCTCTGCAAGATGACAGTACAAGCAGACAGCACGACGCATTGGCCCACGAAACACATACTAGTACATGGATATGTAAATGGATATAAAAACAGAAGTTTACTTATTACATATGTGCTTTTTGTAATTTCTCTGATTGTATGTTTTTTTCATAACTGATTGAAACATTTTTATGAAGATTCTTAGGCATGAGAAATAAAATGCCACTACATGTTGTGTTTTTTAACAGAATCAACAACAAGCAGCTAGCTCCAACTCAGGCAATATAATAATAGTAGATCACGTGGTTAACCTCCTTGGAAATACTTTTTTTCAAAGCCGAAGCAAATTTCAATAATCTGAAATTAGACTTTTTAAAATGGATGTTTTTATATAATTTTTTTTTCTTAAAATCAAAATTTGGACACGGTTTGACGTCTTTTCAAACTACAATGTATGTCATAAATACTCAGTTCTGTCAATCTCTATTAAAGCACATGCATAATTTTTGAAAATAATTGCTGTGTGTCATATTTTAAGCACGCAGTTCAATTTATATATTATCATTAGTATACGTGTTTTGCCTTTCTAATCTTTATGATTTCTTCTCATGTATAGAAAGTGAGATTTATTCGTGTACTTCATAACTGATGAGTAGTGTTTAGTAATATTCGGCCGTCAAGGGGTCTGATATGCCTATAATTTTTGGACTTTTCTTTTCGAAATGCTACATGGAAGTTTATAATTGCCAACTTTGAAAGATATGTTCTACTATAAAATTTCAGAGCACCATATGCGCATTTCATCAAATCACTTCTCATCAGAGATGCTCTAGGCAAAATAAGAGAAAATCAAAATAATAGGATATGAAGAACTAATGTTGACCTAAAATTTCTGCAAAAGAACTTGCAGAGAGAAGAAAAGATAATGTTTCATGAAACTTGTACTCAAGGTTTTTTATTCCTTTTGTTTAATGTATCCCATACATTCCTTTCAGTACAAATGTAATGTCATTAAATGGACATACCATTAATATCTTTTAATTTTTCTTCGAAGAAATAAAAATGTCTTTCTACTATTCTAAGAAAGTCTCTTATTTTTTGGTGATTAAAAGGGAATCTATCTATTTCGCCGTCTTTTCCCCAATTCAATACGCTGGTAAATTGCCAAGATTACTTTCCTTCAAAAGACATATCAGCCAAAGCAACTCTCCGATGTTTTCCGATGATTAATACCAGGTCATCCGGGCATTTACAAGGCAAGGTGACGTTACATCAACAAATTAGCGCCACGCAATTTGACGCGACGTTTATTCTTTTCAGCGATTCCCGGAACCTTACAAGAGTATTAGTGCATCTCAAGATGCGTTGATGGCATTATAACCAATATTAATGATCAAAAACCAATACTTGTCTATGTGTCAATTAATTGTTCAACAACATCGAATTATAAATGGCGAGTTGATTACGCATTCCGCGCGATACTTGGCGCAGAATCAATAATCGCGGATATTAAAGTGAAATATATCTAACATTTTCGCTACTTTTCACAGATCCACAATCAATCAGTAGTATTACTAATGTGTCTATTTGCACCAAGTTAAACATACAAGGGTGAGAGATTAACGGGTTGATGGAACAAGAAAAGGGAAAATGATTTGACGGCCAAAGTCTAGGTTGATGATTGCTGAAGATTTTTTTTCTTATAGATATATCTTCTCCAAATAAGGATAGAAAAGACGGAAGATGTGTATGTATCTGATTCAGTATATTTTTCTCTGATTAATGTTCTCATACCTGAAATGAAATAATTACATGCCATCTTTTAAAAGAGAAAGCATCAACTACTGTCCTGTTCACTAATTCCAGAGTTTTCCCGGTTTTCTCTAAAATATGATAATGTCATTTTCCAAAAAGATATCAGTTTCATAGTACTCCTTTAGTCGTAACAGAAAATACCATTCTTTTGGCTGTGCGTCAGCTAAGTGAGAAATAGGACGGAAAATAAAAAGTCTACGGGGATTTTTTATAGTAAAATCGCTGAAAATGTGTGACGTCAGGAGCTTTGACGTCACTGTTTACCATTGTTGACACGGAGAACAATATGGCGGCGGCTTGAAATTAACATGGGAATTTCCCGTAGACATTTTATTTTTTCATTTTGCGGGTTGAAGGCAGCTGATAGGGTAAGTTGAAGTTAATTTCCAGTTACGACTAAAGGAGGTCAATTCTCAGAAACAATAATTTATAGCAAAATTCTTCAGACGACAGAATAAATCGCCCAAACAGGGTGCTCTGGAATTAGTGAACAGGACAGTAGTAGTATACATCACGTTACCTGTGATATGATTGGTCGATTTTTCGATGACGAGTTAGTAGGGCGCATTGTTTTAATCTAAAATAAACATTAGGAATACAATGCTATATCGACATTTAATTAAGTGGAAAAAGGCAATGTCCATCATTTGGATTTTCTATGCCTCCATTTAAGGTGAATAACAAAATACGAAGAATCGAAGGTAGATTAAACTTTGATTGTAAAGTGTTAAACGTCTTCAAATTCAATAGCATCATTTAAGTACAGATAAATTTAATTGCAGCATGGGCCAGACTGAATCACTCGCCATATTCAACGACAATACTTAAGTCTTGAAAGGATCTTGCATAGTGATCACTTTAGGTTTGTAGCAGCATGTTCCTTATCATCTTACATGTATCAACTGTGATGATAGGAATTCATGACGTGCGCTTTCCAAATCTGGTCAAAACGACTGAGGCAATAGCATCTGTCCAATTCGGAAGTTGTTCTAACCCCTACGTGATTGATCAAAGTTCACCTCAAGAAGCAGATCACGAACTGTTTTTTTTTATATTCATTTCATAGTTTGTGTGATATGTATTCGAGGCTCGGTGATGATTTGATTGGTTCATGCGACTCGGTGAATTACTGGACAATAAAACACGGCTAGCTAGTTGTTTTTTTCTATTGCAGACGGCAATGTGGACTGGAAGTTCATTGGAAATTTTACATCTGGTGAGTTCTATGGTACTAATAGGGAGAAGTCATATTAGAATATCCATCTTTCGATGTCACCTTACACTCAAAAATGTTCATCTGTACAAAAGCTGGTTTTATTGGAAGATTTCTCGTGTGTCCGAGTAAGTGGAAGGATTGTGTGTACGTACTCAAGATAACTACACCTATCGCTTCTATATGACAGATGACCATCTAATGAAGGTGTCTGGTGCATTTTGGTATCCATACATTTATGCGCTGGCATTCATGTTTCGTTTGTCTAATTTGATTAAATGATGGTCTTTTTTGCGAGTATTCTGTACGTTTTGTTTGTTGTGCCTGGTGTCCATAGTCTGCTGCAATCCCGCTGGGATGTTCCGATGTGCTCAGAGCGGAAAGGTTTTGCCAGAGATTCCAACCATTTCCAACACAAATATGAATTTATTTTACTTATGTCATAGAAATACTTCTTACAATTAAACTTTTAATTTGCATGAGAAGTTTATATTATAACAGAAGTAAACATGCACATTCCCTCTTCTTATACTTCTTTGAATGCAAGTGTTCACCTTTGCTTTTTAACATTGTTTTTTTTTTTGGCTACAGACTTGGAAACTTTATTTTTATTTATAAGCAAAGAACACTATTTAAACCGATGCCACTTTTCGGATATTGTCTAAAGCAAACAGTAAAGTGTTTATTTTATCATGTGTAACATTTTTTAGGGCTTTAGATCAGAAGGAAGATATTGAACTTGCAGATTGAAAGAAGGGAGGGAGTCTTCAAAGTAATCCGTTAAAGCACCCATGGCAAAACAATTATACGGAAGTGTTCCAACTCTATACCTTCATGAAGAAAATTTCAAACCATTTTTTCCTGCACCAGACACGTGTTTCGAATATTAAATTCTCATAAGTGATGCTGACCAAACACCGAACCACCCACATAGTAGACATACAGAAATGCAAAATAAATGCAGAAGAACACACATAAACAAACAAGACAAATAGGTAAGTAGTGCCGACTTGGGACAGCGATCTGCCAGGTTAGTAGTACATGGAGTTCAACACACACATGGTACCAGGAAAAGAGAACAAGCCCATCACATCATTGAAACGATAACATTATTCGTATACATATATGAATAACATTCTCAGAATTCAATTTTAAAAATGAAATTCATTCTATTCATTCTATTTTTTTCAACTGAAAAGGAGTTTTAAAATAATGTCTACGTGCAGAAACGTGGTCAAGCAAACCTTTCCATTCGGGCTGCAAATAGTCTACGTACTCATCAAGACGTACAATGTGCATGTTGAAAGTACGTTATAGGCAAGGAAGTGAACACCCATTACGTGTAAAAGAATGGAGGGGATTTCCAAGAACACTCGGTTGCAGCACCAATATCAAAACCCCAAAACACCCAATGTAAAATCATTGAACAGACACCCACAGAAAGAGACACAAAAGGGACAAGGAACATCAAATCACAGAAACATGAAACACAAAATACCACACATACACCAACAAGACAAACTCACACCATAGAAACATGTAACACAAAAGACCACATATAAACCAATGAGACCAATGGACAATCGGTGCCGACTTGGGACGGTCATTTGCCACATAAGAAGCAGTTTAACATCGCTACGCTAACGTGGATGACGTGTGGAGAATGTGCGTTGTAATTAAGAAAGAAAGAGACCTCCAACAACGGTCGGTTGCAGTACCCACAACTAACCCCAAAACATCCAATACAAAAACACAGAACAGACACCCACAGAAAGAGACGCAAAAGGGATAGGAACATCAAATCACACCATAGAAACACGATGAAACACAAAAGATCACGCATACACCATCATGACCATTGAGACAAACTCACACGATAGAAACATGAAACACAAAAGAACAAATATAATGGACACTAACGTGGATATACGCTAACGTGGATGACGTGTGGAGAATGTGCGTTGTAATTAAGAAAGAAAGAGACCTCCAACAACGGTCGGTTGCAGTACCCACAACTAACCCCAAAACACCCAATACAAAAGCACAGAGCAGACATGCACAGAAAGAGACGCAAAAGGTACAAGGAACACCAAATCACACAGAAATATCAAACACAAACCAACGAGACCAATGGGCAATCGGTGCACGTTGCACGCACGTTGTACATAAGTACGTACAACGCACTTTCTACTTGCGCCACATATAATGCATATAATCTTGCGCGCGACATGCGTTGACACATTCCTACAGTACCATTAACACCATCAGAAAAACATAGCGCCCGTAGCCTTCCCAAAACATGCACGTCAAACAGCACGCACGGCGGGTTGTGGCCAGGGCTTTAAAGTTCCAAACGATGCAAATAAACAAGTATACATGTATATACTGTCGCGCAATGGTCCCCGCATTTCGAAACTAAAATAATTACTCCCAGACATGTTCAAATATTTCATCCGAAGTATGACTCACTGATTCATTCAATCACAAGCTACCTGAGTAATTATATGTATAACAAATTTGGTTTCTGTGGTCATGGATTATTTTTCTTTTTTCCAAATTTATCTTCTTAGAGGTCACATTCAGAACCATTGATTTCGTACTATTTTTGCTAAACTACTTACTGACGTAAGGTTTTTGAGAACTAATGAATATTTGAGTGCTATATTTGATTTATCAAGGTTTTGATAATAAAAACCCCATTTCATTTTATCCTTCAAAATACTCTTCCGTGGCATCAACACTTTTTCATTTATATTTTCACTTATGTATGGAAAGCTCTTTGTAGTCAAATCTCGATGTATTATTTATACCGAAATACAGTACTCCAGACCTCAAACCTACTTTCAAAAGCGTTAATAAACAACAATTGTGCGTTATTCAATACCACTGGGAAATCGAATAAGTGAGAGGATTGTATGCTAGTCATCCGGATAACCATATTCGCCTCGAACAGAACAGTTGAAGGTTCTAACCCTTATAGATTTTACGCTTTTGCGAACGGTATTGCAAAGAAACTGTCGCATTTTACTATTGCATTTATTTATCCATGAAATCTTCCGCAGGCGTCGAAAGTATTTCCTCAATAGTCTGATCCGTGCATCTTCATTCACTTGTGTATATAATTATGTTGCACTGCAATGCGACCGTCAGACATAATTATTTAAGACAGGTGGGTATCATTAAGGGGACCTAATTTCAGCACCCACAACAAACACTGAAATACCCGAATTGCTTTTAATAATGCTATTTAACTAACCTTTCTATTTTAAGGTGAAGATGCATTTCTCAAATACATAGTAGGACGTACCGGAATGTTCATTCTAGCATATTTTTGACTAAATAAACACAACCACGTGCGCCAATATACCTGTTATAAATTGTTCCTCTCGACAGGAAACGCTTCTTTATCAAACATTTACATGACGAGGAAGTGTTAAAACTCCGGTAAAGACACGCATTATGGCCGATATCTCCACGTGATTACAGCAACGTTGATATGAAGCTTGCATTCAAACATTTGATTGATTATGATTTGATTAGCTCCCTTTGACTCATCCGGGATATTTGTTAGATATAGGTTCATCGGACAGGAATTCTGGATCATGAATTAAGCATCAACTGCTTCAATATCCACGTCTCAACTTGTTAAATACACATTAAGAAAATAAACAACGAAGGCGTTGTACCCTTATGATACAAAATGGGATGGTATCCGTAACCCGGTAGATTTCTCTAATCAATTTGACTTTGTTAAGTTTACATTTGACATTCAACCATTAAGTAACGATGAAATTTTCTTCTTTTCATTTTTTTTCATACATCGGTCATTGAATAGAATCATATCTCATCCTAAAAGAATCTAGCACCACTTTGACATTGTTTGAGTTCCGAATGGAAACATATCAGTCGATTGTGGGATGGATCAAGTCCAAACCGAGGCGTTAGATCCATCCCATTTAGACTGATATTTTTTTATATATGGAACTCAAATGTGGTGCTTGATTATTTTTCTCGCAATTAAAAAGAAAATCATATTCCTCTTGTTTACGCATCAGAATGACTGAATGTCATGCTAAATGTATATACGTGAAATAACGTGCGTCAGGTTATCTGTGATGTCATTAAGCAACAATCAACAGTGCCGGATCAACGATGCCGGATCGAATTTTCCAGCACTGCTGAAAAGGGGAATCAATCCATCCCAATTGCCAGAGTACTACGTCGTTCGGTATTTTTTGGACATAACATTCACAGTCTTCGGCCATATTTCTTTAATTTGATTGAGAATCACTGACGAGGGTTAAGTAACCGAAACGTGCATGTCTGGTCCATACTGTAAGTGTATCTGTTCTTAAATGGTACTGCAACGGGGTCTTGTTGGAGATCTCCTCCCTTCTTTTTATGAATTTGAAGACGTAACATACTAGTTTATATCTTTGTGTAGGGTCGTTGTTCGTCTGCCCGTACAACATCAAAAGGAATGTTATGTAAGTCATTAGTCCTTATTTCTGCAAAGTACCACAACTCGATATTTAATTATATTGAACCAATGACAAATATGGATAATGACCATATCCCTGTATACAGCACAAATTCGATAATTCAAAATTAGGATAAAACAGAAACCAAAGCAAACAAACAAAATCCTCCACCATATGAAAAGAAGCGAACTCCCGATATGAGAGTGAGACCAGGTGCCCAGGAAGAGTAAGCATCTCCTGCCTGCATGCAACACCCACCGCTCCAATTCGGTAGAACTTTCACATCCGGTTACTTCCATTACGGAAGACATAGAGTACAATCATTGGTTGGATGGTTCAAATGGTCTATGACAGAATATCATTCACTATTCTGGAAAGTGGGGCATTATAGTGTATGAAGAGTTCCCCATATCGACAGTAGAACTTCCTAAGTGACGATGTTAGTCGGTCACAAACATATCCCTGACCGAGAAGCTTATCTGAAAGACGCTTCACTCTCAGAAAAGGAAAGTTTGTAATTCTGAAATTGAAGTCGTCACGTTTGTCATAGAGTGAGGTGTTCATGTGACAATCAGTGTCGTAGGACAACATTATGTCCAAATAGGATGCTGAAATTATTTGTCTCTGTAGTTTCTTTGACTTCAAGCTCCGAAGGTTAGATACTGCTGAGGTAATCCGCGAATTTTGGATTATTGATGGACAACACATCGTCTATGTATCTGTAAGTGAAGTTGAAGTCCGAAGCTAAGTATCTTTTCCCTTCTTGAATAATAAGACAAATATGGATAATGACCATATCCCTATATATATATAGCACAAAATCGATACTTCAGAAAATCATAAACCGAAGGCATACAAAATCAGGATAAATAAGGATCCAAAGCAAACAAAACCTCCACCACCAATAAATCTATCTTCATTCCGCAAAAATAAGAAGATATGGAAAACAACATCTTCTACACATTGCACCCATTGGCAATAAGTTTCTACTCTGAAAGTCACTTCGACAACAATTCAAAGATGAAAATGATATATTTGACACGATTTTGGATAAATGGGGGTTCATTCATGAATTGTAGAGTGATTGTAGTTTCTTCGCTTGGTATGTTCAGGATGGCGGCACTTGCAGTGTTTTTTTTTTGTGATTTTTCTCATTCTTAATTCTGATTCAGAGGCTAATGAACAAAACTCCCTCATTTTTCGAGCAAGGTTTAGTTTTTCGTTTTAGTACTACTTGCTTGGATACTGACTTTCCGCATATGTGTAACATTATTAATGTGAGGTTTGAATAAGTTAGTGCTTTACTAATTTGTATGAGTTATTGACAGCACCGCCTGTGGTACATTCCGCACGGAGAGTCTTCGTCGGATTAGGTTGTCCCCTTGTGTTCTTGTGTGAATGTGTTGTTGTCTGTCTGTTAGTCCGGGTTTTCTTTTCTCGTAAGAGCACTCTGTTTTATATCTTTTTAAATGGTTTTCTTTTCATATGATTTTTTAATCTGACAACGGGTGCTGCGTTTGAATGTCATTTACTTGTCGAATATATTTTTTACAACTGAATTTGATTCTTTGACCGGATTTTTTTAGTCATATTATTTTTTCTACGGAAATAAGCAGAAGCAACTTGATATGTAATTAAATTTACACCCCACACATCTACCAATAATTTAACTATTCCCGTAATGTCTGTATAACGCATCTACAAACGTACGGCGCGAAATTTTATCTAAAGCTGTATAGACAATGTCACCTATTATGACGTCACAAACGGCGAGCGCTGCTACGTTAGGCCTGTTCAAATATCACGTCGCCAGTTTTGAACTTGGAAATCAACCACGCTAAAATGACTTCAATTGCAAAATAAACTAGATGATTAAATAGTGATTTAATTAAATTATAAGAAATGACTGTAATAATTTTTCTGTCTATCGATGTATAGACAAAAACCGATGCACAAACTATATAATCCGCGAAGCGGATTATATTTTGTTTGTGCATCGGTTTTTGTCTATACATCGATAGACAGAAAAATTATTACAGTCATTTCTTAAATAATGTAATGTGTTTTGTTTTGACTGACTGTGACGACGGGACTCCATGACGGGCCCTGTCCAAACCTCTTTAGAGAAGACAGGGCCCCGACCACCTGTCCTCTCTGAATGTCAGTCGGACTCCTCGGGTGATAACATATATGAGCTCGCTACAGCCGGCAGAGCACGGACTGTATTACGCACGTCCTCTTTTTATATCCATTTACATATTCATCTGTGTTGCCTGGACCCCTGCGTTTTACGGTCTTGTTTGTGTGTGGTCATCTAACAGTGAGGAGGTTGTTTTACACCATAATTATGCGTTCTTCGAGACCTCTGGGAAATCGGAATAGTGGGAGGGTTGTGCGTCAGGAATTCAACACAAAGCAAGTGCATTTATCTAATTAGCTTTATCACGATAGCACTTGATGTGTGCTGCACACCCGTACTGAAACATGAATTATATACTAAAAATATTTTACTTAATAAATATATGATTTTTACTTATAATTTTCTTATCAGTGAATAAAAGTCATACACAAAAGCCAATCTAAAAAGCTCACAAATTCTTGAAAAAGATAAAACTGAATTTAATGCGAGAAAACAAAAGTAGACAACAACACAGCTGTGTGCAAATGTGGAAACATTAGGAAGAACGCTACCAAGCACAACGGAATTTTTGTTAGTGGGACTGTACAATAACGCGCTATATTAATGAGAAAGGATGGGATCTCCAATCAGACTCTGTTAATGAGTTAAGTTTAGAAATATTCAAGGATCGCATGAATCATTTTACATATTTTATGCACATTATATTATCTAATTAAGTAGGATTGAACAGGAGGATTTCAGCGTAAACTATTTAAATTTCTCTCATCGTATTATTTGAAAACAAGAGAGGTCGCATATTGGCCCCAGTATAAGATTTAGGATAGGAATATACCAAAATTCAATGTTACAAGTGGTGCTTCCTTGAATAAATTGATTTCTTACTTACTCTATAAATGTTTTTATTCTCTCAAAAGAGATTTGTTTAAAATAGGTTGGATATTGAGCCGAATAGAAAAAAATTTAAATTTCAAAAATATTTTAAACAGTTTATAAATTGGCGTTCTTTCTGCCTTGATACTAAATCCTGAATAGCAATATCAGTTCGTTCGAAAAACGACTTGCTTTTTCCTTATTCGATTCCAAGTTTCATATAACCATGCACTCGGTTTTGTTCTTTCTGAAAAGGGGCGTGGCAATCGAGATATGAGCGGCGTCCATCTTTGATTGTGGTAATGAAGAAGAGAATTATGTGATTTAACCTTAAGATGTAGCTGAAAAAGGCAGTAAATGGCTGACGATTAATCCATCAATGTTACAGGGCAAGTCCGATGCTTTCTTTATTATAACCAGCCGCCATTATTGTAATCGTGTAATAGGTTTGAATCCCAAATTTAATCAAAGATAGTAACAAATCAAGCCGTGAATAATGAGTGCCGAAGAGGCGCAGTATAAAACGACGCATGATAGCAATTTCTTCGTCTCTCTGAACTGAAAGAAAAATTAATGGCAGATTTAAGATCCGTTATGAAATGCTTTCAAATTATTTGAATTGTAAGTGATTTGAGTTCGGTCATGATCGAGTTATACTCAATCTTCTAAGTGGTTGCCGTAAAGCTATCATAATAATGCTCCTATCAATGGACATTCGTGTTGTTGTTGAGGAAAGTACATTTTGTCAATGAATTTGTTTTAATTAAGATTCCATTTTGAGTCTTCAAAATTTTGGAATTTCCATAATAATACGGAAGTGTTTCAACTCGTTACATTTTTGAAGAAAATTGCGAACCAATTCTTATGCACCAGACACGTGTATCGGATAGTAAGTCCTCATCAGTGTGTGATGCTTCCACCAAAAGTGATTTTCAGACACATCAAAAATTCATTTCAGTAGCGCCCTCTGGTTTTGTTTTGTTTTGTTTGTTTTGTTCAATTAAAATTTGTGCATTGCATTTACTTTGTGCGGCTCCAAACTTCCTGTAGGGTCAATTCAGTAGCATAGTCAAATAAAATCTACCACAAAAATAGCATGGGGGGGATAAGATGATTAAAGAATGTACTTTGAAAAAATGAAATATTTCCACTTATTTTAATCTTTATTTTTGATTTCTGTTAACAAAATACCAGTTCAGTGAATGTGAGTCAAAGACAAAACCCGGAATAAGAATACTAAAAATCTTAAACGATAGGCATACAAAATCGTGACGGCGGATATATCTTACGCATGTACTATCCGTTGTCCAGAATACCAACAAAATCGGAAACAACTTCTAAGCTTATATGTAGGTTTCTAATTTACGCTTCTGCTATTTCGGAAATATGCCATTTCATCGAAAAATATCATCCAAATTAAAGGAGACTTACATCTTAGCACCATCCCTCCGATGCTTATTTGAACTAAGATTTTATTTGGATATGGTAATAAATCGACCGTACAGGAAATTTGGAGCCGCGCACTATCTATAAAGTAAATGCATAAATTCTAAAAATAAAACAAGAGGGCGCTTGTGAAATGAATTTCGGGCGGCGTATGAAAATCTCTTTGGCTGGAAGCATCACTGATGAGAATCTAATATTCGAAACACGTGTCTGGTGCATGAAAATTGATTTGAAATTTTCTTCAAGAAGGTATAGAGTTGGAACACTTCCATATTATTGAAAGACAAACACAGCTGCAGAACCCAAAGACCTAAACATCAATAATCGATAGGCATACAAATGTTAAACGTCTTCAAATTCCATGTCATTATTTAAGTCTTAGTATTTTAGGTGTAAGTGTAAGTATTTTAAGTGTAAGTGTTTTTAAATATTTTCCCTGACATGGTCGCCATAGCACGTTCAATATGGACACGACCTCAGACAGAGCATGCATTTTAGATATTGTTTTCATTTATATGCGTAAACATTGACGGCGGATGCGGCTAGCCAAACAGGGGATGCTTACTCCTCCCGGGCACCTGGTCCTACCTCTGGCTTGCTAGGGGTCCGTCGATGTTCAATTTTGTGCCTTATTGTGAGTGCTTTTGAGATTATCGTCAGGATCTTCTTTAACTCATTAAGAACAGATGAATTAACGGCATGGACCAGGCATGTACGTTTCCGTCACTTATAACCATCGTCACTTATCCTCAATTGAAACAATGTAACATGACCAAAGAGTGTGAAGGTAATTATGTCCAAAAATGTACCAAAAGCAGTGCGCTGAAGAAACGATCGACCGAAGTTGATAATGATGAAAATGATAAGCAAAGCAAACTAAAAACCCCCATACATATGCTCTGCAAAATTGCCGAAGTGATTCCCAAATGGAGATAAAATCAGGTGACCGGAGAGAGTAAGTATCTCCTGCTTGAAATCCTATAATATCTAGTATTATTTTAATCAGAGGAACGAAAACAGTCCACTTCTTCATCGCGCATTAACACCATTTTGCCTTTTTAGCTACTTAAGGCATGTCATTTTTGAATGAAGGAATTTCAACGATTTTATGATAACCATATGAAAATATAGTATTCATGTCACTTAATCATTTTATGAAGGAAAATTTATAGGTCGGTGATGAAAATCAAGATTTATGCTTATTTGAAAACTGGTTAAAAAATGCCTGAAATTTGTTGCTAAAAATAGCACATTTGTAAAAAAAATACAAAAAGTGTTGAAATGCACTAATTTGATTTTTATTTTACTTTTCTTTATTATTATACAATAAAACAGGTTAGAAACTTTGTATAAAAGTAGAATTTGATAAAGTGCTACCTTAGGTACCAACTTCACCGATAATTAAAAAAATTCTAGATTTTACACAAAAATAACGAAAATCATCCAATTTAAGGTCATAATTTCAGAAATACCGAATTTCAACGATTTTTCCAAACACACAGTAACACGTGCTCCTAGGGAAGACTTTTCAAAATATTAAAGAAAAAGTATATGTCCGTGTTCAAATAAGAGAGAACAGACGCTCACAAATAGTGTCATTTTGTTGATTTCTTGGAAAAGTGTCAGAGCTGAAAATTTGCCTTATTTTGTGTTGAATTGAACAATTTATAATTTTTCGGTATTCATCAGCCATACCTTATAAAAAAGCTTAAATCAATAATATTACATACGTAAAACAAAATTCACGGGTAATTAATAACGTAAAAGAAATCCGAACAGTTAAAAAAAGTACCTCCACGTCAATTTTTACGTATTTTTTATATGAATTTAACATGAACTTGCATGTGAAATTTACATTATGCTCATTTCATATGAATTTCATGTGAGGCACAATTGGCTGTGTAGGAGGACTTTGCGCACGTTATCCGGATAATAACCACATTTGCTTAAAAATAGAGGATTATTGTGTCAAGTTAACTTAGTATTACGCAGTCTGTCATTTATGTTTCATGTTTTGATTTTGCTGTTTTAATTATTTGATGATCAATTTTGTGTGGATGTTGTTGCACCTGATATTTGTTGCACCTGATATTTGCGGCTGATGTTGCACCTGATGATGTTGCACCTGATGTTGTTGCACCTGATGTTGTTGCACCTGATGTTGTTGCACCTGAAGTTGTTGCACCTGATAATTGCGGCTAGCCAACAGGGGATGCTTACTCCTCCCGGGCACCTGGTCCCACCTCTAGCTTGCTAGGGGTCCGTCGATGCTCACTTTGGTCCTCTCTTGTGAGTGCTGTTGAGATTATCGTCAGGATCTTCTTTGACTCATTTGTATCACACTTATGCCCTTTGCCGTGTTGAGCTCGTGGAGAGGGTTCCCCGCGGGGGGTTTGACAGTAGGTGTTTTGAATATGTTTCCTAACATTGTCGCCATCGCACTCTCTATATAGAAAGAACCGCAGACAGTGCATGTATTTAATATATTTTCATTTTCGTGCATGAACATCGACGGCGGGTGCGGCTAGCCAACAGGGGATGCTTACTCCTCCCGGGCACCTGGTCCCACCTCTAGCTTGCTAGGGGTCCGTCGATGCTTAAGTTTGTGCTATATTGTGAGTGCTGTTGAGATTATCGTCAGGATCTTCTTTGACTCATTTGTATCACACTTATGCCCTTTGCCGTGTTGAGCTCGTGGAGAGGGTTCCCCGCGGGGGGTTTGACAGTAGGTGTTTTGAATATTTTTCCCTAACATTGTCGCCATCGCACTCTCTATATAGAAAGAACCACAGACAGTGCATGTATTTAATATATTTTCATTTTCGTGCATGAACATCGACGGCGGGTGCGGCTAGCCAACAGGGGATGCTTACTCCTCCCGGGCACCTGGTCCCACCTCTAGCTTGCTAGGGGTCCGTCGATGCTTAAGTTTGTGCTATATTGTGAGTGCTGTTGAGATTGTCGTCAGGATCTTCTTTAACTCATTTGAATCAGTGAATGGAAGTCAAACACAAAAGCAGAAATCAGATTCCAAAAATCGCGATGGTTAAAATTAGAGAACTTTCTTATACGAAAAGAAAAATTTGACAAACAGGCAATGACACAGCTCCTTAGAAACACGAAGGAAAACTGATTTGATAGACAATCTCCAAAACCCAGTGCAAGTACGGAATGCATTATTGTTGAACAAAGGAGGGGATCTCCAACAACACCAGGTTGCAGCACCCACAGCAAAACCCAAAAACACCCAATGCAAAAACACAAAGCAGATAAGCACAGAAAGAGACGCAAAAGGGACAAGGAACGTAGGTGACGCTGTTAAAACGCGCCGTAATAATTTGAAAGATAAACATATTCATATATCACATGTCTAATGCATATGTAGTATCCAATTAAGTGGGACCAAAAAGGAAGCCCAAAGCTTATCCCAATTTATGTCTCAGTGTTACCCAAAACAAGAGAGAAGTTTTACTCTTTGGCCATGGTATGCCAATGTTTGTAAAAGAAGGGAGGAGATCTCCAACAAGACCACGTTATAGCATCAACAGCAAAACACCAAAACACCCGATGCAAAAACACAAAAGACAAGTACAGCACGAGACGAAAAAGAGACACACAACATGTAAACATCAAACACAAAAGACTACACATAAACCGACGAGACCGATGGGCAACCTGTGCCGACTTTGGACGGCCATCTGTCACGCAAGGAGCAAATGGTGTGATTATCCTGGATTACGTGCGCACAACCCCTCACTTCTCGAATTACCCAGAGATCTCGAAGAACGTACAATTGTGGTGTAAAACAACCTCCTCGCTGTAAGTAGCACCACCCTGAATAATTTCGATAAATTTGATTTACACTACCATTGAAAAATGCAAATCCAATGATCCCAATGCCTGCCAAACACAGTAAGATTCTAAGATATATTAAATTGACAAATGTGGATAACGACCACGCCCACGCCCACAGCACAAAATCGATAACTCAGAAAATCAGAAACCGAAGGCATACAAAATCAGGATAAAACAGGAACCAAAGCAAACAAAAACAAAAACCTCCACCACACGAAAAGAAGCGAACCCCCGATACGAGAGAAACTCTTAGCATCTAACATAAATTGGTTTGAAATTTTGTTCTGGATGGTATAGAGTTGGAGCACTTCAGTATTATAACACTCATACAAAACTCTTTAATAAAGAAAATCACATTAAAATTTTGTCGAATAGTTTTGATATCGATAGTAAACATTTTTGTTTATCTCATCCAAGTTCAATTTGATATTAATTATCAAATGATGAGCAGTAGGTGGACAAGATCAAAGTGTCTAATCGGTACGAACATTGTTCTTACAAGAGGTCATGTGATATGCCGGACATGAGTGACCGGTAGATAGCCATTACAGGTGTGTAATGTACATAGTGGTTATCTGGAAAAGATAACAATATCAAATAATGTTGATGCTATCTGTCTTCTTTTGTAATCAGTTTCCAATAATACTAAGTATGAGCTTAAAAACAATGCGCGCTACTGAACTTACTGTTTGAATGACTATTTCTTCTTTTCGATTTTACAGTCCTACGTTCGATTTGTTTAGGTACATGTATATGACGTAAAAGCATTGTGACGCCATTAAATTCCTTTGAAAACGTCATACATGTATATGTAACCTTGTTTCCCTGATTTTCATGCTGATTTCCATTGAATTTGATGACGTCACAATCTGATGATGTCAGATACCTGCACAAATGCGAAGTAACTATCTATTACGAAAAGACCAATAATACTAAGTAGAAGCTTAAACACAAAGAGTGCTACTGAACTCGCTGTTGGGATGGGTATTTATTTTCTAACTATTGTCATCTTTATGTATAAAGAAAAAAAAAAGAAGTGATCGACTTTGCGACCAGAAAGCAGTTCTCTGAATCGAAACGTCTAAATATTATGCACAGTTGTGCATGTTTCGGTTAATGAATCAGTGAATGAGTCAAGCACAAAACCCGAATTCAAATTCCAAAAATTACATTCAAAAGACTTACAAATGTTAAACGTCTTCAAATGCAATAGCATCATTTAAGAACAGGTAAATTAGCAGCATGGACCAAACATGCACGTTTCGAGTCCTTAACCCTCATCAGTGATCCTCAATCTAAACAATGTAATACGGCCAAAGAGTGTTAAAATTATCATGTCCAAAACACGTACCGAAAGACATAGCAGGATAGGTGGGATATGATGCTACAGGACCCACTTTTTAGAAATTTCAAGAAATTTTGATGACAGAAATTTTCGAATGCGTTGAAGAAACGATCAACTGAAGTTGGTCGAACTTGGCTACATGTGCGCTCGGGGACTCCTGGTTACAAATTCATGAAAAAAATATAATAAAACAGAAATTTCTCACGAGAAAAGAAAAAATAAAGGACAAACAAACGGAAACAATAACACATATTCCTAGAAACAAGGGCAATTTCATCTGATGAACGATTTCTAGAGTCCAGATCAAGTGCAGAATATATTGTAGGTGGCACTGATATAAGTGACAGAACAAAATGACAAAAAATGTGGAAAAAAGATTTGTTTGGCGTCCCCACAAATAGTTGACATGGTCTGGATAATCGATTCATGTCACATGTATATCTTGTTTTGAGTAAGGTCGACGGAGGGGGTATCTGAACTACGTGATGATGATTTTAAAATTTTTGTAGTCACAATGCGATTACGTCATATTATTTTTATTGCGTTGTGCTTCTCTTTATACATTTTATTCACTTTGGGGTCCAAATTTCTTTTTTTCATTTCATCTTTGTTCTTTTGCCACAATTCATACTCCAGGGCAAAAATCGAATCATCATATCTGACATAATTCACAGAAATAACCAATACACACCCTCAAAATATTGAATAAATCCTTTTATGGTCAAAAAACAGAATTATCGAAGTATATCCTAATTGTGTCAGACACCAGAATTCAATGATGAAATAAAAATTGCTCACAGATATTTTTCAATTTGATCAATTAGCAGAATTACAAACTTCTTACATTCGATCAACAAATTAAACAGATAATTTGGTTTCGGTATTTGTTTTCCCAAGCATTATCCCCTTGTCAAGGCGGCGTCGTCTTGCTTCACTTCAGGATCGACCCAATCCATTAGATTTTGGCCCGGCACAAAACCTGTAATGCTAATGAAAGCCAAAACGATGTAAAATAGATGAAAATACATTCATCAGTATAGAAATGCATTGACATATCTGCTAAAAATGATAAGTTCCCGCCATTAAGGTTATTATTGAAATTGGAAAGGATGAAGAGGTCCGCCATCTTGACAGACGATGACCGATCGCTTTTATCCAATCAGCTTCCAGATTATTTATGAAAGTTAAGAAACCAGCGTTTGATTTCTAAAGGAAATATTGACCACTCACGAAATTAATTTCAGGTCCTCTTTTGTGATAGAAGTCGGTATTTACCAATTTGGGGAAGATTTGCCGAAATTACATTTTTCCTATTTGATCATGCGCATATATCGACATTTGTGAAAAAGTAGCTCAATTTAAATAGTTTATTTTTCTTATTTGAATGCTCGTACTTAGAATAATTAAATTACTGACAGAAACCCTATGAGCACGTACGTGCTTTTCCCGTTCCCCAAACCAAAAACATATGGTGGTATAAATCAAATACCCAGATTGGGTGATACAATTGTCGGTTTGAGAACATCTGTATTTGAAGTAAATAGTATAAAACAATATCTTTTTTGACAAAATTTCAAGATTATTTATCAATTCTTGTAATAAAAGTAAGATTAATCTCCATAATTGTATAGAAAATCCCGGTAACACATTGCTTAGTTTACATATGGCCATTCCTTTTTTCGTGCACCTGCAAAATTGGTCTCCTCTCTCGCTTGTTCTTCCAATGATCGTGCTATAATGGAAAGGATCTATCAGACCCTAAGATTTCAAACGTGCCTTTACTAGGGAAAAGTTTTAAATGAATAAATAAAATTGAAATAAGTAGCTTAAATAACCGTTAGGGCTGCTTTGGTTTACGAATGTCAATAGACCATTTCTCAAAGGAAAAGACTAAGGGGGTATGAAAATCTTCAAAGAAAGATGTAAATGGGGTTGAAATTTTGTGAAGATGCAGGGATTTTCTATTAATAGTACAAGTCTGTCTATTGTTATTTTTTGTTTGAAGAATAAATTTATAAGCTACATATTTTACAAGAGAGGAAAATGTATGATTTTTTTCTTCTTGCTCTTTATTTTCCTGCGCTGCTTTTCTGAAAGGAAGGAATTTCCAACAGCAGTCGGTTACGGCACCCACAGGAAAACATCCAGATGCAAAACACAGAGGGGAAACCAGACATCAAAGGGTCCAGAGTTCAAGATTAAACACGTATCGTCATAAAAACCCAAAGATTAAAACACTTAACACAAAAGTCCAAACAATCAAGAGACAATTGACATTTTGACAAGTGTACATGGAACTGTTGCGATGGGTGTTGCATGCAAACAGGAAACCCGGAATATCCAAGGACCATTGTTTATTCCGGGATTTGCGGCTGTGCCAATGTAAATTCTAAAAATGTTGCCTTGCTTTCTCGATTTTGAGACTGAATAACTTATGGGTGCTTCTTCGATATTTATATAAAAATCGAGACAAATTGGCAACCGATGCCGACTAAGGACGTCCATCTGCAACGTTAGTAGCAACTGATATATAAGCCGGATTACATGCGTACAATCCTCTGACTTGTTACCCAGCTGCAGCGGTCTCGAAGAACGCATTATCTTTATATACCCTCGAAAAAAAAGTTTGGAGGGTACTAGAGTATAGGAATAGCCCTGTTTGTCCGACCGTTCGTCTGTCTATCCTTCAAACCTTGTTCAAAGCATAACTCCTCACAGAAATGTTTAAGACCTAAAAATATGTTTTGACCTGAAACCAAGGTCATAGATCAGAGGTTAACGTCACAATAGGCACCATTAGTAAACCTTGTACAAAGCATAAATCCTCCCACTTTGGATAGATTTCAATGATATTTCATAATATTATATAACCAGGATGTAACGTCGAATCTGATTGGCTGGCGCGCGAGTCATTATTTTCCGATAATGACCGCTGACAGAAGATTATGACTCAGTGTGTATTTGTATTGATTTCAGTATTTACGATAAAAATAATTATGAAAGTTATTTTGTTTAATTTTAAAAGTTTAGATACGCTTTTCACAAAAAGATGCAATTGATTATCAAGTTCTCAATTAAAAATCATGTGTTCATATTGATTTGAATTATTATTTTAATCATATGTAGTCTTACAATTTGTTATATAATATAACAAATAAGGACTTGGCCTCGGTCATTATGTCATTATAATGACATAATGACCTCGACAAAGTCCATATTTGTATAGTAATGTTCCTTGGGACGTAAGGGTGTGTCATGATCCTGATTCAAGGTCATAGGCCAAATAAAGGTCAAGGTCACAACATACACCATTAGTAAAACCTTGACCAGATCATAACTCCTCCCCCTTTGGATCGATTTCAATAATATTTCAGAGAAATGTTCCTTATGACCTAAGGGTGTGTCATGACCTTTTACCAAGGTCATAGGTCAAAGATAAAGATAACAATAGACACCATTAGTTAAATATTGTCTGGGGCATAGCTTCTCCCTCTATTGATGGATTTTAATAATATTCTATAGAAATTTGTCTTAAGACCTAAGTGTGTGTCATGACCTTGAGCAAATGTAGAAGATCAAAGGACATAATAAACATCATGTTCACAACCTTGTCCGGAGCATAACTTCTCCCCCTGTTTATGGATTTCGATGTTTCACATAAATATTCTTTCGGACCTAGGGGTATTTCATGATCTTGATGTTAAACGTCTTCAGATAAATTTTCAGCCAAGGTCTGTGGCCAATTTCACAAAAAAACACTTGACCTTCATCCAAGATAAGTTTACAAAGAATATTGCTGTGGGGGTATTTTCGTCCCGTTAGGGTAGTTTTCATTGTATCTGATAGCCTCCTCATTGTAAGTAAGTTCCATTGTATTTGACTGACTGGTCCTTTATAGGCTGTCTTGTGCCTTGCTGTTCTTTTTGTTACTATCAAGACTTGGAGGAAGTGAGTTTCACTCGTTTTTTTTTTTGTCTTCTTTTTTTAAAAATATTTTTACTTTCATTTCAAAATTGTAATTCAGACAAAGGTATATTACACAGAGATCAATTTGGCTTCAACACTTTAAATTTTCCTTGGACTGATTGTAGTGGCCCAAGACTACCTTCAAATGGAAGTTAGAGATGGAACCCTTCCGCATTATTAGAATAGTTAACACATCAAAGAAGCTAGCTTACTCTTGTGTTTATTGTTAAATGATTTTATATAGTAAATTTGTAAAATTCTTTAAATAATTTTTATATCAAAAATTACTTTAGGAGACCCTCAAAGATAAGAACACTCATGAGTCAAACTATGTACGTATCATTTGTAATATGTCGCATACACTTAGTACTTTCAAAATACTTTTCACAAGATACACATGCTCCGAATGAGGAATCCTAGTCAAAAGTATATCTAAATCAAAAGTAATCTAATTTGAAACTGTTTGGATCTTTGAAGTTATGCTTGAAAATGATATCGAATATTAAATTGAATCATTCTAGAACGCCATGAAAGTCAAAAGAGAACGAGATATCGAACCAACCAAAAATTATACAACACACAAGACAACGAATAAAACCGAACATGGTCAATCTCAAACCGAGCATGCTTATTTGTAGATCCTTTTGAACAATCATTCGCCAATGACCTGTGAATTATACATTCGGTGATCAACTCCATAACTTACTCTTAATCCTTCTATTAAATCGTTAATCTGAATAACGACGGGAACTAAATGCATAGTAAGTACGCTAAGCCTTATCTTTATGGCGTTGAAGAAAGGAAGGAATCTCCATCGAGACTGGGCTGCAACACCTACAACAAAAGACGAAATACCTAAATGCCTTGGAGAATACATTTAAGAATCCCCTGTTCGCTAGCAACTTCGGTCACTTTTTCCATTAAAAGTTATAGATCAGTCTTTTGGACATTGCAGGGAGAGTGGGATCTCCAACAGGCCTAGGTTGTACATGTAGCACAAACACCAAAATACCCAAATGCGAAAACACAGAGTGGACAAACACAACAAGAGACACCAAAGGGATTATGAAGACCAATACACCAAAGACGACATCAAAACACAAAGATTACACGTACTCCAGAGAAGTAACGATGTATCATCACTTACTGAATCGACCCAACAGGACATTTAGAGCCGTGTACGTAAAATCACAGGGCGCTACAGAAATACTTTGACTGGAAGCATCACTGATGAGGATTTTGCTATCCGAAACATGTGTCTGGTGCATTAAAATCTGCTTGAAATTTTCTTCAAGAAGTTAAAGAGCTGGAACACTTCCGTATTATTACATAGTATGTAACGGTATTCTTGTTTTCATTAGTTATAAGAAATTGATTTACCTCCATTATCAATTTTTTTGTATCTTATTAATTCTCTCACAATATATGGGTTTTAAATGCCCACAAAATCATGTATTGACATCAGAAATGAATAGCTTAATTTTGGTTATCGGACATGATGGTAAATATCAACACTCCAAGAAACAATTTAGATGCTATTTATTATGTTTAAGGGGCGTTCATGTACACAGTTTCGTATCAACAGGCAATATTTTCACTTTAAGCTTGCGTTTGTCAATAAAGCAATGTTAAGCAAATAACCTAAGTGATAATTTAATCTCAAATCGTGTTAAAGATGTGTTCTAGGTAGAGAGTATAGCAGGTTAACAACGCATTTTCTTCTTCAACCTCACAGGTGTCGATTTACTTAAGAAGTCATAATTTTATCAAATGTCTCCTTTATTGGGCAATATGTGAGGAATCGAGAAAAGTAACGAACAATCAATGCCACTTAATACTTTATAGGGATATGAAATTAAGAAAATGAAATTCCAATAAACTTTGATTTACATATAGAAATTTTGCGTTGCTCGGGTTCGAGCTGTACTTTCTTAAGGTTTAACATGCGCGGGTCACACATGTTTTGTAATAACTATAATTATTAACTGGAATACAACTGAAATGACACGTTTAGATAAATTATCCATTGTCCACGGCGATCCAGGGAAATATGGACGCATAGAAATAAAAAGATGGTGAGATTATGTGGGCAAACAACTTTATATTATTCGGGATTGAAGTTCGATAATAGTCTGTTTCATAAACTTTATACCAAGCGTTTAGAAACGGATTATGGCGACCTTAAGTTTGTAAATATGGCTTTTGATTTCACGATTACTCATCGCATATGTATGTTTCTATAAGGCAAATAAATATTAACTTCTTTACTTTTTCACATAATGAAAAATGACTTGCACTACATGATAACTGTTCTGACAGTCTATGTCCCAGAATGGTGTTTAGCGGCGTACCTTCCATGAATGATAAGTTTACGTCTTCAAATTCAATAGCATCATTTAAGAACAGATAAATTTTCAGCATGGACCAGCCATGCGCGTTTCGGGTACTTAGCCCTCTCCAGTGATCCTAAATCTGAACAATGTAATATGGCCAAAGAGTGTGAAAATCATAATTTCCAAAAATGTACCAAAAGACGTAGCAGGATGGGTGGGATATGATGCTGTACGGGACCCATGTTTTAGAAATTTCATAAATGCGTTGAAAAAAAAAACGTTAACCGAGGTTGAATGAACATGGCTACACATGCCCTCGGGGACCCCTGGTCCACCAGCAGTGGCACTCGCCACGTAGCTCAAATGTTAACCGTCTTCAAATTCAATAGCATCATTTAAGAAAGGATAAATTTCCAGCTTGACCAGACATGCAAAGTTTCGGGTACTTGACCCTCGTCAGTGATCCTCAATCTAAACAATGTAAATGTCACTCAAAATTACAATTGCATGCACAAACTCAAAATGGTTCAAATTAGTACAAACAAAATGCCGTCATACTATCAAAACTCAGAAAATAGAACTCCATAAATTAAACATTCTGGAGTGTCCATTAATTAAGAGCTTGTATCCTGTCGAAATACAAATATTTACAATTACTAGTGATTTCCAATGTTAAACGCCCATTTATATATGTATTCCTATAATTCGGTTTGCCTGTTGTGAACTTTCCTTGAAGTTTTGAATGTAGGAAGAATTTACAGACGTAAGGAATATTTTGGCGATGGTACACGCAATATGAGCGATTTGACAAGTGTAGATATGAGAAATGACTGTCTTGCTTTTAGTATTCATTGGCATATATTATTCTGGTGGGCCACGTGCAAATTTTTACGAGGATCGAGAAGCATAACTATACACCCATGAACTATAAAAGTAAGGCAGTCATTTCTTCACCGTACATCTAGATATGTAAAAATCTTACTTTTGCGCTTGCTTTCCAGTTTTTAAAAAGAAGTTGAAAATCGCGCATTCAGTCTTATTGTGTTCTGATTCAATTTTTGAACATATCATTGGAACCATCACGACGATCTCCAATTGTGATGCATAAAAGCCATCGAATTTTTATCTTTTTTTTTCATGTATCTAAAACCTTAATGAAAGAGGGTTCTATTTCATAAAGATCAAATGAAGCCGATAGAATTTTGTTCTATCACCAACAAAATTGTATGGAATTCTTATACGTTGTTAGTGGACATTTTTTCATGCTCGCGGACTTCGGACATCGCATTTCGAAGGGACTTTGTCACAAACGCAAAATATAAATTCTATTCCAATATTCCAATGAACTTAGAGTACTCTGCGTGAAGAGCTTATTTCTTTTCATTTGTATAAATTCACATTGAAAGTTGTCCATTGTCATTTCGTCCATGTGTGTTCAGATTTAACGTTTCCAATCGCGTCTGATTTCTTTCATATGACCCCTAAATTGCGAAGCTCCGAAATACGTTAACTTGAAAAATGTCCAGTAAGAACTGTTCTAATTCCATTTCTTGCCATCTCGATTGAAGAAACTACATTATATATTACAAAAATATTGCTTTCCTCAAATGTTCATGTTTATACGATTATTATAGATATCATTTCAAAGCACCTTAAACTTCAAAGTTGATTTTCTCGAAAAGGGCGTACGTAATACAATCCTTGCTTTGCCGGCTGTAGCGAGCTCATGTATATTATCACCCGAGGAGTCCAACTGACATTCAGAGTGGTCGGAGCCCTGTATTCTCTAAAGAGGTTTTGACAGGGCCCGTCATGGAGTCCCGTCGTCACAATCAGTCAGAGTGCAAGAAGTAAGAATCCGCTGGTACAAGACTGTAGATTGGTCAAGTACTAAGCCAAGTGTCCGTCTGGTGACATTAGGATCAAATCTAGGGCTGTCATGGTTAACCGAAAATTCGGTTAACCAGATTCAAGCTTGGTCGGTTCGATTCGGATCGTACTTTACGGATTTCGGTTCGGTTCTTTTTTCTTTTTTTGTTATATCTGGAAATCAGTAGTTTATCAATTTTGTATGATACACAGACTGTGCCTGGGTACTTTTTTGTATTTCACCAAATGAAATGGGTTGTTTCACTTCTTGATTGTTTGTGTGGCAGGTGTAGTCGAATAAGTCTTCTTAGTGTGCTAGTTAAGTTATTTTGTTGAATGTTAATAAAATCTCGAAGCAAAATGCTTTCAAAGCAGAAAAATGAAAAAGAATGATTTGTTGATTTGTTTTTCATACCATTATTTCACTCTTTTATGGAATTAAACAACTCCAACTCAAACCGAACCGGAAAAAAAGAGAACCGTCGTTCATTCTCCTGAACCGAACCGAATCGACTAAAGGCTGAACAGTGACAGCCCTAATAATATCCTCGGTATAAAAGACGTTTAATGATTCTGACGCATTTTCGATGGTTATGTTGTATATCTTTGATCCTTCTTATTTTGTTCATTATGTCACCATAAAATGCAGGTTGTGAAATACCCAAAGTAATATAATATGTTGCTTGTATTGGTCCGAATTTCAAAAGAATTTGACTATATTTTTTGCAAAATTTCCAGGAAGTCTTTACTAGTTTGTGAAAGCGGAAACCCTGACCTAGAAGTTTTTTGGTATTTGTAAATTTACTTTGGCGATAAAGACAAATTAAAATAAAACCAATTCATGATGCGTATATATTAACATGACATAGAGTTAAACTAAACACGAAAGCATGAAAATATAGATGTACACAGGACTACATATAAAGCCTAGAAACAAATGGGTAATCTGAGCTGTCTTAGGGCAGCCATTCTAGATTTAGGAAATGAATCTCATATTATTTCTGTTGATGCAGGTATCACCCGAAAAATTGGACAGAAAACTGCATCAATGCGCATAGCGCGTTGATGCAAAAGTTTTCTGCCCAATTTTTCGGGTGATACCTGCATCAACTGAAGAAATATAAGATTCATTTCTTATCATTTTATTATCATCTATTTATGGAAAACGGACTTTTTCCTTGGATCTAAAAACAATCAATCACCGCATTATATTTTCGTAAGTCGGAGGGTTTCGCAGTGATACGTCTGCCAAAACAAGTTATGGCAGTCGCCATGATCCAAACAGCGAACGATCGTCCCTCTATATCTTTGAAATAAGGACCAGTTTGAGCAAATTCTACATGCATTGTTAATTTTTGAGTAAGTAGAATAGAAATGGTACCCTTGAAATGATACGCAAACATCAACAAATTGTATTTTCAGCAAGGAGTTCATTCGTGTTTGAGGGCACCCGCGGTTCTGAAAATACTTCTATAAATAGACTTCCGTGAAAAATTGTGTTGATCGATGTATCAACAAAATTTCTTAGCCAATCAGAATCTTCGTTTCTTGAAAATGACAATTGAAATTAAATGATATATTGTAAAAATAGTGGATTTCCCATGTTGAACGCCCATTAGACAACCAGAATTATATAGGGAATAAGTGTCCTAATTTGTGTTTTGTTACGGGTATGCAACACACAGCAAGTGCATTTATCGTACATGCAATGCGCCATAGCGCATGTCATACGATAAATGCACTAACTGTGTGTTGCACATTGCCGATTGCATGCCCATTGGTCTCGTTGGTTTATTTGTAGTCATTTATGCTTGATGATTCTATGTCATTTGGAGTTCATTGTACCATTTCCGTCTCATTCTGCATTGTGTCTGCTTTGTGTCTGCTTTTCAGTGGATGTTTTGGGGTTTTGCTGTTGGTGCTGCAACCGAGTGTTGTTGAAGATCCCCTCCTTTCTTGCATACCCGTAGCAATACACAAATTATGAAATTTATTTTATATCTTATATATGCACCACAATTGTCTGTTAAATTCTTGTTTCCTGAAATCGCGTTTTTCTAGGTAAAAAGGTGACGTTAAAATTCAGGTTACCATGGGTTAAATTTGCAGGTTAGAACAGTCATCGCGGCATGTTTCTTTAGATCTAATACATTTTACATGTACGTCAGGAGCTTTTTCATGCAAAAAATTGAAAACACGTTCCTTTCGATATTTTCATCTCAGGGATTTACATTGGTCGTGCATATGTTCTAATAAACGGGTTGCCTATGTGACGATACATCCAATTTTTGGACGTAGGGAGAATTTAGCAACCGTTACGTTAGAATACTTTTGATGCTGTTATTCTCTATATAAGCGATGTTTGTGCAAAGTTAAAGTGTCTAATATTTCGAAAAATGTAAATATAAGAAATGATTGTCTTACTTTTGGTTTCCATGCTTACAATTAATTCTGGTTAGCACATGTGCATTTTTTCCGAGAATTTGCACGTGGCCAACAAGAATTTTACGACCCATGGACACCAAAAGTAAGGCAGTCAATACATTTAATTCGGAGATGTCAACGTTTACACAACCTCGCCAAGTTAGGTTAGGCTAAAACAAGGCATATTAAAATAGCCAATACTACAAAAATGTAGAATATACATCCCTCCACTATAATTTTTAATAACTTTTATTTCACTATACTACTGAATCGACCCTACAGGAAATCTGAAGCTGTGCACTCTTTGTTAGGTAGATGCACAAGAATCAAACAGTCAATCTAGAGGGCACTTCTACAATAAAGTTGGCTGTGTCTGAACATCACTTTGGCATAGAGTGCCACTGATGAGGATTTACTAACCGAAACACGTGTCTGGTGCATTAAAATGGGTTTCATTTTAAAATTTAAAATTAAAATTTTCTTCAAGAAAGTAATTAGTTAGAAACCTTCCATCTTTAAAACAGATGAAATGTAAATGGATAGCAGAAGCATACGGGCGAACGAAATTCAGTCCGTGCTTTGCTGGCTGGAGCGATTCTGATTCATCAATCACCTGAGGAGTGTGACCAACTTTCATAGAGGATAGGTGGTCAGGGCCCTGCATTCTGTGACAAGTTTTGGAAAATATCCGTCATTGAGATACGTCGTCCAAGTAAGTTGGTATACATAAATACGATGGCCCATTTATGTTAATTGCTACAAGCTTTGACCTCAGATGCAAAAAATAAAAATTCTTAATTGGGTTCTCAAACATATCTAAGATGTGTAAAAGGCTTGTAATGTAAATTTCGAAAAAAAAAAATCATGGAGATCTTTATAGAAAAAAAAATGTGTTCGAATAATAGTACGCCCCAACGTCGTTGAACTTTATCAAGTTATCATGATTAATATTTTGGTTAAGGCCCATACCAGTTATCATGATTAATATTTTGGTAAAGGCCCATACCGGGTAAAACCAAAATATTAATCATGAGATATTTATTCAGTTAACTACGTATTTCTCTCTGGTTATCTATCAATTGTTGATTAGTTGATTTCTTTGAATATTTCTATTTATCATCTCCTCCTTTTTCTAAACCTAAAGTGTCGGTGTCATTCAAGATGGGAAGTTTACCGCCAAAAAGGTGGGTCCCTGTAAAGTGCGAAACGAAACAACAACGAAACGAAACGAATCAAATCGAAACGAAACGAAACGAAACGAAACGAAACAGATCAAAACGAAACGAAACAGATCGAAACGAAACGAAACAAAACAAAGCGAAACGAAACAAAACATAAATTTTAAGGAACTTGAGAAAAATTGATGAAAGTGCAAAGAACTAGCACAGATGTCAATATCTGCATATGTTATTACCTTCAACCATTAGTTCTTGTGGCTGGATGGTTTTTCAAAGGATAATATATAACGGTATATATCACAATTGCATTTTAAAGGATTAAAGGAGAGTGATCATGAACGGGATGAATAACCTCCTAGGCGGAAAAAATATTATTTAGCAGGGAGGAGTCTAGTACAGAGGAAACGGAACTGTTCCGTTATGTGTATTTGAAAACTTTACCAGATGGGGAGAGGGGTACATTTCGTTTAAAAAAGGATTATAGATTTTTTTTTTTTTTTTTGCTGAATTGTGCCCCCCCCCCCCAGTTTTATGATCTCATTACGGTGTCATAGCGTGGTTTTCTATCCCCTCCCCTTTATTCCTCTTAAATACATGAATGACATTTGATATTTACTTTTTTTAATTGTCAACTTTGACTCTGTCAGGAAACCCTCTCGGCACTAGTTACAAATGTAGAACTCTTGGATTAAGGCAATATTACATGTTACTCTTGTCTTTTAATATTCGTTCTTGGAAATTTTTCTTTTCTCATATTCTTAAAGTTTTATGTTTTGTTTCGATTCGTTTCGATTTGTTTCGTTTCGTTTTGTTTCGTTTCGTTTCGTTTCGTTTCGATCTGTTTCGTTTCGATTTGTTTCGTTTGGTTTCGTTTCGTTTGGTTTCGTTTCGCACTTTACGGGGACCCCAAATAGGTATACATATACCCGACAAATGCGCATTTCATTTGTGATAAGAATTTGTTTTGCCTCGGATTTATTTGTCTAGAATTGTCCACATTCTTTTTTTTTTTTTTTTTTTACTTTTTCAATTTTGCTAATTCGAAATAATTTTGAATTTGTTTGTTTGCTTGGTTTTTTTTTTTTTTGTGGTTTGTTTTTGTTTTTGTTTTTTTTTTGGGGGGGGATGTTTTATTTATATTAACAGATACATGTATTTTTAACTAAAATATCTCGGATATTTTACGTTAACATAGTTAATGTTTGTTAGTTTTTTTTCTTTTACTTATTATTCATTTATTTATTTTTTACATATACATGTATGTTTTCGCATACTATTTTCTTGTAGTTTACAATGATTTTAGCATGACATCCTATATAGATAAATAATAAATATTTTATTTGTGCAAAACCTTCACATGTATATAAATATATATATATATTTGTTTTCTTTTGACCTACGAATACCTTTGACTGGAGGACGTCCAAATCAATTATTTCATAATTAATGAAGTATTTACACGTAAATCGAATTTTGTGTAAATCAATTTAAGAAAAAAAAAATGGATCATTTGACTTGGTGAATGAATTTCTTGAGTGATAAAACGTACATAACTTCCCCAACATTCTTCTCGTTTTATGTTGAAAATTACAAAACAGTAAGATCTTTTAACAAAGCAGACTTTACCAACAAAAACCGATTGTAGAATATTGAAATAATTAATTAAACAATCTTTTAAAACAAATAATTTTAAACAAATTCTAGAACATGTGGCTTTATAATTTATTCCTAATGAAAATTTCATCGATTATCTTATGACTTTATCCATTATAGCCAAATACCTCATATTGTCACGTTTCGTTCCAGATGATTGATTTTACAAGTGCCCGGATGAAAGACGGGACCGCAAATCCGGAATCTGTAATGAAAACTCAAGGGTGCATCAATCTGCTGTATCAATCCTTAATTTTCCATTTAGCTCGAATCTGAAATAAATATTTCCCTTATTATTTATTATTCTTAATGTGCATATCGCTTTTTTTTCATAAATATGTGGCATTAATTGCTTACTTTATTTTATTTGAAAACTTATAATTTCAAAGAAAATTACAGAATAAAACCCTGGAAATGGGGTTATTCAGAATGCTGTGTCCCTTCTTAAGTTCATGATGTATTCTTGTGGATTTTATTTTTTTCATGAAAAAAAATTGCACGGTAAAAAAAATTCTGTAAATTTTACTCCGTAATTCCTGCCTTTTCTTTTTTTTTCTAGATTACATTTTAGACTTTTATTCTGAACATATATACGATTTTCAACACTTACAACATATCAAATCGTAAGTAAATAAGACGAATCTTAAAGATGTAAATTGTAGGGAAGCGCTTATTTCGGTCATTGAAGACATGCTCAAAATGTTCTTATATGTCCATATTTGATATGCAATACATACACAAAATAAAACTATCGTTTAGAAATAAACATATGCGCTATAATATTAGAACTACTCGATTATTTCAGTTATCAGTTTTCTCAATGACCAATCTTGTTACAAATTCCAGATAAGAGAATGACGTACAGGCCTAATATTTGCTTTTGCAGGAATAGTCCCGCCCCCTTTCCAGTTTCGGACAAAATCTATATATAGTCAAAGCTTTAGTTGCAAATATTGGGATTCGGATGTAGAAAGTTTTGAAATAGTTTCAAACAGCATAATTTCTTCTTTTTTGGATTCTGTGTGTATCATAACATATTGTAAACTAGCAAGAAAGAAGTAGAAGGAAAGTTGTGCAAGAATTTGTTTGTTGGTCTTGAGTTTTGGAAACAGCGTATGAATTCTTGTACATGTACATGTATACCATTGCCTCGAATATAAGAATGGACAACTCGGAAATCTAAGTTTTATATCTATTTAGAAGACACATGCAGACATAGGGAAATATGAAAATGGAATCCCGCAAGTCGTTCAGTATAGATGCTTTGCTTTCAAAAGACGGAAATGTGTCAACTAACAGGGACAGTGCTATTCCCAAAGGGACAGACTTTCAAAAGCGTACTGCAAATCTTCAGCGTGTATTAGATCAGAGATTGTCAAACCAAGACGTTTTGGACGGCAAACAAAACATTCCGAATTCTCCATCCGTATCACCTCGGCCATCATCGTCTTGTTCCAGCAACAGAAGTTCTAACAGCCCGGATTCTCGGACTTCACCTTCAAGTGCAATGGGTTTTCCAAACGGTGCCATAATACCCAAACCGGGTCTGTTAAATCCGAATCAGCACCCCGCCATGTTTCATCAAAATCCTATGTTGATGAACGGACACCATCATCTGTACGGCTTTGGAGGTCAGCAAGGTCACCATCCGGGGCTTCAGATGCTGGCAGGAAGTGCTTTTCATTCACCGGCCGACCAGGCTTTCAAACTTTCACAAGCCCAGAATTTACAGCCGTATTTGAATGAATGGTTCGCTAGAGGCGGCGTGTTCATGCCACGCATGATGGATTATACAGGTAAAAAAAGGAAAAAATCTAAATTTTGAAAATTCAGACATAGGTGAATATTGTGCCAATAAATATTCAACTTATAAGTACGGTGTCGATATTATACAGCGCCGTATATTCATGTCATAAATAAAATTCCTGTTATGTCATAAAATCTTTAAAAATAGAATGCCCAGACTGTTTAACAATGAAGTACAAAACATGCTATTGAAATCGAATCTATGAAATTAAACAAAAATTAATTACTGCACAAACCATTAATATAATTTGTCAAAGCATGTGTATATGACATTGCATAATAATTAATTGCATATGACATTGGATAAAAATAAATTGCAGAAACAAACAAAAACTGTAGCAAAAAGAAATGCTCATAAAAGAAAATAATACATAAATTGGAATGGGAAAATTAATATCAAAGATATATAATGAAGAAGTATGAATGTGTTAAGATTCGATTAACTTTTGCTCGATAACACTGATGTACACGTGCTTTTATTAAATCATCATTATGTTTTTGAATTTTATTTTTACATGTATATGTAATAAATAATATTTTGTATTTAATTCATCCACTTATAATCTTTCTTGGCAATTTTTCTCGTATTAATTCTTTTCCAATGATGTATTTTTCATTATCTATTTTGATTGATTTTTATATCTTAACTTCATCATTTTTTCTTTGTTTGTTTTGCTTTCATCACGAATTTTTAATTTCCTCCTTTCCTTTCATTTCCTTATTTAGATCTTTCATCGTTAATGTTATCAACAAACTCAATCTTTTTCTGATTCCAAAATACGAAACTACCAAGAAACATGTCTCCGGTCACAACGGGAAGTCCCGTGTGAGCGTGTAAAACACAGATCAAAACGGATTATGAAAATGTCTAAATATCAAAATTATATAAAGATAAATTAGGACTCACAGATCGAAAGTCCAAGCTCGTAAATATTTCCCCGGTCAACCCAAAAATCCTATATGCAAAAAGTTTTGATAAAATAATGCCCAGGATATGTTTAAGCCTAATATGTTTACATTGGATTTATTTATAACAGAAAATCTGTTGATTTGAGTGGTCTAAATCTATCTACAGTATCCCACCAGTTTGACGATTGTTCTGTTTTGACATTAACTTGTTTGTAGTAAGGAATTTGTTTTATCAAAAATTTAATCTTTGTCTTTTTGATTCTTAATTTTTGAAAGTGCACATTTTGAAAAAAAAAAGTTATAAGGGGTTTTAAGTTCATTTATTAGTTTTAAAGCCGACCCTAATCTTACCATAATTTAAGAAAAATTGAAGGTACGTTCAAGCTTTCATTTATTGAAATGATTATATCCTTTTTTTTTTGAAGTTTTAGGAGGTTGATACATCTTCAAGTTGTATAAAACATAAGCAGAAAAAGCCAGAAAACGTTAGATGTCACATTGGATATACACGTAAAAATCTTATTCTAATTTAAAATCTTTATCCTCCGATCGAAATTTAAAAAAAATCCATAAAACTGAAAATTAAATAATTAACAATACTTGTATATGCAATTATGAAGAGGAAATAAAGAGAACAACTGAAATATGTAAAGGTTCCAACAAATAAAGTCAATTTGAAATATTCTAGAAATATATTATACAAAATGTAAGTCGTAAATACTATTGCATAGTATTGAATACTATTTTCAAAATAACCCAAGAAAAAGGTAGTAAGACAAAATGATGCAAAAAATCATTAAACTTATTATGTATGTGTATAACTATACATATCCCTGTAAATACATTGATTTTATCAAAATAAGTAGAATAAATAGATATGTAAGTGCCTCGTAACTCGCTGAAATATAAGCTCTTATCCATGTTCTTTTTTTTTTCATTCAAAATGTACAGCATGCACGTGACACTCTGACCGCAGATTTAAAATTTTCCTTTCTCAAGTATCAAATATACAAAGAAAGGAAAAATTAATTGATTTTATCCTATACATATGTTGAACTTTTCAATTGAAATGTTCAAGGTTTGTTTTGTTTCGTTTATTTATTTATTTATTTATTTATTTATTTATTTATTTATTTATTTATTTATTTATTTATTTACATGTATTTATTTATATATTCATCTACTGACGTATTTACTTATAAACTGACTTATTTACTTATTTTCATAAATGGGGAATGAATGAAAGTGTGTATAATTATGTATATGAGCTGATCGAATCTCGATGCCGTTCATTTGCAATGTACACAGGTTTACGTCTAGACTTGCTGATTCTCGGTCAGTTAGGAAGTGTTACATGTAGCTCCAGCAATCCGGATTGCTACACCACCTTTCACTCAATATGGCGATGCTTAGTCGGCTCATGTCCCCCTTTGTCATGAATCAAACTTCCTGAAGGCAAAAAATTAATATGCATTCTTGTAGAGTCTTAAGGAGGGTCCAGACCCCAAACCATCGCCCTATTCCGTCTATTCGGAAACCCCTTACTCTATGTATGTAACGGTCACTCGGAACCCTATCTTCCATAGTATAGTCTAGATGGATTAACATTAATCCTTTTTGCCGAGAAATATCAAATTTTCAACATCGAGTCTGAATCATTCAAACGGTAACGGTGCGGACAACAGGTAAATAAAGCGCGTTACTCGCACCTGGAATAGGTCAATATTGAAATTTATTGACCTTATCTTATCGTATCCTTTGAAATGCTACCTTGTTTGGTAAATCCCGTGTAAAACCAATTATCTACGGATTAATCCTGCTAAGCGCTACTTCAAGATACTATTGCAAGGTACATACATGTACCCCAATGTGTCGATGACAGGGAAATGTTTGAATGTTTTTAGTGTTTGAAAATGCAAAATCAAAATTAATGTTTCTTCCAAGGAGAAGAAATATCACTCTTAAAATGTTACAATCTTAGACTATTGTTACCAAATGAACAGGATTTTCCGTGAGGTACTAATTTTCGGGGTTTTTTTGCGGATAATTTTTATAACATTCCCATGTAGTTTTCGAGAATTTTTAAAGATTTTATAAGAGGTTATTGAAGACAATGAACATAAGTTATTTTTTTAATACACCGTTAAATATTTAATTGAACAGTAACCGTAAATTTATCATGAATGATACGGAAAGTGACGTGAGATCTTTGATGGATATTTATTAAATGCAAAATCTGTTTTGTTCAAATTCATATCTTAAATTCTATTCGAAAAATCGGGGGGGGGGGGGGGAATTGCAAAATTTGATATGTGCAAAAATGAAAACACATTGTTTTGAAAGTTAAAATCGTGAATTTGATTTTAATGCAGTTGAATTCGAAATGCGATTATGGTGAAAAGTAAGTCAGAAGACTTCAAAATAAGTTTGACAACGAATGAAAAATACGATAAAGACAGGAGTCAAAGATATTGAAAGTTCTTAAGACATCCAACTCTAAAAAAAATCTGTTTTTAAAAATGATAAAAGTGCATTTCTTTAATATAAATAAAGTTTCTCTGAAATGATTTTTTGTTCTCTTGAAACTGGGCAAGAATTCAAAGTATGAAATCTTTAATGTCCGGGACTAAACGAGTATCAAGAATGTGACAATCAAAATGGCGATTTTTGACCCATTATGGCAATGTTTACATCTGAAATCCGAGTTAAGCATTTTTGATATTTTTCACTCAAGAAATTAATAAAATACAAGTGTTGTCCCTTAACCCATTGTTATCACGGCCAGCGCCTTAAGTCGGAGCTGACAAGTGCAACATCTTATTCTGAAGGACCTCTTTCCAACAGTCCTTGGAATCACAATGATTGACACATTTTAAGTCCTTTCATGATAAAGTGGACAAAACTTTACTTCTTTTCTTTCCCTTTGTTTGAATAAAACAATAATTTGAAATGAAAGTCTATAAAATATCAACGACAATTTGTACGAATCGAACTCTGTATGATCATTGATCGAATTTTCGAAGGAATTTTGAAAAAGTTATTTTCTTCTAAGTTTAACACAAAAAAGGAAATGACGTAGTTCCGGTCTAACGACTAGTAAGCCATAAACCAATGCATAAAAAGTGTTTGAATATTCTTACAAACGCACATTCTCTACCCAAAGATGCATTTAATCTACCTAGACTAAGTCTTCATCTGAATTTCTGAAAATTTAAAGTTTGAGAACGGATTGTTTCTGATATCATGTTTGTTGTTTTAACGGTGGCAAGCTGGGTATTTCTGGTGACGCGTAAGGCATTACATGTATAAGAAAAATGGATGTTTACCATAACATTAAAATTTAATGGTCGCAAACATAAAATAGGGATCTAGTTTATTCTTATTCATTTCACATTTGCGATCTAATACAAAAAAACGTAATGTTGGTGACGTTAACGGAAAATATGTTCTCGTTTCACTACCGTTACGAAGGAATAAGAGCAAATAAAGAACAAATGAATTGCAGTTCGAATTTAGCGTAAATCGCGGAGTATTTGTGAAAGCCATATGACGCTCATATATTATACAGATCACCTTTCTAGCGTATGAACGCAACAGCCACGCAATAGTCGTATTAATCGTAAATTCGGTGCAGCATAGCAAGCTGCATTTTTCATAAGCCTATTTGGGGGGGGGGGGGGGATTTTGGACACTTTTTGGGCACTCGTTGCTGCCGCAAGTTTGTCTAACTGACTGATGACAAGTTCCCAGAATTTTCAGACGAAGCTGCCGATAATTTTTGTTGTTGTTTGCGGTGCATTTCTCAAAAATCAGCCGTACGACCAACTTGCCGCTGTATATTTCAGCCTGACATGTTGTAATGACCGCCCATTATTTATTTATTTATTTATTTATTTATTTATTTATTTATTTATTTATTTATTTATTTATTTATTATTTATTTATTTATTTATTTTATTTTATTATTTTTTTTTGATTACGTATAGTTAGAAGGTTCGTAATAGAGAGTCGTACAATTGTTTTAAGAATTATTTGAATTCGCAATTTGTCTAAAGCAACGCAGACAATAAATCCGTTTGAACAAAAGTATCTTCCATCGTTTTTGAAATTTCATTGGTTCGGAACATGAATTTTCAGATCATTAAAGGAAATTCGATTTGAAATAGATCTACATGCGTTTATAACTATAAATTCATAAAGATAAGATAATGCATCATAAAACTTGTCGTACAAATATGAACAAAATTTTGGAAATTTTTAATTTATATAAAAAAGTCATGCTTTATTTTTGAGACATATGATAGTTAGAAATGCATAATTCTAAATGTTTGAGACTTCAAGTACGTTCTACCTCTCTGTTACCGTCAGTTGGTCATTGAGAAGGTGGGCAATTTCAAGTAGCATAGTACTCAAAATTATACATAATAAACTATTCTCCTGACCTCCGTCTGTAATATGACAGTGCAAACCATGCGTTATCTCCACCAAATTCGATTTAAATCGGATTAAGATCGATAACAAATTGTCCCCTTTTACCATCTTATTCAATAACTTATCCCTAACAATCTTGAATAAACAAGCCCTGCGTGATACGGAACCGAGCAGTACGGATTGATGTTACGAAGTTTTTATCAAATCATGGTTTGTGAATTAGTGGACATACGAGATAACCTCTATGTATGGACAATACTATACTTTGATCTCGAACTCGAATATTATGTTGCTCAATATGTCCTTGCTAGTAATGTCAACAAACAACTTGATTCGTAAATATCATTTGCACCTCTTACAGTACGCTCAACCAGTTACCTTATCCGGAAACATTTTTCCGACTGAAAATTCAGAGCCTAAAATATATAAATATAAAATCAGAAATTCACATTTATCATTTTCTTATTAGATATTCATTTTAATTGATTTTCACAGTTAAAAATATTCTTAAATTCGCCATTTCCTGAAATATAAAAGTTTTTTTATCGATCTATCGATCCTACAACACAATATCTCAGACAAATATTTTTTGTGGTCATACTGCAAGTATTAACGGGAAGGAACATTCTTCTATAGTTTTGTACGAGCACCTTTTCAAGTATTACACACAAACCAACTGTGAAGACGGGATTCCATGAAGAGATCTCCAAATCACACCAAGGAATGTTGCGTCCTGATCTCTTGTCATATCTGATACTTGGTGTTTGACCATGAGCTCGCTTTGGCCAGCAATTTCTTGTATGTCCATTATTTTTTATTTCAAATCGCTGTTGATTAAATTTACGAGTACATGGTTGTTATGTTAACTAAGATCCCTGCTTTTTACGTCTTTGTTTTTGATGTCATCTACAGTAATAACTGTATGTATCAGGAGATCTCTGTGTATCCGGCTAAGTGTTTGGGTTTTGTGCTTATAATCCGGATAATCACATCATTAATCATAATATAACTGATGGCGTCGTAAGTCGGTGCCTGGTGAACGTTAGTCTTCCATGTTTTAACATTGCCATTCCTGTTTAATTTATGCTTTGGTGAGTAGGCTTTGATAAAAGTTAATACGAGGGGCCCCTGGACTATGCCAAATTGCTAATGTTTTTTTTTTTTTTTTTTTTTTTAATTTTTACTAAGTTACAACTTTCTCAAAGTCATAGACCTGATTCCGATGACTAGACTGAGCGCTTCCGTGATCCGTTCAAAAACACCATAAACATTTTGTATTTATTTTCTTTTCTAGTCCATAAACATTTTGGGTTTTTTTTTATCTTTTCTAGTAGAAAATTACTATGTACACGTATCATCACATTAATTAACCATTGCTTCTAAAACTTTATTCTGAATTCATTTATGCTCTTTTTTTCTTAGACGTTCAACGTCAACGGCACTAATGCGGATATTGTCTACGTTTAATCAACTATTAAAAAGCGCCTTTTCATTGAATCAAAATCGTCTCCTTTGAGAGTTACTTCATTAGCTAATTAGTTCAATTTTTGATAGCTTAATTGTCTAATCGTCAAGTTTTCGCCACTTTCTTTATTGTTATTAGACCACACTTTTCTTTCACATAGTCATTTATTTGATCGACTGCCTCATATTCATTTGAGAAGTCGGCATTCACATGGTAATGTTATTAATCTACTCGGGCTCCTATTTGCCGAGAAGTTAAATACAAATAGCGCTAATGTAAGGCTAAATCGGCTGTCCGCTCCGACTAATAGCGCGCGAATTGAAAATTAAATTAGCAAATTGCGCACTCTCCGGGTTCGGGATATTCGTTTAATTTCATCTTGATGGGCAACTTTGTTGACATTTTGAGATTGAAAAGTTGAACCCAGCTGTCTAATTCAAGGCACTAACATTGATAATGAAATTTTACTACCAAATTTCTCCCTCATTTCACTCCATTCGCGTTGTGATGAATTAATAGCTGCGTCCCCGATGAATTAGCTCTCTCAGCGTCGAATGCCGATACACAGGAAGTAATATAGTGGTCAGAATGATTCCGGAGAAATAGAGAACACATTACACGGATTTATCAGATTAGCACATTCAGACAATTTTCTACCTTATAAAGCTTGGATAAAATGAGAAAAGGAAGCATCCACTTTGTAAAGTACAGAACCAATTCAACGTTAACCACATGAAAGAAATTGAAAATAAAGCAAAAACAAAATAAACCGAAACAAAAGTTAAAAAATTCTTTGAAACAAATTTTTTCATGTGAGTAAAGAGAATGGGTAATATGATAAACAATATTATTTTTGTGCAATTTAAAGCGACGTTTATGAAGATAAAAACATAAAGCTCAAAACAAAATTAATCCAAAACAAATAGACAAACCAAAAATTGATAAAGATACTATTAGTAAGGAGACAAATGATGTATTTTCTAATAATTTGGTTAATCAACCTAGAAATATTCTTACGCTTCGTGAAGCAAAAATATCAATTTGAAATCATATCATAAACTAGATTATATCACAAGCAGAATGACTACCCATTCAATCATATGTCCAAATCCATTGACGCGTTCGTAATTTTTTTCTGCGATGACGATTAGGATACTCTCAAACAAATTGGCTCTGTAAACATACACAAAATGGCCCATGTTTCTCCTAATGTGATTGGGGCATCAAATCATCCCTTCTTGCGCGCGAATTTTTCGCGACGTTGGCAAATTAACCGACGAATTAGCATTATTGGCTTGGTGAGGAAAGATTCAATGAGTTGGAATGTAATTTATAGAATTTTCCGCTATAAAAGAACAACAGCTCCCAGATTAATCGGCTCTTTGTTTACGAAAGCTTCTCGGTAATAAAGATCTTCGAATCTTCATCACACAAACGTTTGCATTTATTTGTTTTGTGATGAAATATGACAGACGGGCGCTCGCCGGCTCCTTAAGGCGCAAAGTGCCTGTGATGTTTAATTAAGTTTGATTAAAGGATGGCGGATTACGCAGAGATTAGCTGTATACAAGATGCAATTAATTAAGAACGGATGTCGTTAAGTGGCCATTTTGGATGATGCATCATGACTTTTGTTACCCCGATTACAATCTATGCGTTGGTGGCAAAAAAAACCCCTGTATTTATTTGATGTGCAGTTTAATAATTATGTGGTATTCTGAATAAAAACCTGGACTATTAATTATGAAATTTAATATAGAGTTGTACATAGAATATAGAAAAAATATGAATCTATGAAGAAGTTGCATTGTTTTGAAAAGAAACTATTATTGATTAAGTCAACAGAGCACAAACAGCGTATATTTTTCTTTACGTGTTATATATGTCTATCAATTTCAGTTACTGCATATTCTTTTTAAAAATTGAATATTGTTGAAATCTTAAGCTAGTTGACGCGGTTGAAGTACTTTTATATTTTGCCGATATTTCTTCCGTCATACATGATACAGGAAAAACGTGAAATAGAATATACCGTGTACATAATGAATAAAATACGGATGAATTGATAAAATGAAAAGAAAAAAATACTAGTCTAGAAGAAAGATAGATAAAGAATGAAGGGAAGAAATAAAGGGAAAAGGAAGGAAAAAGAAAAGGAAGGGATAAAGAAAAGGTAAAGAAGATATTGTATTTTAGATATCTATTTTTCATTAATCTAATTGCTTACAGCACAACAGCAGTCGGGACTTCTCGGCAAAACTCGGAGACCGAGGACAGCCTTCACAAGTCAGCAACTATTGGAGCTTGAAAGACAATTCAAAATGAACAAGTACCTGTCCCGACCAAAACGATTTGAAGTGGCAACATCGCTCATGTTAACAGAAACACAGGTACGTACGTAATGGAAGTTTAGAATAAGGAATTTTCATACGACGTCTTCATCAAGCGGACACCTCTCTAGAACGAACAGATATCCTTAGACCCTTCATTGTCCGCTTAATGCAGGTTTTCCGGTATGTTACTCATACGTGTGTGTTCCGCTGTGATCACGACAAAGTTGTCGTGTTGGGGATCTCCTCCTTATCTTATAAATTAACATAATTAACGTAAAATCAAATCTTTTGATAAAATGAAAGAACGTCATGAAATTAGTGAGTTAAAAAGGGAAAATCAATGAATTTATCGCCGCACATTTGCAGGTCAACTAAGATGATTCTTCTGAGAGAAAAGATGTTGATTTTGTATGATAATTTTAATTCCTTTAAGATAAATAAATATAGCAACGGTACATCTCTAAATCCTTCCATATTCGCCTCCCCCCACCCCCCCCCCAAAAGAAAACTCCAATAGCAAAAACAAAACTAACAAAAAATCAAAAGGATACAAAAACACCCTTCCCCCCAATCGTTATTAGTGGGATATTAAGATAGATGGAAATCATTGAATTTCTTAATAACTTAGCAGAGTTTAAGGATTTTTAAAATTCCTAGGTAACTGATTTACTAAAGTTTAGACTGCTCCAACAATGCATGTTTAATTTCTCGACATGTTGGTGCAAACGCCTCCCTTGGCGCTATCAGCATCATTACTTATCTTTCACAACATGCGAAATGTTGATAAGACAACTCGTTCTCAATTATTAGGAAATTTATATCACATTCATCCCTAATTCCTTTCTGATTTACAAGTGTGTCACCTACGTTATGAGGGATTAGTGCGATATGGTCGTCAGAATCATACAATACTTCGGAACTTTACTAATCCACCCCTACTTAACACAGCATGGCGAACTCTATTAATCGAGATCGGAATTAGAATGTAAACACATCATTTTGAATTCAAAGAGAGGCTGAGTATGCAGAGGATCAAAATCAGCCAATCAAAAGCATTGTAACAGCGACAATCGAATCAAGAGATTAACGCCTTGTCGCGAGATTTTGAATTAATGGTGTTAGGGAGAGAGTTAGCTATTGTGTGTGGAACATTTGTTTGATAATATTGAAATACAGTTTCGATTATCACAATATCTAACAATGGAACACCTGTACTATGCATAGGTAAATTTTCTGAGTCAAAATATTTGCAGAAAGTTGCGAAGCGTCATTTACTTAATTTACGATCCCGAATAGGTGTTTTGTAGGCAGATAAAGTTCAAATCACTCGATAAATGTATGGAAATAGGAAATAAAAATAAAATGATGATAAAAACAGTTCTTAGAGAACGAATACCCATTAACCTTGATAAAAAGTGTAAAGTTTAACGTACACGTACCTTTCTAGACTTTTTTTTTTGAATCTTATGTACATGTAGATGCATGTCTTACCGTTTGGAAGGCGCTCGAGCATAACAACATATTTCATGTGTTACCCCCCCCCCCCCCCAATAATAATTGCCATCGTAATGACAATATAATTTTCATTCTGCTTGTTCTAAGTAACATTAGGGGGAAAAGATTTCATATGAATTGTAGCTGAAATTGAGAAATATTAAAAAAGAAGTTGACTTGCATTCATGAAAAGAATATATATTAAGAAAATATCATGTCATTTCAGGTGAAGATTTGGTTTCAAAATCGACGAATGAAGTGGAAACGGAGTAAAAAGTCTTCGAATTTAGAAAATCGACATCATTCGGATACGAAAAAAGAAGCTGAGGACAAAACAAAGGTTAATAATACAGAAACAAACAAAACGTATGAAAAACAAAATTGTGACACGGAAATTTACGAGATGGATGACGACGATCCAGAATCGGAAGAAGTTGATATTGACGACATTGATGACGATGAATCACATGACATTGAATTGGCCAATCAAAATCTTCAAAATAGAATGCAAGCATTGGAAGCATCAAAACCGGCATTTTCTATGACTCATTGTCACAACTTTCCGAAAGAGAATATATAGCCAAATGAAGGCCATTCTACTTGTATTACATTTATACGAGAGTCTTTTGACTTCGTTAATTTTGATCATTATCAAGATTTTGCATGCTACCATTTTTGTGATGATTGAAACTTCATTGAATTCTCAAACATTGTATGACATGAATATAGAATGTTGATAAAAGTTTTGATTTGTTACCTTGGTTACCATCAAGTAAGTGTTTATTATTTCCATTGTCCATTAGTGCACGTACATTTTTATAATGTATAGTGCACAAAAAAGTCATGAATTATTATTTATTTGAACTTCTGAAGTTCTTGTTGTCATTAGTTATTTGTCAAATTGATTCATTTTACTTTCAAATTCCATGTCATTAAACATACGTGAAGCTACAAATGTATGATGTATTATATGTTATATCGATATGTCATTCAGGAGAGAGAGAGAGAGAGAGAGAGAGAGAGAGAGAGAGAGAGAGAGAGAGAGAGAGAGAGAGTTGTTGAAATACTAGTAAGATACGTTTAACTCAGCTGAGATAAAGGCTAGCTATTGTCATGCTAGCGCTTCATCTGTCGACGAGCCGTCCGTCCATCCCTCATCCTCAAACTTTTCATAATTTCCTCTTTTCTAGAACATCTGAACAAATTTTGATGAAACTCTGTAAGCGTAAAGTGCTTGTGTTGTTGTTTTTCTTTCGGAACCTTCAACAAGTGGCGCCACCACAGGCAATAGGAGAGAGGAATTATTATGGATCGGCACGAATTACAGAATCTTTTAGAGAATTTCAATATTGACTCACATGAAGGTTTGATAAAATTCTGTGCAGCGGTAGCAGAGGAGAATCAAAGAAAGAGGGAGAGATTGAAGCTATTCATTCTGTACCTAGGATTTCGTGCGGCTGCTTAGCGTAAAGGGCGATAACTCTGTGAAGAGATTAATAATAATAATAAATATGTGGAGCTATTCTGTAAATTTGACGTCTTTTGAATCAGTTAGTTGAGAGTACACTTTGGTGCACAGGAAAAGTAAAGATACAGAAACTTAAGCTATTTTGTATATTTGATTCTTAATCAGTTTCCTATACACAGTGGTACGCAAGCTATTTCATTCCATTTTACGATTAGGGTGTCTAAAATTCATATCCGATATTTTCTGTCACCATCTTATCATAGTATAGTGACAGCGTTATGAAAAAGTTGTTAAATGACGCTTTGGTAACGGATATTGAATGCCAAGTTGTCACTCCGTTTATGTCCGACGCCTAATTTTTCCTCGTTTGTAACCCCGCCACGAATCAACTTCTCATTGAACGCCAATTTTTCACAATGCTAAGGGCTAAATACCAAAAATATCTGGTAATTTTCGATAGGATACAAATTTTTCGATAGGGACACAATTCTATCTTCCTCGTTATGCCATTTATCACTATTATAGCCCCATTTTTTAATCCTTAAGTAAACACATGTTCTAAGGCGTTTCCGCTAATTGCTTTACTATCGAGTCTTGTATTATGGTTGGATCGGATAGGAATTTTCAACGCTGTTTCAATTTCTCAAATTAAGGACATTTTAATACCTAACATTGAATCCAATAACGGTCATAGAAGATTAATGTTAATCCGGAATTCGTAATGAAATATCAATCACCATGACGTAAGTAAATGCTTCGCGCTAGTGTCGAATCTTTTCGATATGCAGATGTTTCCCTCTGTGTACGAATTATTTCTACACCCTTTACCTGTAGGTTACATGTATTGACTGATATGTAGGAGATCTCCACCAAGACAACCCTGTACTGACCACAGCGGAACACACACACAATGGAAGAGATCTCCACCAAGACAACCCTGTACTGACCAAAGCAGAACACACACACAATGGAAGAGATCTCCACCAAGACTACCCTGTACTGACCACTGCGGAACACACCAACAATGGAAGAGATCTCCACCAAGACTATCCTGTACTGACCACTGCGGAACAAACCAACAATGGAAGAGATCTCCACCAAGACTAGCCTGTACTGACCGAAGCAGAACACACATACAATGGAAGAGATCTCCACCGAGACAACCCTGTACTGACCAAAGCAGAACACACACACAATGGAAGAGATCTCCAGCGAGACAACCCTGTACTGACCAAAGCAGAACACACACACAATGGAAGAGATCTCTATCAAGACAACCCTGTACTGACCAAAGCAGAACACACACACAATGGAAGAGATCTCCAGCGAGACAACCCTGTACTGACCAAAGCAGAACACACACACAATGGAAGAGATCTCCACCAAGACTACCCTGTAATGACCGAAGCAGAACACACACACAATGGAAGATATCTCCACCTAGACAATCCTGTACTGACCATAGCGGAGCACATCCACAATGGAAGAGATCTCCAGCAAGACAACCTGTACCGACCACAGCGGAACATACCCACAATGGAAGAGATCTCTACCAAGACAACCTGTACCGACCACAGCGGAACACACCCACAATGGAAGATGTCTCCACCAAGACAACCTGTACCGACAACAGCGGAACACACCCACAATGGAAAAGATCTCCACCAAGACAACCCTGTACTGACCGAAGCGGAACACAAATACAATGGAAGAGATCTCCATCAAGACAACCATGCACTGACCACAGTGGAACACACCCACAATGGAAGAGATCTCCACCAAGACCACCCTGTACTGACCACAGCGGAGCACACCCTATTGGAAGAGATTTCCATCAAGACAACCCTGTACTGACCACAGCGAAACACACCCACAATGGAAGAGATCTCCAGCAAGACTACCCTGCACTGACCACAGTGGAGCACACCCTATTGGAAGAGATTTCCATCAAGACATCCCTGCTTTGACCACAGCGGAACACACCCACAATGGAAGAGATCTCCAGCAAGACTACCCTGCACTGATCACAGCGGAGCACACCCTATTGGAAGAAATTTCCAACATGACAACACTGTACTGATCACAGCGGAACACACCCACAATGGAAGAGATCTCCAGAAAGACAACCCTGTACTGACCGCAGCGGAACACACACTCACAGGGTCCTTAAAACATAAGACAAACTACAAGAGATAACGAGATACATTAAATACCAACACAGAACGTTCCCCCCACAAAAAAAACAACAACAACCAACCAACTAACCGAACAAACGAACAAACAAAAAACCAAACAAAAACAACTAAACACAAAACAAAAACAAAAAACAAAAAACAAAACAAAAACAAAAACAAAACAAATCAAAGCAGACACATCAGAAACACGAAGGACAATACATAAGATCGGGGAACATCTGACGCTGACTTTGTACGAGCATCCCGTATAAGGTGATGTTACTAGTTATCCGGATTACGTGGACTCAACCCTCTCACTTATCCTGATACACAGATGCTTCATCGAGACTTATAGCTCGTGTGCATCGACCCTAGTAAGTGAACAACCATGAAGGGAGTGAGATCATAGGCGGAAAGATCGTCCGGATATTCTTATTATACGCTACTAAAAGATTTTTTTTAGAGGGCACATGTGAATAATTCCCAGCCGACCTTTCGGCCTGTGAGTGAGATAAGTGCCCAGTTTCACATTTTTTTTTAGATTAAATCTTTATCCTTAATAAAAGGTTCAAAAGATTTTTTTCTGTTAGATTGTATTACGTTAATTTTTCTAATATCATTTTTACCTACTAGACATAAATTCAGAGACAAAACATTGCGAACTTTAGTAAATAGCAAGAACTATGCGATAAAAAGTTTCGGATATTCCTGAAGGTTTTCGTCAGAAGTTTTGTGAAATTGGCTGTAGGTGCCCAGAAAGCATTATCCGTCACTGCGCTCAATGAATGATGACAACCCAGAGACTTCTACAATTTCTAATCCATGTTGTGCATGCGGGTTTCGCTGAGGTCATTCCAACCTGATATCTTTCCGCTCGTCTCATAAGCCGAAATAATATTTTAAAGGAGACGCTACGAAAATGAACTCTTACTCAAGATTGAACTCTTTTTTTTCATACACTTTAAGGTAGAGCATCCCTCAGGTCTCAGATGCTCATATTTCCTCAATAACAACTTTTACAATATTTTCTTTTCCATAAATTCAAAGATTATGTTAAACCTGATAATTATACAAACAAAATATAATTCATGGTTCATATTATACCGAGAACTTAAGCCGTTTGAACTTTAACATTGGACCCTATGGGAAAGGTAAGAAAAATCCCTTTTTAGAGGTGATAAAATGTAACTGTAAAGTTTCTTTTTCCAAAACCATGTTAGGTTGATAATCTGAACAATATACTGAAGAGAAAAAAAAAATAGGGTTTCCAGGCAAAAAAAAAAATCTCCAGGAATTCTGACCTGAGGGATACTCTATCTTAATAAGCATGCAATTTCAAGCAATATAATTCTGCCATGATGTTCAGCACGTTTAAATTTTATCATAGCAAACAAACCGTTCTACGGATCTCCAACAGGACTCGGTGGCAGCACCCGCAGACAACAAACAAAGGGGGGGGATCTCCAACAACACAGCACCCACAGCAAAACCCCAAAACACCCAATGCAAAAACACAGAGCAGACAAGCACAGAAAGCAAAACACAGAAGCAACATAAGACATCAAGGGGACAAGGAAGACTAAATGCTTAAGAGGTCATCAAAGAAAGGAGAGAATATCAAACAAAACTCGGTTGCAGCACCTATAGCATAATACCAAACACCCCATGCAAAAACACAGAGTAGACACGCACAACAAGAGACGCAAAAGGAACAAGGAATACGAAAACACAACAAAGAAACATCAAACACAAAAGACTACACATAAACCAACGAGACCAATGGGCAATCGGTACCGACTAAGGACGTGCGTCTGCCACGACAGTAGCAAATGGTGTGGTTATCCGGATTACGTGTGCACAACCCTCCTATTTGTTCGGTTACCCAGTTGTCTCGAGGAACGAACAGTTGTCGTGTATAAGATGACGACACAAACCAGACAGCAAATTATAAGGGTCAAAACTTAGATGTGAAAAGCTTTCAAATCTTGCATTAGGCCATCTTTTGTTTTTATTCTGTTTTGCGTCCTTTTGAAATTGAGAAAACTACCAGCCAGCCAGGGAGAAAAACAAACAAGCATATAAAACAAAGTTGCAATTACAAATTCTGTGACTATGTGAAATTTGACAGAAATTTGTTTCATTTCATTATCAACAGAATTAAGACAGCAAAAGAATGATAGATAATGCAATGTCTTGATTTACTGCAGTTCTTTTACATTTTACACACAAAAAATAATAATAAAATGAAGCTATTTCTCTATAATAAATTTTTGTTGAAAACACATTCAATTTGCAAAAGATTGTATTGTTTTAATTTTGTTATGTTTTATGACTTTGGGCTCAAAACCTATTAGAACGAGGACGCAAATCAGAAAATAACAAAGAAATGGCCTTAATAGTAACAAAAAATGTTGGGAAAATGACAATTTTATGTCATTGGTCCATTAAACAAATTATATCTCGATTCCGAATTTGCCATTATGTATATATTTGTACCTTCAAAGTAAAGGTCATTACGTTAAAACATGCTTCAAATTAATATGAGAAAAATACACAGACATGGCAAATATGGATAGCATACGGTACACAAAGTTTGAATATGTCTGCGTTTGATGAAATAATAGGATTTATCTATTACATCAATTCATCGCAGTCAAAGTCAATGATTATACCATACAGAAATGCCATTGTCCCGCGGTCAGAAGGTTTTGGCTGTTTTGAAACCTTAACGGATTTCGAAAATTTATGAAATTATCGATTGGTCCATTTTGTTTGTTCTAAGATGGGACAGATATCAAGTTATGACTCAAGATAATCTTTTAAAAACAATAAAAGATACTATATTTCCTATACGCGGAGTCTTTTCCCACATTAAGAAGGGAGATGGCTCAAGGGGGATTACTCTGCAGATAATGAACGCCTCTAAATCGTATCAATTGGAATTTTATGGAATTTATTTCAGTTATTTTGAAGTATCATTTTATGATTTTAGTATCATTTGTCAAAATTTTGATGACACAAGTATTTTGTATTGGGAATTTAAATTTTAATATAATTTTAAGTGCTATCAAATTTGACATATGTAGAGCCAAAGTATTCAAGAAGTATGGAAAATATATACATTTTAGAAGCGCTTTAAGGTACTCATATATTCCACCATATGAACATGCGCATTTGGTGATACGTACTTCCTAACCTCACTTTCAAATTTCACACGTTTGATGCAATAATACTTTTTCATTTTGGTTGCAACCCTATTGAAATGATACTGTCTAGCATTGTTTGTAAGCTTGTTGCAATAATGCTCTCCTAATTTAGTTTACTCTGATTTCAAGTCTGTTGCAATCAAAATGTCTTTTTTTAGTTGCAAGGCTTTTAGAATAATACTGTCTTAATATGATTTCAAAACTGCTGCAATCTTAGGTTGATGGCCCATTGCAATGATACTGCCTTACTTTTGTCGAAAGTCTGCATGATACTGTTTTACTGTGAATGAAGTAGTGTCCTCCGTAGGAAAGTTTAATAATTATAATAAATAAATAACAATGGACACTCTATATCCACAAATTTTCGGCCACTCGGCCTTTATCAAGTGGAAAAGCACGAATATAAAAGAATTCTACGTAATATCCATAACTGCTGGTAAATAAAGTAGGGGGGCTTTGTTTACCAGCAGTTATGGATATTACGTAGAATTCTTTTATATTCGTGCTTTTCCACTTGATAAAGGCCGAGTGGCCGAAAATTTGTGGATATAGAGTGTTCATTGTTATTTATTTATTGTTTTACTCTGGTTAAATGACAGTTGCAATAGAACTGTCTTATGTTAGTTACAATGTTAAACGTCTTCAAATTGAATAGCATCATTTAAGAACAGATAAATTGGCAGCATGGACCAGACATGCACGTTTCGGGTACTTAACCCTCGTCAGTGATCCTTAAATCTAAACAATATAATATGCCAAAAATGTGTGAAAGTTACTATGTCGAAAAAGTGTACCGAAAGACGTAGCAGGATGGGTGGGATATGATGCTATAGGACCCACGTTTTTGAAATTTCAAGAAATTTTGATAACAGAAATTTTAGAATGCGTTGAAGAAACGATCAACCAAAATTGATCGAACTTGGCTACATGTGCCCTCGGGGACTCCTGGTCCACCAGCAGTGACACTCACCAAGTGGTATAAATGTTAAACGTCTTCAAATTGAATAGCATCATTTAAGAACAGATAAATTGGCAGCATGGACCAGACATGCACGTTTCGGGTACTTAACCCTCGTCAGTGATCCTTAAATCTAAACAATGTAATATGCCAAAAATGTGTGAAAGTTACTATGTCGAAAAAGTGTACCGAAAGACGTAGCAGGATGGGTGGGATATGATGCTATAGGACCCACGTTTTTGAAATTTCAAGAAATTTTGATAACAGAAATTTTAGAATGCGTTGAAGAAACTATCAACAAAAATTGATCGAACTTGGCTACATGTGCCCTCGGGGACTCCTGGTCCACCAGCAGTGACACTCACCAAGTGGTATAAATGTTAAACGTCTTCAAATTGAATAGCATCATTTAAGAACAGATAAATTGGCAGCATGGACCAGACATGCACGTTTCGGGTACTTAACCCTCGTCAGTGATCCTTAAATCTAAACAATATAATATGCCAAAAATGTGTGAAAGTTACTATGTCGAAAAAGTGTACCGAAAGACGTAGCAGGATGGGTGGGATATGATGCTATAGGACCCACGTTTTTGAAATTTCAAGAAATTTTGATAACAGAAATTTTAGAATGCGTTGAAGAAACGATCAACCAAAATTGATCGAACTTGGCTACATGTGCCCTCGGGGACTCCTGGTCCACCAGCAGTGACACTCACCAAGTGGTATAAATGTTAAACGTCTTCAAATTGAAAGCCTGTTGCAATAATAATGTCTTACTTTGGTTCGAGTCCATTGCAACAATACTAACCTACGTTTGTTGCAATAATAATGTCTCTCTGTGGTTCAAGCCAATTGCGATAATACTATGATCCTACTTTTGTTGCCATAATGATTACTTACTTTGGTTCGAACCCGTTGCAACAATACTATCCTACTTTTTTTCCTATAATAATGTCTTACTATGGTTCGAGCCTGTTGCGCTAATACTATCCTTTTTTGTTCTTATAATAATGTCTTACTATGGTTCGAGCCTGTTGATGAAATTCGTTTAGTACAACTGTTCGTTTTGGCATGATCAATCTGTAATTTACATGTGACCTGAATATAGTGAGCGCCATGTTTGACGCTGAAATTTTGCTGAGTCTTTCTTAAGTCTTTTCTTGACTTTATGACGATGCTATCGCCCTATAGCCGGTCACTTATCAACATGGTGGCAGCGGTGGGATAGCACCAATGAACTGTTTATTTGGTAATCGTGTCATATGATCTAGAGAATTCTGTCATTCACGAACTTTTCAATCGTCGCTTACGAAATGGCCGAAGGTCAAGTCGACCAAGTACCTGTTCCTGCTGTACAGAACGTACACTCTATGGTAAACCCAAATTTACGTTTGCCCCCTGAACTGAACATTACTTCGGGCAACGTTTCTGAGAATTTTAAGACATGGAAACGTCAGGTTGAAATATATTTACTGGCGAGTGGCTCAACAAACCTGCCACAAAATGTACAAACTGCAACCTTCATAAACTGTGGTGGTGAAAACTTGCTTAAAGTCTACGATCAATTCATATGGGTATATGGTGAGGACAAGGACAATCCTCAACATGTCCTAAGGAAAATTGAGAACTATTGTAACCCTCGACGCAACGAAGTTGCCGAGTCACACAAATTTTGGTCAGCAAAATACAATCCTTCAGAACCTATTGACAATTTTATAACCGAATTGAGCACTAGGGCGAAATCTTGCAACGTTGGTGATTCCGAAGAGAGAATGATACGAGACAAAATAGTATTCTCTACGAGTGGCAAAGTACAACAACTTCTCCTTCGCGAGGACAACCTCAACTTGCAACGAGCAATCAAAATATGCCAATCATATGAACAAGCTAATAAGCAAGCACAAGCTATGCGTGAAGATCAAGGTCAAGTACACAAAATTACGAAACATCAGAAAGATGGTAGACAAAGGCAATCTGATCGACCGCCTAAGGATCACAAACGTGAAAAGCAACACATTAATCGTTCGACTCCGAAACCAGAAGCAAAATCATGTAAATTTTGTGGGTATAAACATGTCATGCGAAAGGAAGATTGCCCAGCATGGGGTAATGTCTGTGATCGTTGCCACGGTTTAAACCACTTTAAGAAAAAGTGTAAAAAGAAAAAAGTGCATGTAGTAAGTAAAGATACATGGGAAGATAGTGAAGCATCTTACTCCGAGTCCGATTCATCACAGGATAACGGCAAATGGCTTAAAGCTGTACATACTCGAAATAAGGATCTCGTTTCCGCTAAAATGTGTGTAAATGATTGCGAAGTATCATTTCAAATTGATAGTGCTGCTGAGATAAACACAATTTGTCAACGCTATGTCCGCAAAGATCAAGTTCAACCTACATCAATGACCTTGACTATGTTTAATGAAAGTAAGCTAAAACCTATAGGTCAAGTCGATCTCGATGTCACTAACCCGCAAACGTCGCAAACATTTCGAGTTACATTCGTTGTTGTAGATAATAAACTCCAATGTTTATTAGGTCTCGAAACTTCACAAGAGATGGGTCTACTTACCTTAAATCGTGAACGATTTATATCTAAAGTGAAAGTAAATTCGAAAGCACTAGGTGACCTTGGAGAGGCAACACTTACCGTCGATCCAGATGTGAAACCGAAAGTATTACCGTGTCGTAAGCTTCCACACGCACTGAAAGACAAAGTGAAAGTAGAAATCGATTCTCTAGTAGATCGTGGTATACTTGTACCTGTAAACAAACCGACGAAATGGGTGAGTCAAATGGCTGTAGTGCACAAACCCAATGGTAAATTACGTATATGCATTGATCCGCAAGCGCTTAATACTACTCTACAAAGGGAACACTACCCTTTACCAGTTCTCGACGATATTCTGCCGAAATTGCAAAAAGCGAAAATCTTCAGCAAGCTCGACATAAAAGAAGCATTCTGGCACGTTTGCTTAGATGACCGTTCTAGTGAGTTGACGACAATGATCACACCTTTTGGTCGCTTTAGATGGGCTCGACTCCCATTTGGACTCAAAGTCTCTAGTGAGATATTTCAGAGGAAATTGAGCGAAACCCTATGTGAAATGGAAGGAATATTTCCTGTTATCGATGATATTATTGTAGCTGGATGTGGCGAAACAGCTGAGCTGGCAAGAGAAGATAACTCCGCCAAACTGCAGAATTTGTATAAGAAATGTGCCGAGTCAAATATCATTCTGAATGATGATAAAAAGGAATTATTTCTAGAGGAAATCTCATTTCATGGCCATAAAATCACAAGTAATGGTGTGAAAGCCGATGAGAATAAAGTTGACGCCATTCTCAAAATGAAAAGTCCGACCGACGTATCAAGTGTAAAGCGATTCTGTGGAATGGTTCAGTATATGGCGAAATTCTTACCTAGTCTCTCTACTACGATGGAACCAATTCGCGTTCTAACTCGTAAAAACGTGCCTTGGAATTGGTCCGCAGAATGCGAACAGGCATTTCTGGAAGTTAAGCACAAACTTACCTCCGCTCCTGTACTTGCTTACTTCAACCCTGATCTAGAACTTGTACTGCAAACCGACAGCAGTAAGGATGGAATTGGCGCCGTACTGATGCAAAATGGCCAACCTATCGAATACGCACCACGCTCTCTGACAACAGCTCAAAGAAAATGGGCTCAAATAGAGAAAGAAGCTCTCTCTATTTTAGTTGGTCTCAAGCGATTTGACCAATACACGTATGGACGTACTGTGATCATCGAAAATGATCATAAACCTCTTGAAACTATACTGAGGAAACCATTATCTTCAGCACCTAGACGTCTACAGGATATAATCATGGAAATGAACAGATACGACATACAATTTCGTTTTGTTAAAGGATCGAAGCTTCTCATAGCAGATACCTTAAGTCGTTCGTATCTACCTACAGAAACCGAACACGAGCGTACCCGAGTATATCGGATAGTCGCCTTGAGAAAATACGTAATGAAACGTCCCGTGACAAATCTCTCATGGATTTGAAGGAAACCATAGAAAATGGATGGCCTCCAGCAAAACACATGCTTAAGGATACGTGCAAGCCTTACTATGACATGCGTGAAACACTTAGTATTATTGATGGCGTACTAGTGAAAGGTGAAGCTATCATCATACCGAAATCTATGGTATCTGAGATAAAATCTCTACTACACTCCGCTCATCTTGGATATGATTCCATGATCAGACGCGCTAGAGGAAACATTTTCTGGCTACAAATGAATGCCGACATCAAGCAGATGGCAGAAAACTGCGTACCCTGTCAGGAAATGAAAGCAAAACCTATGAAAGCTCCGCTTATTCAACATTCGGATGGCAAAGGACCTTGGAACAAGATAGGCCTTGACCTATTTCAGATTAAGGACCGCAACTACTTAGTCAGCATTGACTATTATAGCAACTACATCGAAGTTGACTACTTGACTTCTACTACCTCGAGTCAAGTTATACAAATATTAAAGAAACAGTTTGCGCACTTTGGCATACCATCCATCATAATATCCGACAACGGAACACAATTTACGTCGTCTGAATTTCGAAAATTCACGGAATCTTGGGGAATCAAGCACAAGACGTCTTCTCCAAATCATCAAAGAGCAAATGGAAAAGCTGAATCCGCAGTCAAAATTGCGAAACATCTTATGATCAAATGTAATCGTGAAGGATCCGACCCGTACTTAGCTCTCATGGAACAACGAAACACTCCTCGTCAAGACACAAATCTCAGTCCGAACGAAATTCTTCTAGGCCGACAAACCCGCACTTTACTCCCTTCAGTGCCAAAGGATCAGCACCGTAAAATTCACAAACGTGAAAGGAGAAAGCGAAGCATCAAGAAGCACTATGATAAATCCGCAAAACATCAGCCAAATCTTGATATCAACCAAAATGTGTACTTCGAGCTCCGAGAAAATGCAAAATGGGTTCTTGGCAAAATCGTAAAGCAAATCGACAAGTATACATATATTGTGAAATCACAGGAAGGTGTTACGTACAGACGAAATCGTCTACACATTCGACCAACCGCTGTTGAAGCAGTCATAAGAGATAAATCTCCGATACGTGTTGTCGAACCGAATATTCAAGTATCGTATCCAGTGATTCAGGATCCTAGTCAGAATCCGATTCCGAAAATTGTGAATGATACAAGTCAACCGTTGAAACCCAGTGAAATTGTACCCGTAATTACACCTACATCCGCTCCAACTCAGGAAACCGCACCGTCATTGCGCAGATCTGACCGTATCCGCCGACGTCCTGCCAAGTTTGATGACTATACTACTTAATATGTATGCAATAAAATGAACATTAATTTTCAAATTATATCACACAAGTAGTGTAAGAAATATTGACATTGAATGATAAATTTCATAAATAATCAACTACATGTATACATTGTGAAATTTTTTGAATTTTATTTTGAAATCATTTGAATACATCTTGAAGTAATTGATTATTAAAAGCTAAAGTAATTTCATATCAAAGTCCAGTTTAGATCTGTAAAGTCATTTCACTTAAATTTTTTGTTCTGTGTACATCCTGGAAAAAGAAAATTTAATTTTGTTATAGAAGAAAAGATGTTGATGAAATTCGTTTAGTACAACTGTTCGTTTTGGCATGATCAATCTGTAATTTACATGTGACCTGAATATAGTGAGCGCCATGTTTGACGCTGAAATTTTGCTGAGTCTTTCTTAAGTCTTTTCTTGACTTTATGACGATGCTATCGCCCTATAGCCGGTCACTTATCAACAGAGCCCGTTGCGATAATACTATCCTATACTTTTGTTGCAATAATGTCTTACTGTGGTTCAGACCCGTTGCGATAATACTATCTTTTTTTTAGTTGCAATAATAATGCCCGTTGCAATCATTCTTACTTTGATTGTAAGTATGTTGCAAAGAACAATTTCTCATTTTGGTTATGTCGACGTGTTTTAAACTTGGACAACAGACTGTTTTCCCTTCCCTCTCGTATTCTATCCTATCTATATCTTAATCGGGCATGATTATTAATATTTACATATCGTCTTACAAATGTTTCATACACTGCTAAAGTCAGTCTGAATTACACTAATATGCAAGAGTGCGAATTACAGACATGAACAGAATAAAAGCGATTCAATAGAATTGTATAAACTTCCTCTTTGCTGCAAAGTTCATGAGGGTTAAATCCCAAGATTTCCATGTGTTTGAGTGTTCGATGTTTGACGTTATCAAATTTAATAGCATCATTTAAGAACTGATAAATTGTAGCATGGACCAGATATGCACGTTTCGGGTACTTAACCCTCGTCGGTGATCCTCAATCTAAACAATGAAATAAGGTCAAAGAGTGTGAAAGTTATTATGTCCATAAATGTACCGAAAGACGTAGCAGGATGGGTGGGATATGATGCTACAGGACCCACGTTTTAGAAATTTCAAGAAATTTTGATAATTGAAAATTTCGAACGCGTTCAAGAAACGATCAACCGAAGTTTATCGAACTTGGCTTCATGTGCCCTCTGGTACTCCTGGTCCAACAGCAGTGACACTCATGTTTAACGTCTTCAAATTCAATAGCATCACTTAAGAACAGATAAATTGTAGCATGGACCTGAAATGCACGTTTCGGGTACTTAATCCTCGTCAGTGATCCTCAGTCTAAACAATGTAATCTTGCCAAAGAGTGTGAAAGTTACTATGTCCAAAATGTAAAAACAAAAAAGCATCCAATTATTAAGTAATTTAACAATAGTTGCTTTGTTTCTATGAGTAAAGTGCATCTCCTCTGCGTACAAAATCCTTAATTAACGATTTCGTTTCGCAGAATCCCAAAATAAGCTAATATTGAAACGATTAAAGATCATTTCTCTTGAAATTGCTATATAATGTTTACATGAAGATTATGATATTCTACAGAATATGATCTGAAATGATCGGGTTCAGTATTCAATTAATTTTTAATCGGTCACTAAATATTCTCTAATACCCAGGTTGCGATACTAGACCAATAACAAATGGAATTTAATTAAGTTACAAATCCAACGTCTTCTAACGGTTGTTATGATTTGCCATGTCATTTTGGCCACTTTGCTATGTTTATTAGAGATTAACAAGAATTCTAAACAAAACCCGGACTAATTTATCACGAACAGCTACTCATTATCTTAAACGGAGACGAATTTTGCCAGTTCTTTTTCTAGGTGACGACGATAAGAGTGTTTGCTTTTTTATCGGAAATTAAATCAATCTGACAAAATCCTACACCATGCCAGTTGGTCTGTGAATTTTGGACCATTGTGGATATCTCGTAAGCACTGAATAATTAGGTTTTGATCACAGCACAGGTGTTCGGTGAACATAAAGAACCTGTTCCAAATTAAGACTCCAATAAAACAAAACAAATATATTCCTGACGGTATATGACGTCAATTATTTGATTTAAACAAATCTAATGGATGTAAAGCAATAGATTGGCGACAAGTAAAACATACTGAGAAATAGCCCTCTCCTTTACTAAAGATTTGCCTCTGCTAAGTTTTAAGACCAGAACGACTCGAAAGAAATGGAGATCTCCTGCAAGACCAACCAGGACCGGTCACAGCGGACTACAGAAGCAGTACTTAACGCAACAAATAAATGGACAAAAGGCAAAACAGCCCTAACAAACAGTAGGGAACAACAAAATACTATAAACACGAACAAATATTAATTATAATTCATATTAAATCGTTTCGATCCCTTTAACGTAGAACACGCAAAACATTTGAAACACCAAAGTTACATTTGTTATTACATGTAACCTTGTAGTTAAATTCTACCATAATTTAAAGAAACTACCTTTTAAAAATTAAAATGATAATTTTACTTGTTTGAAATGCGCACATTGTGCATTGGAATCTTTGCAATAGCACATTTTTTTTAATATTGATTATTTGCTTTATTCCATACTTTTGATTTCAATTTTTGCATTCTAGAATTATCAATTTTTTAAAAGGTAGTTTCTCATTAGTTTTTTTTTATTTTGGTAGAATTTATCGATACTAATGGCAAATTTAAACACATAATGTTGAATTTAATGTATCACACGCTGAATGACGTCACTCAGAGCCTTGCTATTACACCTCACGTAGACTTCGTCCGATAAATGTAAAATTATTAAGGATAAGGGAAGCTAACTCTTCCAATTTGCTTCATTTGAAATGAAAGATTTCAAGTTGTCTCTCTTCATTGATAGTTCCAATTGCTACGTAAAGTGTATCGAAACGATCTAGTATGAAATATGCTACTGCAGATGTAAACATATACCTACCTTCATATTTTATCAAAAGTACACGAAGTTAATGAGATACTAAAATAAAAGGTAGTCCAAGAATACAAGATCATTTTGTACTGGAAAATATGCGTGTACGGAGTCAATATTTAAATGGATGTCTTAGTTGTTTTGAAAAGTATCATTCAAAGAATGTCACAAACGATGCAATGATACGTGTATATTTATTGTCAATCTAACATAGAAATAAGACCACAATTCAATAGAAAGCAGTGCATGGTCAAAGTTAAAAATTTATAAGTAAGTAAACAGATAATATGAAGGGCGAACAAAATAACCTTGCTTTGCTGGGTGGATCAACATGGAATGGAAATGACAAATTATCTGGGAATTCAAACAGCAAGATACTTTCAGAAAGACAGGTGATCAGGTACATGTCACTTTTTGTCTAGGTTGAGACATGAACCGATTATTCAATGTCCGTCATATTGCTACCGTTTTGAGCTTGGCCGTCATAAGTCGGCATCGATTGCCAATTTGTCTCGTTGGTTTATGTGTTTTTTTTTTTTTTTTTTTTTTTTTTTTTTTTTTTTTTTTTTTTTTTTTGGTATTTTGATATCGCTTTTCTTTTTAGTCTCTTGTCAAACTGGTCTACTTTGTAGTTTCACGTGGGATGTTTCTGTGTTTTGCTGTGGCTGCTGTAACCGAGTCTTGTTGGAGATCCCCTCCTTTCTTGCTGATACAAGATTCTTTAGGGATCCTCTGTTTTCAATCTAAAGGGGTCTTACTGGAGATATTTTCCATAGGCCTGTATTACGTAACGTTCTCTGAGACCGACAACAGGTTCATAACAAGTATTAGCTTTTACAAAAAGCTTGCCGTCAGTTAGCTGACTTTATATTCTAGTAAGAAAAAATCGGATCCGTATAATGCATCGTTTCCGTTTTTATTCCGATTCAAACGACGGAAAGTTCCGAGGATGTGCGATTCTTCTAGGACGTATCACTACAAGGACTTTTCGGTGCATCTCTCGGAAGAAAATGCATTGATACGATATGACTTCCAATTGTTAGATCACCTAGACTCTTGAGCCAACCTTATGAAAGAATCATATCTACAGGGATTGAATAACCTAGACGAATATTTGCATTTTTTGCAATTGTCAACCAATCATATTGCCAAGAGGTATTATTTCCGTGCAAGTAGGTCACGAATGATTACAGTATACCGTCAGTCATGACTGACGGTAATTAGGAAAATTAAAGAGTCCAACTCATTACCTACAAACCATTTTTTATGCACCAGACGCAATGTCATGTTTCGGATAGTAATCCTCTCTCATTATTTGTACTTCAAGCCAAAGTGATTTTCATACACAGCCAGTTTTACTCTAGTAGCACCCTGTAGTTTGATCTTTTAAAGTTCGTACAATGCTGTGTAACGTGTGCATGGCTTCAAATTTCCTGAAGGGTCAATTTATAAGCACAATTAAATAAAATCTATGTCCAAAAGATCAGTTGAGGTATGGTGATGGGGTGTTAACCTCCTTTCATTTCGATTTAGTTTTAAGAATGAAATGACAAGTTTCCAAAATAGCAAAGTAATATATTGCGTCAAATTGATAAAGGACGTAATCACACATCTTTTTTTTTCGACGGCTCCAGATGGAAAGAAAGTTATTATTATACTTGAAAAATTCAATCGCAGGGAAGGTATTTAAATTCCAATCCTGCAAAATAAAATAAAGTGTAGATTATAAAAAAATAATGACAAGGTACAGAAGGCGATTGATCTCTTTTCCTTTTGCTTTTTTTTTTGTCATTTGTCTAGTCTAATGTTTGTAGTCTTTCTTCGTCCGAGTACATGTAAGATGCTCAAATGTATTAAGATTATTTTCTTCCTTGATTCAGCATGCTTACTTTACAAGGATTTACTTCGATATGATTGTATGATTTAATTTATCATTATTATCATTATTGCAGCCAATTATTGTTAGTCTACTTTGAACGTCCTGAAATATTTGTCCAAAATGCGCTATTCGGAAGCAGAGCTGGAAACTCTAGAATTTTTCTGAGCAAAAAATAATTACCAAACGTATCTCTTTTTTTTAAATATCGAACATAAAACTGTCATGAATTAATATCTACAGAATCTGATATCATCATTCTATTTTAACATGATAAGGCTATGACATTGCCGCGGAATTATGAAAGAACGATAACTTAAAGATGTTTCGAACCTGTTCGCATTCTTACTGCAGTTATCGATCTTGTTTTGCTATTTATATCATAAATGCGAAACTAAAGATAAAAAAATGTCTGCATCTACTCTCCATTAAAGTTAAATTAGATATTTAGGTAGGTAAGAGGTAATACTCATTATCAAAAATGCATCAGGTAATTCAGCGTTTTTGAATACCTTGCTAGCACCTCTTTAATGCTTTACAATGTGCGAGTTTCCGCCCGAGCTACCAAATACTGTGTTTGTTTAGTGATGTATAGCTTATGAAAATAGTTTAATTTCATAAACAATTTATTTTCAGCGATAAAGATATTAACACTCTCTTTTATCATTCAATCTGAACTTTAAGGTTTTAATATCTTTTCTTCTCTGCTTTGCATGGTATTTGTAAGAAAATGAGATGAGAAAGTGCATTGAGCACAGAATGTAATGAAATATTTCAACAAGTTAAATTTTTATTTCAAACCGAGGTTGTCATATTTAAGTGGATATACCTGACAATTGTCTACTATCCGCCTCTGCGCCTGTTTGTCCTCTTTTTCTACGCTTCTCACTGTTTGGGTTATTTCGGCATCACTGATGATACATGATAATTTATTAAAATGCGCATACGGTGTACTTAATTATTACGATAGAACCTATATTAGTATTTCATTATGATGATTTCAACCACTAGGTTGATAATAAGTGAATGAACCCAAAGCCAGGAACCAAGAATGAATCATAATCAAAAAAACAAAATTAAGGTAGGGAGCAAATACCGTGAAAACGACGGAAAAAGCAGAAAAACAGACGGAGACAATAACACAACACTATAAAACACGTACGTAGGACAAACATATCTAATTTAACCATTTTCAGAGCAAAGTACAAGAACGGGATTATTTAAGGTTGCGCTGTTAAAAAAACACATACAGTATGTTAAAATTAGCTAAGTTTAACATATTCAAGTCTCACATAAGTTCATCTTACATATACAATTTAATTATACGGAATTGTTCCAACTATATACCTTCCCGAAGAAGATTTCAAACAAATTAATAATGTACCAGACACATGTTTCGGATATTAAAACCAAATCAGTGATTTTTAGATACAACCAAAATTCATTTTAGAAGCGCCCTCTGGTTATAGTTTTTTAAAATTAAATTTGCGCAATTTCCAAAGACTGTGCGACTTCAAATTTCCTGTAGTGTCGATTCAGTAGCATATCCAAATAAAATCAATGTTCAAAATATCATTGGAGGGATGGAGGTAAGATGTTACCTCCATTAATTTCCATGATACTTTTGAATGAAATGACAAGTTTCCGAAATATCAAAATGATATTTATGACGTCAAATTGATAAAGTGCCAAAACAAAGCTTCTTTCAGGCGACATAGCTGGAAATAAGTCATTCTAAATACGTAAGCATCGTTGCATTTAACATTCTCTGATCAGTTTTTTTTTTTGTCATTACATTTGCTTTATTTTTTTCTCTAAATTCCTCTTTGGAAATTGCCATTGAAAATGCTGCTACCTTTGCCCATCATCCGCATTTTGGCAATCATTGAATGAAAGACTTATGGAAGTACAAATCACGACAAATGTACTTTTATAATTCTCCTTTTTATGGTTAACTCGAAGTACATCTGTAACAAGACCTTCTCAAATAAAACAGCATGATACATTTTGTACCAGCAGCATATACAGTATATCATAATACAGGGAATACACCTTTTACATATTTCGAACCTGTTGCCCTTTCTTGCCATACTAGTATCAAATATGGCGGCGGGCAACAATATTGTTGTTCGGTACATTACACGTCTTAAACCTGTCGCTTTACGATTATTATTCTCTGATTCAGTTATGACACAAAAACGACAAAAAGAACACATATCAACAAAAAGTCAAAGGATGGTCTCCTCTCATCTTTATGTGCTCCATTTAACTTTTTGGAGAGTCGAGCGCTTGTGAGATATTAAATTGGGCAGATGAATTATTTTCTATAACAGATCGTCTTTTTACTATTCAACTCATTTTGCACATTCGGAGCATTTGCTTAAATTACTGGCTTATAATGACATTGTGTCTGGTTTCAATTCATAAAATGGTGAGGTATGAAAATTATAACCCCTTTTGTAGACTGCAACTTGTTCGAAGTTTTGTAACATGAAAGAAAGAGTTAGCAAGAAAGGATATAGCGTCCCATCCATATTCAAAGTATGACGTAATTGATATTTATCATGTTTTAGATATTTCATCTGTACATTAATTCCTAAACACATAGGCCATGTAATTCAAAACCTTTTCTAGTTTATGATAGTATCATACTAGCATTTAGATTTTTTTTCAAAATTCTTTTCACTTGCACTGTAACCTTTAAATACTTTCGCAAGAATCTTAATTTTTTAGATGGCGAGTATATGATGGAGAGACAATTCATTCATTTAGAAATTGAGAATGTACAAATGTATTTTAATTCCTCAGTTGTTGTGAATGCGGCTGATATCGTTATATTATTCAGGTTGGAAAAACGTCAGTAGATTATGTGTTTTTAAGTTATCAATATTAAAATGTTAAACTTCTTCAAATTCATAAAATCATTTCAGAACAGATATATTTCCAGCATGGCCCAGACATACGCATTTCGAGTACTTAACCCACGTCAGTGATCCTTAATCTAAACAATGTAATATGGTCAGAGAGTGTGATAAATATTATGTTCAATATGTACCGAAAGACGTACCTGGATGGGTGGGATACCCGGTATGATGCTACAGGACCCACGTATTATAAATTTCAAGAGAATTTGATAACAGAAAATTTTCGAATGCGTTGAAAGCTATGTTCTAATGTAATACCTTTAATGCACCATATGCGCATTTCGCCAAGAAAGTATGGGATCTCCAACAGCACTCGGTTGCAGCACCCACAACAAAAAACCAAAAACACCCCATATAAAACACAGCGTAGACAAGCACAAAAAGAGACGCAAAAGGTATAAATGAGTTAAAGAAGATCCTGACGATAATCTCAACAGCACTCACAATAGAGCACCAAATGGAGCATCGACAGACCCCTAGCAAGCTAGAGGTGGGACCAGGTGCCCGGGAGGAGTAAGCATCCCATGTTGGCTAGCCGCACCCGCCGTCGATGTTCACGCACGAAAATGAAAATATATAAAATACATGCACTGTCTATGGTTCTGTCTATATAGAAAGTATAAGGTACACCAACGCAGAACATGGAAAACAACAAACACAAATGTCTACACATAAACCAAGTCATGTCCCTTCAGTGATACTCGATGCCAAAAAGAGAGGAAATCAAAATAATAAATATATGCAGAGCGGAATTTTAGACATGTGCTAGACATGTGCTAGACATGTGCTACAATTTAAGCCGAATGGTCAGCTAGGGATAGTGCGACTTGTATGTCCTCAGGAAGAAACTCCCTGGTATTTTGGTTTTAGAATATTCTTTCAAATTTGGTTACGGAGAAAAATATTAAAAGTCAAGTACCGAAACATTGTGAAGCAAGGCAAACGGTATCCTAGGGGTTAACAGCCCACCAGAAGTGGAAAGCTTGCCATGGACTTATCAGTTTGTTTGAAAATCTCATCAATATGTCATATGTCCTAAGTCGGCACCGGTTGCCCATTGGTCTCCTTGGTTTATGTGTGGTATTTTGTGTTTCATGTTTCTATGGTGTGAGTTGGTTTCCTTGTCCCTTTTTCTTCTCTTTCTGTGAGTGTCTGCTCTGTGTTTTGTATCGGGTGTTTTTTTGGGTTTTGCTTGAGTGCTGCAACCGAGTGTGTGGTTGGAGATACACTCCTTTCTATAATGACAAATATGGATAATGACCATATCCCAATACATAGTACAAAATCGATAATTCAGAAAATCATAAACCGAAGGCATGCAAAATAAGGATAAAACAAGAACCAATGTAATAATAACACATTTTCTTAAACAATGTCATAGTTCTGTAAAAGGGCTCATCCTAAAATAAAAGAAGGAATTGTACTTTAGGTAGATGACAAATATGGATAATGACCATATCCCTGTCTACAGTACAAAATCGATAATTCAGAAAATCAGAAACCGAAGGCATACAAAATCAGGATAAAACAGGAACCAAAGCAAACAAAAACAAAAACCTCCACCATATGAAAAGAAGCGAACTAGGGATAGAAGCGATAATGATACATGGCTGGTGCATTTTGGCTTTCATTCTGCATTCTGGTAGCAGAGTTTGAAAACCTCGTTTTTAACATACAAAATGAGATCGATATAGAAATTTCCTAAAACGTTAAAACGGTAGGAGATATTAGACTAAAAAGTTTCGAACAAACGCAGACATCAGCCACACAGCTGTACTTGTTCAGATGCCTTTCTCAGAGAATTTGAGTTCTCTGAGACATTAAGCCTATTATGATACATGTATATGTTGGTTTTGTCATAGGAAGGGTGTTTAAGGGTGATTGGTCACGTTGGTCTATGTATAGTCTTTCGTGTTTAATGTTCCCATGTCGTATGTCTTTTTTTCTTCTCTCGTTGTGCTTATCTACTCTTTGTTTTCTTATCAGGTGTTTTGGTACTTTGGATGCTTACTCCTCCCGAGCACCTGGTCCCACCTCTGGCTTGCTGGGGGTCCATCGATGCTCAATTTTGTGCTCTGTTGTGAGTGCTGTAACTCATTTGGATGTTCCAACCGCGTCTGGTTTGATATACCAACTTTCTCAATTTTATTTTGAAAAGTACCGTGACATCTTAAACATTTCATAACATACAATTTCTTATTTCAGAGGGGAAAAAGCTAGCCTTTTAAACGGACAATTATCAACAGTTACTTAACAAAGAAGTACATTTTTAGCATGATTCTTGAAGGGTTCAAGTGATGACAAGGTGGAACAAAAAAACTGGAATATCAACCAAACTATGTGAGATTCTATTGTTCGTTATGTCATGTCTGTCTAAACTGCAGCTTGCTTAAGATATTAAAGTGAAAATTGATATCGAAAATGCGTTATACATATCAAGTTTTTAGACTAAATACTCTTTATACTGCAGATGAGAGCAAAAAAGATCTATGATACAAGAATATATATCGACTTTCATTTTACTGTTATGTGGAAGTTTTTTAATGTCATGGAATGTATTAAATATCAATTTGTGTACATGATTTCTCTAGTTAATATATTCTATTCTACATATATGACTTTTTCTAAAGATGGATAATTTAAGAATCTCTAAAACAGTCCTGTAATGTGTTGTCATTGATGCTTCAGTGAAATGTCTTTGATTTGCTTCTTTAATTTTCATGTAGGTGTGCTTTCATCTTTTATTGTATGTTGGTGTCTATGGTAGTTTAACATGTATTATCCATAATTTGTTCCAATGTATCACAAGTCCTCCAGATATCCAGCTTCTATTTAAAATTTGGTATGAAATGCAAACGCCACATGTTTTCCCTTCTTCAGGTACACAACTGTATTTCACTGATAAAAGAGAAAGGGGGCGCTACTGAACTAGATTTGCGTGGCTCCACTGGAAGCATCACTGATGAGAATCTAATATTCGAAACTCGTGTCCGGTGCAAGAAAAAATGGTTTGGAATTTTGTTCATGAAGGTATAGAGTTGGAACACTTCCGTAGTATTATCCAACAGTACTCTATAATAATTTTTATTGATAATGTTTTTATGTTTCAATGATGATATCGAAACATAAAGAAGTTGGAATCTCTGCTTGTTGATTATTCAAGGATATCGTTCGCCTAGTTTCGCAGTGTTTCGGCACTTTTTAAATTCTCCGTCACAAAATTTTATAAAACTTTTCTAAAACTAAGGGGATGGCATAGCGCTGTCCGGAACAAGTTCTTTGGCAGACATTTTTGGTTAAGTTTAGACTTTAACTCTTCATAATATCAGATTATTCAGATTTCATCTTTTTCAATCCCAAGCATCGCTGATGAGATGATATTTTTTGCATGCATATGTGTTTTCTGTCCTGGAGTTTCGTTTATACTACTTCTGTTTGCCTTAGGATAGCCTTGGTATCCAGATAGTGTCAAAAATCGCATTTGCTGGTGGACTCTTTCTTATGTAACGCCATAATCAATGGCTCGTCAACAATGCTTCGATGCGCCATTTGATTATGACATCACAATGCATAAGTCCACCAACAAGTGCAATGTTACAAAATTGGCGATTCATCAAATCTGATGGACTCTAAACTGAACTGAAATTTAGAATGCCTAACACAATTGAACCATTTTGATGCGTGAAATAATAGAGCAAAAACTTTGGCTTCGAAATATTCTTTGATTTCAGTTGATTAACTTTAAAGGTAGTCGTGATTAATGAATTCTGTTTGATTATCAATCAGAAATTGTTCAAAACCCAAATGATCGTGGCATATCAAGTATGTTACAAACGATAAAGTACATGTTTCTTATTTATTTGAAACATGTCTTCTTAATGATTCGTAAAATTGTCATCATTAAGCCAATTTATCAGTAGTTATGTTAATCCTTTTTGAAAGATGCGCAGGCAAAATTGATTTTATTATCAGTTATTGCACGATATCAAAGGTAACATGTACTTTTTTGAACACAAAGGACAGAATTCAATACAGTTTAGTTTGTCGTTTTACATAAGGCAAAAAAAAAAAAAAAAAAATCCCAATATTGCTTTCAAAGAGCAGCCTTAGCTTGTGGATACAACAATTATTATTTGAAATTTGGAGTTGAAAAGCGATCGTTATTCCAATTACCGGTTCAGAGGTTATTTAATTTAGTTTCTTCAGAGCCAATTAGGATAGGGATCCACTTTAAGCAGGCGATTGTTTGATGTTGCAACTCAAGACAGGAAAATTTAAGTTGCGGAAATCAAAATTGTCACGTTTAATACCACCAATCATTAAGACAACCAATTGCTTCATTCATTGCCATGCTACAAAAAGTGGTTGACTTATTTATATCTTTTTGCTTCTTCCAATAACAACGTCTGAAGGTATGAACGACAAGGAGGAGAATCCAAACATGACGCCACTGTAGTGACAGTTGAATACACTCTCATAAGATGAAAAATAAGGAAAAACAAAAAACAAATGGAAACTAAATATAACACGTCTTCAAATTCGAATTCATAGCAACATTTAAAAACATAATTTGCAACATGGACCAGAGATGCACATTTCGGGTACTGAACCCTCGATAGTGATCCTCAATCCGAACAAAGAAATATGGCCAAAAGACTTTGAAAATAAAAGAAATACCGAAATGATTTTAAAAACCATTTAAGCACATAATTAAGTGCATCAATTATTGCGAATGTACCAAAAAAATTGTATTTTTTACATATATTTTGAATATCTATGTCCAATTAAAATGGAAAAAATTTCTATCATTTGTATTAATGATTCAGGATAAATTCCACTATGGAAGTCATAAGGATTCCACACCCTAATAGAGTACTTCCGGTTTAAATTTATGCACATTTTCATAATTTCCCGACAAATGCCGTTGATTTCGTAGTCGGGAATCTTTGGGGTGGCAGAGTAGATCATGATATATGAAGTGCTATCCCTACTTTTACCTAGAATAGTATGTATGGCATTCTTTTTGAAGAGATTGAAAATTCTTATCTCTGGTATTTATTATTGAAAATGCATTAGGGGTTGTCTTCTCCATAAACCGTCAAATCATTATGTCTTTCCATGAAAAGGGGATACGGTCGAAATACAAATACACGGTCCTAAAATAAAGAATGTAATACTGTCGAAATTAAATCTGCTGTCTACCAAACTTAGCATTAATCTCATTCTATAATGTATGTGAATAAGATTTGCCTTTTCAAATTCAATCATAAGGGAATACGTAAGAGTCAAATCACAAACGGTCTGGAATAGACTTAGAAGATCTTCATGCTGTGACAAATGATTTATTACGTTCATAATATAGCCTTCAATCATTTGAATGAATTTAAAACGTTTCATATTTGAATTATTTTCCATCAAAACTGTTTCGAACACGGCATGTTCTTTTCTTTTCCTTGAGGTGTGACTTTAAACGGGCATTTAGATAAAATATCACCCGCTGCTAGTGAAAATATGCGGTGCATAGCTCGGGGTACACACTGAATTTTTCACCACAGGAAGAAAATAGATGCTTCTCGTCTCTAGCTGAATTAGTCCATTCAAATATTGATGTGAGTTTATTTCGATATTTAAGTTCATTTAGAGGAAACAAACGAATAGTTGCAAGCAATCTGTATGCAGAGTTCAACCGGAAATAGCCTGCGACTGCCTATAACACAAACCCCGTTCGACATCCTATCCGAATGTCGACTGTTTGATAGTGTAAAGTCACGAGACCTTTAGCGTTCAGATTTTTATGGGCGATCAACCATGTAAATGAATAACAACATTAATGATAGGTTTTTCAAGCGAATTAACCCAGCATGATCTATGCCCAATATCAAATTAATGATGTCCTTTGTTTAGAGCGTAAAATGCGACGGAGGGAGTAGAGGGCGTGCAGTGTCACGTACATTCACAGACCTCCATTGTCACTCACGATGAAAGTTATTTGGCTTGTCTGTGTATAGCCACAAATGAAGTCATAGCGCTAGTTCTTTAGGTTTTCAACATATGTATTCAGAGCGATATAGATGAGTACGAAGTTTCGTGATGAAATTGAAAGCTATACCAATGTCTGAGTGTCTAGACAGTGAAATTGTTGGGTTTGCAATGCGATACTCATGTACCATACTTCAAGCATTGATACCTTAACATGTTTGGTGTTTAGAAAAATGAAATTAAGAAGTAAACCTAGGTGAACATGAAATAACGAGTATGTTCATGTTTTAATTTGGCTCATTGATTTATTTTAGCTTGAAATTTTCAATATTGAAATATATGTTCTGTTATAGGATTTCAGTGCACCACATGCGCATTTCAAAAACTATGTCTCATCAGTGATGTTCGAGGCCGAAAATGAAGAAACCCAAATAATATGAAATTGTAAAGAGCATAAGCCTTAACTTGACCTGAAATATATGCTAAAGATCCTGTTAAGGACGGAGCTATGTAATCAGGGAGATACCCCTAAGTTTTGGAAAATTTTAATTAACTTTCATGACCGAGAATTTACAAAATATTTCAAGTCAAGTGCCGAAACACTGCGAAAATAGTCGAACGATATCCTCGGAGACTAAACAACACACCTAGTGCTTAAAATTGTCAATATTGAAACATACATGTATGTTCCATTATGAAATTGCTGTGCTCCATAGGCGCATTTAAACAAATTATGTTTCATCAGTGATGTTCGAAAAGTAATACTCATGATGATTCATTATGCGGAACGTACATGTCTGGGGCAACGATTTCAACTTTTTTATGACCAGAGGGATACTCTTTGGTAACAGGATGGGAACACTTCTCTTTTTATTATGAAAATTTCTCTTACTGTAACCTTCTTCCGATTATTATTCTGGTTATTTTTTAAGAATCCTTTGTGTTTATAAAAAGTGGTGGGGTTGTGCGCACGTAGTCCCGCCCAAAGTCGGCACCGGTTGCCCATTGGTCTCGTTATTTATGTAGTCTTTTTGTTTGATGTTTCCGTGTTGTTTTGGTATTCCTTATCTATTGTGCTTTTCTTTCTGTGCATGTCTACTCTGTGTTTTTGCTTGGGGTGTTTTGGGGTTTTGCTGTGGTTGCAGCAACCGAGAGTTGATGGAGATTTCATCCTTTCTTTTAGATTAACATTCAACAAGGTTGCTTTCAGACAGCAAAATAGGAAATATATCCTTATTATGATTTGCTTTTGTTTTGTTCTTCTTTTGATGTTGCAATGTGATTTGAGTGCATTTTCTTGATTTGACGTTTGAGCTTTCGGTTCTCCTCACGTTCGACTTTGAAGCTAGTCTAAGATAGGAACCAAGGGTGTTTTTTTTTCCATCCCTTTAGATGTTATATTTTATGTTCTGGATTGGAAAAAAACTGTAAAATTATTTAGAAATACTTTAAACTGTATTGGAGTTCTATATCCTTTAAACATTTTGACACAAACTTCTATGTATTGATACTCTTCTGTGAATGTTTGTACGTTTAGAGCAATTCCGTGAAACCTGTATTTGATTTTGTCTATTAATAATAAAACGTTGAGCACAAAAATTATGATGAAGATGCGGCATAATTGATTTTTTTTTTTTCAAATAGAAAGTGAATCAGGAGAGGATCTCCAACGAAACCTTGTTGTAGTATTCACATCGTAACGTACAAGAATGGTCGTACATGTAACAATTTCGTAGCAAATAATCAGTCAACGAAAGTCAAATAAAACAACCCGAACCTGGTCCACCAGCAGTGACACTTACTAAGTGGTACAAATGTTAAACGTCTTCAAACTCAATAGCATCATTTAAGGACAGATAAGTTTGCAGCATGGACCAGACTTGCACGTTCGGGTACTTAAGCAGACTTAAACTACAAGTTTGACATTACAATTATAATAATTATACGATTTCGTAGTGAGAATGCAGAGTCTATTACTGGTCTTCAGACATTTGAGCATCTTGAAAGATTTTTAAAGGATCATTCCTAAATACGTTTGTAACAGCTGCATTTGAGCGGGGCCTTTCCGAGTAAAAGTCTTCTTTTTACATTTATTTATCCGACTGAAGTTGATTTCTGTTTTAGTCCATCACTAGCCATTTAAATCAGAATTGTCTGCAAGCCGATCCCAGAAGGAAATAACTACATAACTTCGGAATAGTTATTTCTGCATACCAATGAACACCAAAAACAGAAATCTTTGAATCCGTTAAAAACTTAGTCACCTTTGGCACTCTTTCCATAAATTCTTCTCCTTTCGGTCTCAAGGGGGACGGCGTGCGATGACATAATATCAATATTTATATGACTTATGTTTAAATTATGACTCTAATTCATGACATTAACATCGCTATCTGTTTCTCACTAAAGAATTTTAACGATAATATTTATCTACAGGTATTCAAATACATAATGTAAACACTTTGATCCCCTGTTCTGTGCGATTTGATCCGCAAACGGTAACCAGGATCATACCCGTCTTAATTACATGTCAAAATAACCCCCCGATCTTTGTTATACCAGCAAATTTGTCATACAATATTTCATTTTGTAAAAATCAATTCACATATAGGAGGCAAACAATGAAAATCTGAAAGATGGGTATTCAAAAGCATCGCTTTGTTTGATTAAGGTAGCTTGTTCCTCTGGTCCAAATTGGAGGAAAATTATGCATGGGTACCCCATACCTTTTTTCATATTTTTGCATATTGGGTAACGATAATGCAGGTTTCAAATATATTTTTGGATATGCTTCTACAATGTTAAAAATGTGCATTTTTGGATTTTTTATAGGGTGTAATGTCAAAATTGTGGTCATTCGAATTTATAAACGATAAAGATATCCCTACAATCTAGGGACTATTTGGATTTTTTTATAAAAGGGTCAAAGATGATAAGCACGGAAATTCCGAAAAAGTTATCATTGGGAGAATATACAACTGTAAGCTCTCACGATCCGAGGTACGAGCTACATGTACCTTAAAAATGTCGAAGGGTTCCAACTCTCTACCTTCTTGAAGAAAATTCCAAACCAATTTACATGCACGCGTGTTTCGAATATTAAATTCTCCTCAGTGATGCTTTAAGCGGAGCCACCAAAAATAATTTCAGTAGCGCCCTCTTTAATTTTTTGAAGTTAGATTTTTACATTTACATTACAGAGAGCGCGCGGCTCCAAATTTCCTGTAGGGTCGATTCAGTAGCATGTACAAATAAAATCTATGTTCAAAATAGCATTAAAGTAGAAGATTCTATAATATGGGTACAAATGTATATTGAACAATCAATTATGAAAGTAGCAAAAATCGAAGTGTCCGATTCTGTTGCCGGAGAGAAGCTTTCTGGTGAAAGAAAATCCAAATTCGGTGCACAAAACATGAATGTTTCAAGTAGTGAATCCTTATAAGTGGTAGTTTACGCCAAAATGATAATGAAGTGATTCCCTTAGTTTATTTCTAAGTTTGAATTTCCTAATTTTGTTTCAAGAGTGAGTGGCTACACATGTTTCTTTAGGTTCTTATCAGAAGCGTAATCAAATGATAAATTTGACCGAAAACCATTGAAGGGATGGCGCAAGAGGAGACACCAGTTTTCCCTCTGGTATCTCTTGGTATGATAGGTGTCTTAAATCAATTCCTTTTCTTACTATAATCAATCAACAATTTTAACTTTGAATTATAACTGTGATTTTCTCTAACATCGTAATTCTTCCAATATCGGATAGTTACTATCATCACAATGCATATACTTTTGATATGTGTATTTTTCCGGTTATTCTAAAATTACTTTCAGTTAGAAAGATAAATATTTTAGCTTACTTTCTGATTGTCTCAGATCAAATTAAGTAAAATCATCCTCGAACTGATGACAATCAAATCCAGTATATTCTGTTTGATATATTCTTGCTTCCACAATCAAAGCAATTTGCTGAGATACAATATACCTCAATTTCAGATGCAGTGTAAATTCCAAATTTGAATTGGATACTTGTTTTTTCTTTGCTAGTCCATTTTTTGTTGGTATTCTCATGTGATCTTCTTGTCCCCAGTTCTACATTTTTAAATTGTTCGTTCGTCGAATGTCAATTTTTTAGTGCAATCTTTCTGGTACAGTATTTTAAGTTGCGTCATTTTAGCGAGGTCTTGATAGAGTCTGTACAAAATATACCGACATGTGAGATCGGACAAATTAGAAGAATTCACTTAGTACTATAGTTGCAACACTTTTGAGAATAATAAAGAGTATCCTACTAGCAATAGCCCTCTGAAGTTCTGTTTTACGGAAAACTACATTTGAAGTTATCAATACACGAATAATTGTACAAGATAACATCAATGCGCCATAACGTCTTCAAATTCTTAAGAACAGATAAATTTGCAGCATGGACCAGACAGGCACGTTTCGGATATTTAACCCTCGTCAGCGAAATGAAATATGGTCAAAGAAATTGTCTTATTGGTGATGTTCGAGAAAGAAGTAGGGGAAATCCTAATAATGAATACATGTATAAGTAGATCGAAATTCTGAACATGACCGATAATTTTATGGTAAAGAAAGGAGGGGATCTCCAACAAGACTAGGCAACGATCACAGTAAAACACCGAAACATCCCAAGTGAAAACACAGTGGGCATACACAACATGATGGTAGAAAACGAAACAGAGGAAATTCAAATAATGCATATAGGAAGAGCGAAATTCTAAACATGACCGATAATTTTATGGCAAAGAAACGAGCGGATCTCCAACAAGACTAGGCAACGATCACAGCAAAACACCGAAACACCAGTGGACATACACAATAAGAGACACAACATGGCTCAGAACCAGCTAAGGACAGAACTAACACTCATTGTTAGGGATACCATCGTGGTGGGGTTTTTTTGGGGGGGGGGGTGTTGCTAGCGCTGTTGTTGTTTTTTTTAATTTTCATCATATTTAGTTAATAAGAATTCACAATGATAATAGTGCAGATTTCATTTTCGAAGATGGCAAGAATACGAAAATATGACAAGAATACGAAATATGGCGAGAATACGAAAATACGAAAATAAAGCAATAAATACAAATTGTATACATGTGCTAGTATTTCATATATGCGCAATATCTAGCTTCAAAAAGAATGTCAACGTCATACAAGAACATGTAGTTGTTCTTTTCTCTCATTGTATGCTAAGGACATCTGACGTTCAATACTATGAAATATCAAGAATTTATCTTACAAATCAGTGGTTTATTCTACATGACATAAACCCGACATTTATTAATATTTGGCCTCACTTTACGCGCTTTCTGCTCCTGACTCGCGTCAGATATAATTTGCTAAATGTCATTTACCCGTGTAGAGAATACCTTTTACGAGGGAGGGCGATTAGTTAAAGGAATATCTTTGTCCGAACGGTGGAACAGCTTTGATCACTCGGGTGCTTTCTTAGTGTAAATTGATGCGATTTTAGTGTTAAATGACACATATTATTCATCCAAAGTCATTAAAAAGCTGGTATACGGAATAAAGTGACTTAAAGTCTCAACATTTATAGGAGCAAAATAAGTAAATGGAAGAAACTTGATTAAATATGAGATTTAAATGAGTTAAATTTTGAAACTACGATTGTGATCTAAACTATTAAGGATGTGACTTCAAATATTTAAAACAGGATTTTTATGGTGTCATATCTTATAAAAGTGGGAAGAATTCCGAAATAATATTAGTGAAATTTTAGATAAAACAGGAGAAGTGAAAATTTTTCAAATTTATGATGACAAGTAAAGATTTGCGACATGTTTTGCATAGGAGAGGCAGAAAAGAAGATGTACATTGCGTACCATGTTATTCAATGTTTGTTTAATCTAAGCTAAAGATGCGAGATTTCCTTGAAACATGACGCCTCCGTATCATTTTAAACCTTACAGTTTTGATTAAAAAATCAGATATGAGGCCGAAAAGATATAAACTGTATGAATTGCTATTTAATTTTGTGCTGTTAACATTATTTTTTCTCTTCTATGCAAATGGATGTATACTTCTTCTGAACGGTTGGACGCCGATATCAATTTACGAACGGACTTCTTTAGCCGATGTCGTCATTTCCGGTCACGTAATAGAGACGTACAAAGAAATACGAACGTCTGCGATGACGTACAGTGCAAAATTTGAAGTGCATCGAATATATAAAGGAATGGATATTGTTCGTTCAGTAACACCGGTAGGGAAAGAAGTTTTTATTATCAGTAATTTTGGTGATAAAAAGTTGTGCTATGCCGACGTTACTTCCGGTGAACGTTACATTTTATTTCTTACCGAATACCAAGGGAGGTTATCAGCTCAATATGACGATATTTTCGGGGCAGCGGTTAGTTTCACCAAACAGAATGAAGACGAAGTTGTAAAGCAAATAGGTAAGAGGATTTCCTGGACTCTTAACACGGTGTACGCCATTATTAATTAATCAGAATAGTTTTTATTGGTCAATGCATTCAGAACGATTCGGCGATTCGGCGTAATGCTGTTTCATTCTTCGTACAGTTCTAGGTTCATACTCATCGTGATAGTCATACCAATCTTTCAATTATCATTATTTTTTCGGGGGGGGGGGGGGGGACTACCACGATGTACGCTATTATTAATTTATCATAACAGGTTTGATTTGGAAAGAAGGAAATTGAATATTTTTCTTATTCCATTATCATAGCTTATGTAAGTTTTCAATTCACTCTGGGTATAATTCTCGTCCCATAGTAATCCTGAACTTCATACAAATCTTTCGTTTTCATTTTTTTTTTTTTTATTTAAATTTCAAATACAACAGAATTTGATTTCAGAGAGTTATCTCGTTTTCTTTCTCCCTTACGTAAAATTTCATTCATGCCGAAATTATCTTTCCTTTCATCTGGCAATTTTATTTTTCCTAAAAATTTGTCTTATCACTTTTTATCAAAGATTATATATGTAGAGTATCGAAAACGCGATGAAGTAAATTTCCGGTAATGTTATTTTTGTCAGTTTGAGAGAAAAGGCATATTTCTGTGCAATCAATTTATTACCTACAAAAAGTAAATATGTCGGGATTGAGATTCATTCTATCAATGAGTGATACAATATAGATTTTCGATCAATTTTACTGAGATGCTCTAAATAGTTTGGAAATAATTTTTCGAGAGGTGCAGTGAATTTTGACGTTTTACAATAAGCAGAGACCTTAAATCCACGTGTGCAGTTTTGCAAATTTCTGTAAAAAAAAATCCCGCAATATGAGATGAAAGATTTACTTTTAGTGTAACAGAGTAAATAAAAATAATACAAATTCTAAATTCGCACTACTTATCATTTTATATATCATGATAGGTTATATGTTATAAATGATATTTTCATTTTGTGACAGTCAGCAAATGTCTTGAATTAATTTCTATACTCGTAAAAATTTCCCATTCGTTCCGATTTGTATGTTGCCAAACAATCGTATTTTATGTCACTTGCACTAATAGTGAAATTTTACAGATTTGGGTGGGTTCCCTTTATAAATCTTCGTTACGTCTGTTATCCTAATGATTATAAACATAAAATATTCATTTATCTCGCTCTGTTTACATAAAGCTCTTCGATTTTTATGGTTCGAGTGGATAAAGTCAGAACAAGAAGACATTCGTTATGACCAGGATGTAGTGTGATGCCGATTCAGATACAAAATTCGTCCTTTTACTTGTGCTTTATTCTGTTTGAAACCTTATTTTCAAAATCGATATCTTAGAATTCATTAGATATATTCTAATGCATTAAATATTTTGATATTCACCATAATTTGAATTTAAATTTTTACTTGCATAGGGTGACATTAAAATTTTTTTAAATATCTAATTTTTTTTTCTTTTTGGTGCAGAATAAGATTTATTTTGTAGATCAAAGTTAATAACTGTAAAAAAAATAACCAAGATTTTTTTCATGGAAACTGATAAAAAATAATAACAATGAATTTAGATGAATCTGAAAAAAAAAAAACCAACAATAGACTTTAGCAAAAAGTTAGAAAGTAGATAACAAAAACACTAATTGAAACTTATTCGGGGTTTTTTTTTATGTTTTGTTTTTTTTTGTTTTGTTTTGTTTTTTTGGTTTTTTTAGTACGATGAATTGAAATTAAGTGTACGAATCATGTTTAATCTTCATTTATACAATTCATATTTTTGGCAGTTTCAATTTTAATTTGTCAGTTGGAAATCAATGGAGTGACAAGACAAACTTTACACGATGTATCGAGTGTAAAACAGTATTGAAAGTAAGGGGATAAAAAAGCAAAGTTAAAAAGAAAATTTATGGCTTTAAACCAGTCCAATTTACAATATGCCAGTATTCACAGAGAGCAAAAAAATATATATATAAAAAAAAAAGAAATGAAAAAAAAAAGAAAAAATGAAAAAATGTGTAAATAAAGATTAAAAACCAGTTCAAGCATGGGGGTGTCCTCCACATGCGCACATCTAAGGTGGGGATCCAGAGGGACGTGTTTAGGACTCCCCTGACATTTTCTGAAAAAAAAGAGATTTTCCCATTTTCCAATCTCATAGGCTGGATCCCCCTAGGCTAAGCGGGCTTGGTCATACCCCTTATAAAATTTTCCAGTTTCATCGAAGGCACCGGATTCTTCCCATCCCCCCTTCGATCGTTCAGTTGTCTTTTAGTTCTCCATCTTACAATCTTATTATTCTTTATAAACACAATGACTAATTTTAAGGTATGAAATAGGTTTTATGACAAAACGCTCCAATTCTGATGAGAATAAAATAACCATTGTATCACATTGAGATGTTTACTCCGTAAAATCACATAGTTAAGGAGGAGTCGTGTCAAGTCAGTACGAATCATTACTGTAATGAAGTATCAATTATAATTAATCATTCTTTGTCCGTTACAACTGGGTAGAATTTCACAATCATCCGTTAGTGTACACGCATCGATGCGGTGGGGACGGCGAGCGAATGTTAAGTACCTCGAAACGCCCACTTCCCTTGGAGGTATATTTCTTAATGTTATTAATTGACGAGGAATTTGTATCCCGACCCCGAAAACTTATAATTTAAATCGACCCATATTCTATTTGAAATAAGAAATCATTTAACTTTCATTTGTTTGACCGCTTGCAGCTAGGAAGAATTCGTTTTTAAGAAAATAGTGTCTCGATTACTCAATGGAAGAGAGGCACGGTGACTATGTTTGCATTAGATCAATGGTATCAGGGCAGATTTTCATACTTAAGGTTCGAAATATGGCGCCTTATCGAATTCTTCTATATGCGATTTGTCTGCAAAAGGATTATAAAGGATAATTTCCTTTCTGTAAGATCACTCACCTTTGTTATTTGTTGTTTTAAAAGTCAACAGAACGGATATTCTGTTATTTTAGAGTCTTTTGGCAGAGTCTGTGAATGGACCAAGTACATGTTTATTGATTTCGTACGAATTAGATCACGCCTGATCAGAACCATATTGACTTGGTTGTCAAATCTCTCTCTCTCTCTCTCTCTCTCTCTCTCTCTCTCTCTCTCTCCTAACTAGATAAAATAAATAAAAAGCCAAATTTAAGAGAAGAGAGGGCAAACAGAGGAATTAAGAGTCGCACTATATCTGATTCCCCCTACATTTCTTTCGTATTTTTTGAGGGGGGGGGACTAATGGGTCTCTTCGTCATCTTAAAAAAATACTGCATTTTTTGTTGTCTTTGAAACAATATGTTTTGAATGTACCCAAAATTATGAACATGCAAGAACAATCAATTCGATATCATTTTAAGTATTTGATTTAATTTGCAGTTTCATTTTTAAATTAACAAAAATAATGAGAATGATTCGAGGAATGAATCAACATTTTCCTCGACACCAGGTTAAATATTGCGTCGTAACAAAGATGGTCAGGTTAAGAAGAATATTTTGCCGATCTTATATTAATATCTTATATCCTGTAACAATTCTCTTATCGTATTATGGATTGAAATTGATATTTAATTCGATAAATTTTTCAGTCGTTATCTTACAAATTGATTTTATGAAATTCTTTTAGGCTCTTGTGGTCTTGAGAGCCATAAAGATGCATTAAGAATATCTGCAATAGGAAGTTAAGTAAACAAATGCCATTCTTTGCACTATAAATACCCCTTAATCTGTGGAAAATTGAGAATTTATGTGACATTGCTCCCAAGATTTTGACAAAATCTACAATTCAGTGGGTTTTTACTGGTGTAAATACATATACACGTAAACACACCATGCAGTAAAATCCGTACTTTCTTTTTTGTTGCATGCACCTTTGTTTTTTGTTGCTGTTGAGATTATCGTCAGGATCTTCTTTAACTCATTCAAAACTTAATTCTGTAACTTCAACTCGTCTTGTTTTGTTTGTTCTTTGATTTGCAGTTTGTCCTCAATCCGTATTTTGTTTTATTTACTAATTTGCAATCTTAAAAGGAAATACGTTTGGTCTATTCATGGACACGATGTTTATAGAAAAAAATCTTTCTACACTAATAATCCGGAAGGTGTTTGTGTTGTGTGTGTGTGGGGGGGGGGGGGTCGGGTTAGTGTAACTTATTCGCTCATCTTTACATCACTTCTATTGTATACGCTTTGCTATTTCTATTGCAAAGAAAAAAACCCTGTATGTCACACGATAGAAATATCTTTTACTTTTGATATCAGTTTGGTCATTCACAACTCGTTTATTTCTTTTTTTTTCTTCTTCTTCTCATTGTAGTAATGCATCCTTTGCTTAAATTTCAATTCGTTGTTTTGGATAATCGTTAATCAAAATCGAATTTAAAGAGTACTGATATCTATACATTGTACTTTGTTGTCTCCAGTTTTTGTCTTAGAAGGGATATTTTATTGCTAAATGAAATTCAATAGCATCATTTAGGAACACTAAGAAGACATCCTTTTTGTCTCGAATGCTACCGTTGCACTTGTATCACTAAAAGCAATTCTTTTTATGATAAGGCAAGAAGAAGCCTACACGTACTTGCGATTGTTGATACGATTCAAAACATTATAATTCCAGTGGTCAGTTGTGTGAAAGGTTTGTGATTGTCAAGTATTTTCAAAGGATTTGAATCATATCAAATTTGTTTCCATGAATACCTGATCAGTGGGTATCCAATGAAACTGTAATTAAATCGTCAGTGCAGGACTATCATTAACTGCGGGCTTAACTTCCTCCCCAGCGAGTTAACACACATGGGTTTTGTTGCCATCTGACAAATTGACTGTTTAGCACAGTTAGTTAGCATTGTCAAAATAACGCAGGTTTTATTGGAAATAAGAGAATAATTGTTGATGTTTCCAGCCTCGTCTTTAGATGTTCAATCACTTGTTTAAATCACTGTCCTAATTCGAATAAATGTCGTTTTAGAGGTTTTTATCCTTCAAAATAGCTCTTTGTCATGTCCGTTTCTCAAGTTTGAATATAAAGCAGAATATTTAAGATTGTGTTTTCCAAGATCAGATTGAACTTTTTCCTTTTTCACATACAAAATAAAAAAAAAAAAAACATAGTAGAGGGTACTGTGGTCTTGTGGTCAGGACGTCGGCCTGCTGGTTCGAATCTCGTTAGGACCACGGGTCGGTCGACATAATTATACTCTTATGTTCTTTATCATATATACTGAAAAATGTCCTTGCCTGTGTATTGCATGCATGTTTTTGGTGTTTTTGATAATAATGATAAAAACTAGAGGGCGCTACTAAAATAAATTACGGTTTCTGTAAGTCTCTTTAACTTGAAGTACCATTGATGAGGCCTTACTATCAGAAACACGTGTGTGGTACATTAAAATTAGTTTGAAATGTTGTTTAAGAAGGTAACAAGTAAGAACATTCCCCCCCCCCCCCCAATTACATTTCTTAGGTAGTCCTTGTCACAAATCCCCTTTCTTTACAGAACTTGACAAGTACGCGCTGATTATATAGAAGTAGCCACATATTTGATCTTTTTCTGTCTTAGCTCATATGCATATTAATTAGGACAGCTGATGGTAGCTTACAACTAAGGTAATTGAGATACAACGTGTATTTTTATTAAAACTTCTATTTTCTTGTATAAATTTCAAAACAAAGTATAAAAAGTGAAGCAATTTAGATGGCATTTGTAAGTGACAGTCAAATGTTGCTAGCTAACATACACGTAAGATGTTTCATCACACTTCGCAGATATTCCCATCTGCAGGAAGAACGGTCACATATATCCAATACATAGATGGCGTCTTCTACCTTTTCTATTAAATTGTTACCTGATGCTGACCTTCCCCGAACAGCAAGCTCTCATCTTCATTGGGGGTTAACTTTTTCTCTTTTGTTTAAAGTGAGTAATTTTTGATTAGTTATGTCTTGGGTGCTCTATTGTGAGTGCTGTTGAGATTATCGTCAGGATTTTTTTTAACTCATTTGTGTCACACTTATGCCCTTTTGCCGTGTGGAGCTCGTAAAAAGTTCCCCGCGAGGGGTTTGACAGTGTTTTGAATTTTTTTCCCTGACATTCTCGCCATAGCACTTTCTATATAGATACATGTATAACCTCAGACAGGGCATGTATTTTATATATATTGTTTTCGATTTCGTGCGTGGACATCTACGGCGGGTGCGGCTGGCCAACGGGGGATGCTTGCTCCTCCCGGGCACCTGGTCCCACCTCTAGCTTGCTAGTGGTCAGTCCATGTTCAATTTGGTGCTCTATTGTGAGTGCTGTTGAGTTTATCGTCAGGATCTTCTTTAACTCATTGGGGTTGACTTGCACCCACTAATTTGTGTCATTTCCCCTGAATTTATTTGTTAATGTTTAGTCCCCTACCGGCAACGCCGAAGGGAACTCTTAGTTTTTTTGTATATGTTTCGTTGCATCTTGTTTATCGTTTTCGATTTACAATTAGAAATGCTTTTTTTGTAGTATGAAAAAGATATGTAACAAAAGTAATCCAAAAACATTGATTTTGGCTATGAAAGTGATGACAAGGCGTAGGCCTTTCAACTAAATTTTTAAATCCAAGAATATTCCTTTAACAGTGCATCACGACATTTGAATCTGTGTCTTGAGAGCATTAAAGAACTTTAAATTGATAAAGACATGCGAATTTTCGAAAATTGATTAATTTTGAATACCAAATTCTAAGTAAAATCTGCTTAAGAAGGGAAACAATTCAAACTGTACTATTTGACAAACACTTGATTCCCGGGACACCTCTGGATTAACCGAGTTTAACGGGTCCTCTAAATTGTGAAACGCACAAGAAAAGAAATGAAAAGTAACGAAACGAAATTAATTTTTTTTTCTTTGGCAAAAAAAATATGTATACAGATTTTTATAATTGGAAATTCAAAGCGTAGAAAAGGGGGAAATGTAACCGGATAATTTAAATGTACGTTCGGGTATTGTATCCATGAGTTCAACCTACATGCGTACCGTAAATAATTTGAACGGTCAAGTACATTTTCTGTCAGTTTCGTTGTAAGCCCAGGAATACCATGAATAGGATTCTCCTCAAGATACTTTGATACGGCAAACGAAGTTCCCTGGCCTCAACTCGAGATGCGTAACGGATAAAAAAGTCATGCCGACCAAACGCTTCGTAGAATTTAAAGAATAATTGTAGGTCATTGATGTTCATTCGCTCGAAAATTGCATGATTTTTTTTAACTTTGTTCCCATAAAATTACTTAAACAAGACACTTAGGTTGGATGGACCCCCCCCCCCCCATACGTAACATTAAACATTAACGGAGTTACCCGAGAAAATAGTTATGCCGACCGAACAGAGCTTTTTTTTAGAAATAAGGACAAGCTCAGTGATAGTTTCGTTTTGCCAGTTCACCCGTTCTTTGCATGTACTAAAACATTTTGTGGTAGAAATATTTTCTAGACTGTTTTGCCATGCCTACTTATTGAAGTTATCGAGTATCTTACTTACTGAAGTTATATCATCCCTTTTGGTTACTTTCTTCTTACTATCAAATAACAAAACCCAATTGAATTTTAAAAAATCGATTAGAATTCTGATTATGAAATTTGTACGATTATACAACACTAATGAAAATCAATAAATGAAAAAAAAAATCTGAATTGTCTCATGGTAGACAAAATAGTCATTCAGTGACGCCATCAACGACAGTTTCTCTAATGGGAATGAAGGAAGAACCGGTTTCAGTGGCGGATCTAGGATTTCAGAACAGGGGTGCTCAAGGTTTCAGCTCGAAGAAAATTGTTCACAGAAAAACTGACAAGCAAAAAAAAACAAAACAAAACAAACCTGCATCTCAAGACTGATGATCTAATTAAGAAGTGTGTGTGTGGGGGTGGGGGGGGGGGGGGGTCCATTCCAACTGCATGTACAAGATTTAAAGTTTCTTGATACGTTTACTTTACGTTTATACATGTATGTAGACTGGCGAGCCGGAAAAAGTTTAAGATATGAAGTTTTCAATTTTTTTCTTAATTCAGTCATCCATACATATACAACTTTATTCTTTATTGGCGAGCGGAGCGAGCCGTAAAATTTTGGAATTAGTTGGTTACATTTGTCATAAGAATACAGTCTCTCTCTCATTTTCCATGCTCTATATTTTGTTTTTTTATTTGTTTTTTTTATTTATTTTAATTTGTTTTGTTTTGTTTTGTTTTTTAAAAGATACAGTATCCTTGAAAATGAATTTATTTGAAAAAGTAAATTTTATTCCGAAGGGTCTAGATTGAGGAAAAAAGGAGCCATAAAAAGTTTTATTTGAGTTTTTGTAACTTAAGTAATTGTTTTATGCAGTAACGACCATAATATTGCCGAATTTGTATAATTAAATCTCCACATATCGCTATTGTAAAAACGCAATACATTGTAGGTGGCGCCAGTGGAATGAATTATAGAGCTGCGCAACCCGAATTCAAACGGCTATAACTGCGAATGTATGCGTTAGATTTCTCTGAAAATTTGAATGTATTCAAATGAGAATATAAATTTTCATTTTGCAATATAGAATTTTGTAAAATTAATTAATTTTCAGGGAGACCGCACCTTTAAGAAAATGAGAGGTACCGAGCCCCATATGCCTTGAGAAAAAAAAAATATATATATATATAAATAAGTAAAACCTGATTCTTTTTCAGAGAAAGTGTATTTCAACATTAAGCCTTTAAATGTATCAATACAAGTACATTTTAGGTGCTGCAGTAATTATTCTCGTAAAAAATCACCTTTCAGAGTGTAAATGATATAATTCTGCGTAACCGCTTGATAATCGATAAAATCGCATCGGTTCACCAACAGTTTGTAATCGATGATCCATTATGAAGGTTCAGCTTTTTTGTCATACCTATGATTTTGAAATAAAAATCTGAAAAAGTCTCATCTTTTTTGCAAATATCACGGCGGATCCCCAACCCATCATACTCTAGATCCACGCTTGCAAGTTTAGCCTTAGGTGACATGTTTTGATTATGGTTTATTCAATTCAAACTTACATGTATATAGATGTATATAGCGTTCTTTAAATCTATAAAGTATTGACACAAGAAAATATAACAAAATTAATGTTCGATTAAGACAATGCATATCATGCATATTCGCAGATTTTATAATTTATCGCAGGGGATAGGACGGGGAGGGGGGGGGGGGCGTTACACCCTACACCTTTAATTAGCAAGGGGTTAAATTACAAAATAATTTCATTTTGATAAGAAGATTTGTAACATTGAAATATTTTCAAATACTATAACACATTATCGGATGTTTGCACCGTAAAATCAGTATTTGCCGTCCGCAAACATTACGTCAGCATCTACTGTCCACGCAGCTCACAAATCAGAAAAATGAAGTTTTTTTTTCTACTTTGTCGGCAAATATTCTGAGTAGAATTCATATATATAAGGGATAAATCTCGAAGTCTTGCAACTAACAGTGGAAGTCTGTACGGCCAATACTTTTTTTTTTTTATTATTTTTTAAAATTTATTATTATCATTTTTTTTATTTGTCTCGCTAGTTTCCGATCACTTTTGATGCTGTCTTCGTTATGCATACTTATCGACACATTTCATGTATTTTTTTTTATATAATATTATGTCAATGACATTTATCTAGATACATACATGTATATCTGCCAATTTTATTTTTAATGTTTAATTTTCGTTTGCTCACCTTTTGCCATCATTTTCCCAATTATATACGTAGAACTCCTCGTTAAATTTTAACGAAATCGGTTACATTTATGCCTAGATTAAAACTTGTCATTTAGTTTTGTTTGATGGCCTTTCTTAAAACACAGCTGAAATGTAGATACATGTACTATAATACGCACTGGTTCCTGCGGCACACGGGAGGAGAATACAAGGGAAAATATCACCACTATTTGATCATAAACGAATGATTTAATGGTAAAATATATATCTATTTTTTCGGTTTATTTCGTTTCTTTTCATTTCGTTTCTTAGTTTAAAGGCCCCCGAGTTTTACAGATATTATTAAGGAGTTACCTGCCTTCAAATGTTTTACCACAAGGAAATTTTTTTTCGGTCTAAAAATCGAATGTGCAAATTTGTGCTATCTTTCTCTGTCCATTTATTAATTTAAGTACATGAAACAAATTAAAGTATTGTGCTTTATCATACCATCTTTGTCCAACAACCAAAAAGAGATAAATAAATGAGAAATTTCATGATCTGAAATGATTTTTGCCCATTATGTTTATGAAGAAGCTCGAAATGTCCCTATTTCTGACACTATAGTACGAGTTGTCGTTACTCTCAGTCGAAACCTAGCGGTCGTTGAAAGGCCTACAAGGCGTAAGTTGAGAATATATTTCTGGTCTAGTAGTGTATGGAAGCTGAAAAAAGATGCAACACAAAGACAATTTTGGCATCCAAACATCTGGTCCTAAACAAAACAGAACAGTAATAAACACTCGTTGGGTGAACTTGTCGGACTAGAAAACTATTTACTACGTTTCTGCGTAAATGTTATCCTTTATTTATACGTACTTTACCTCAGTCTGTACTATGATCGCCTGTAAATCGAGGCGTGCATTCATTCAGCATGATCAATGAATGAAAATTGGGATAGTGGCTACCGATTTTCGGTGTTTAAGTTATATTACATCGTCATCAAAAATTGAATAAGACGAGATTTGTACTTGTATGTTTTGTTTGTTATTTGCAAATATTGATCGGAAAGTGTGAATAGATAAAGGTGCAATATTTGTCAATGAGTTCTTCGTTAGGCTTCGTAAGACCCCGATAGCATGATTTTTGTTTACCAGTCATGATATTATGTGAAGATCGTATTTGACAGAGAAATGATTATCCTTTCTAGATCCCTCTATCATCGCAACGAAAACAAATTTCTTAATGTAAATATCATTAGCGGATCCATGGGTAGGTTATAGGGGTAGGACCCTCCCCACCACTTTTCAATTATAAATTGTAGTGAAAGGAGAAACGATGTTAGGCAATGTTTTTCTTTTTATCGTGCGCAAACTGGATAAATGCATCGTTTGCTACCAGCGAAACAGATGGCCGTCCTTAGTCGGCATCGGTTGCCCATTGGTCTCGTTGGTGTATTTTCACGCCTCGTACTAATTTCAGCCGATGACGTCGCAGTATGACGGTCAAGTGATGTCTTACCTTGACGCCGAGGTAGGTCACTAAATTTTCAAGCGTCAAAAATTACACAGAAAATGTTACGAAATGGTTCTCAGCATGATAAATTCGTTATAGAATTTATTCCTGTCATACTTCCTACTCAAAGTAGGTGTGTTAACGTATCCAATGTACAAATGGAGATCTCGTTGACGTCTCGTCCATTTAAACAGTGTTAAAATATCTTGGTAATCTTCGTCAGCGTCGCGATAGTTTCCGTGTCTTAGAAAGCAGTTGGCATGTTGACCTTTGATGTTGGAAACCAACTTTATGTTGCATTATGGTATTTTTAGGTAACAATATGTCATAATTCTAACCATAAAATACACTTGATAGTTATTTGTACAATGGATACCTTAATAAGTACAAATTTACACTTTGAGTAGGTAGTATGACAGGAACAAACCCCATAACTAATACGAGCTGTCTTAAATGTTCAATGTTTTGATCACGTATTTGGTGTTTCGTGTCCATTTGTTGTCTCTTGTTGTACATATCTTCTCTGTGTTATCGCATTTTGTGTTTGGAGTTTACCTGTTGGTACTGCCATCGAGTCCTGTTGGATATCCCGTTATTTCTCTTTACCCTCTTTGAATCTTACTCATCTACACACCACATTCAATGGTCTTCTCTGAACTTTGGCATATACCAGCATGCATTAAACGCCTCCATTGAAGAGAAAGACAGAGAGAGCTTGCGTCAGAACAAAGTAAATAAAGCCATATCTTTATTGCCACATGAAGACTTACAAAGATATAATTTAAAAACGTTTAAAATTGTGTGTTTGATTTGAAAGCTGACATTTACTGTACAACCTTTGACATGACCTTTGAACTGTAGGCTTTAACACGCAACAAGGCACCATGGGAAGGCAAAATATATTTCCTAAAATTAAATTTGAGCACATACTTAATTCGGCACGTTAAACGCTTGATTGTTACCTTCTATTGAATTAGGGTAATTTTCCTCAGATATAAATCTCTAGGTTCGTATATATCATTAGATAGAATTGACATGAGAGGTCTGAACTGTGTATGGGGTGAAATAGAATATTACACGATGCTCTTTCTCCAGATTTCGCAAATTATATAGGTTTATATCAAAGTCGACTAAAATTTCAGCTTTTGAAGAATTTATTTGAAGGAAAGTATCGATATATTTCCTTTTTTTAAGAGCTAGACTAAAAGTATACTCTATCTGTGAACATCTGCTTTGGTACTTTAAAAATCAAATTGTTTTAGGATCAAGTCCATTTAGGAGAGAGGACGCGCCAAAATTTGTCGTCTAGATGTACAAAAAAATGTACGAAATCCGTGAAATGATGCGAGGTAACTAGAATAAAAAAAGAAGCCATGAAACCTAGGAATTCTTTCATAAAAGAGTAATATGAAGAACATTTATTTTCAAAATATTTTTAACAGAACTGTAAATACATGTGCTGTGAAATGTTGCAACACAAAACAAGTGCATCTTTCGCACGTAAAGAAAGAAGGGAACAATTGGCAATCGGTAACGACTCAGAACGACCTCGTAGCATTAATCGCACGTAAGTCGTTATCATAAATACAGTACCATCAGCAACAGTAACGGTTACCATACTAACATCAACTATTGCAATGTTAATTCTTTTTGTAATGATATCTTTGTAAATATAGTAATGGAGCTTTTATCAGTACCGATTTCTTATTCAATCAACAATTACTATACATATAATATGAACATCGACGGCGGGTGTGGATAGCCAAACAGGGGATGCTTACTCCTCCCGGGCACCTGGTCCCACCTCTAGCTTGCTAGGGGTTCGTCGATGCTCCAGTTGGTGGTCTATTGTGAGTGCTGTTGAGATTGCTGTCAGGATCTTCTTTATCTCACTAGACGTGTATGCATATCAGTTATTACGATACCTTCCTCAATTACTTGCAATACACAAATCAATATTATGCTACCTACATCAGTATTGTTGATACCTACATCAACAGTTTACGATACCTACATCAATAATTACCTACGAACATCATCTTCTCAATCACCCAAACTCGAGCTGATCTTGCGGTAGACTTCATTAGCTTTTTGGGTTTTGAATAGGTGAATCTGATATTTATTAAGATCAGTCTTTTACCATTGATAAAGGCTTATCGACGTCGAGTCAACACTTATCACTTCAAAACGATCATTTTAATCAAAACAAGGATCCTCAAGAGCTTCCCTTTAGCTTCTCAAGTGTCCTTTTATGTCACATGAGAGCAATTTAATACCTTTCTCGCCACCATTTCAAAAGAGTCGTTTATACGTTTTTCGCCTTCTTTCAAAAGAGCAGCCGAGTGAAAAATCTGTTGTCGCCTATGAACCGCGGGGTACTGCTATTATGGTGGAAGGTATCTATACATTAATACTTGAGATGAAATAGTTTGAATTCGGAAAAATAGAATTATGATTGATTTGGGGGCTCGTAAATCGTCCGACTACAATAAAGGATCTTTAAAGACACGATTTGAGCATTTTTGAAACATTAAATAACTATTATAATGAAACATTAAACATTGCATTGGAAATTTCAAATGCTTAAAAATGTTATTTTCCGTATAATGTAATGAATGTTGTTATACATTATGCGCTGTAGTGACAATATTGTACTGGTAACTTATTTCACGGTGGGTAATCTCACAACGCAGAACAAGATGTTTTCCTACATTTTTTGTGCAAAAGATATCATTTATAACAAAAAGGGGAATGTGATGCAGTGTAAGAATGTCATAGCTATGAGTTGTATCCAAAATAAGGCGAATACTAGCTTTTAATTTAATTTTTTTATTTAATTAAAAACGATCGGCGTTCTACTTTCACTTTTCTCAACATGAATCACTATGTCATCCTTACACTGCATCACATTCCCCTTTTTGTAATCAAAAACCTAAGTCACACGAAATAATAGAAAAAACAGAAACTTCTGCGTTTCGAGATTACCCACCGTGTTATTTCATTGGGTAGATCTAGATTTTTTTTCAGGGTTTGGGGGAGTCTAGCCTGTTAAAGAAGTCTAGGACCATGATTTAAAAAAAGAAATGCCGGTATACATGGTATACGTAATAAACATTGGAGAAGTTAATTATGTATAGCTAAACACATTGCACTGTTCAAGAACAGGTATGTCGCCTGTTGTATGTTTGACCTTAAGTATGTGACTTTGACCTTAATAGTGTCCTTGACCTACATTGGATGCTGAGTCTTATCATGCTTTACCATGCCTGCATGTTTGAAATATGTCTTATGTATATCAAATTAGTTATAGCCAAATGTGTGAAAGTGTGAGTACCAGACATACGGACGAACAGACAGATACGGACAAACAGATAGACAGACGTCGGACAAATTAATTCCAATATGTCGCTCTTGCATTGCAGGCGATATAAAAACAGAAAAACAAGGAATATTGGCAAATTCCGGAGGGAGTTTCCCCCCCCCTCCCCCCTCAAATGTGTATGTTTCTATAGATGCAAGGATTTGGAAGGTATCTCTATTAAAGCTACTCTGGACTGACCATGGCAGAACACTCCTGCAAGATGAAACAAAGAACATAAGACAAATTGTCAATATTGAAATATATGTTCTAATATAGAACTTTAGTGCACCATATGGGCATTTCAACAAGTTGTGTTTCATCAGTGATCGATGCTCTAAGCCAAAAAAGAGGAAATCCAAAAAATTATATGACATCATGAAGAGCAAAAGTCTGAACTTGGCCAAAACGTTTTGCCAAAGAGCCTGCCAAGAACAGATGTTAAATGTCTACAAATTCAATAGCATCATTTATCACATGATACACCCGTTATGCAGTTTCATAAAGCCATTTCATAAATATATGATATGATAACACGTTACATATCGCTCTGCTTGAATGCGATTGGTCAAGTTTGGAATTGAATCACATAAACCTTAACAAATGTGACCTTTCAAATATCGGTCAACTGTTAAATTCAGACCAAGAGTCAATATCAGTGATTAAAATTGTTGTTGTTGAATTAATTCTTGCATTAAAATACTATTCAAAATTGAAATACTTTTCTCTTACGCACAGAATATCTATAGGATGGGGACACTACTTCTCATGGCGTAGCAGACGACCTCAAGATCACGGCGTGGTTCGCCTCTGTAGTTCTCGGAAACGTTGATTTCACGTTGGAAATACACATTTTTAGGCAATATCATGTGATAAAAAGAATCTCAAATGAATTTTCATTTCATACGATGTATTATGAAACTCGTTGTCCGTTTTATATCCCCTCGCCAAGGCTCGGGGATATAAAACACACAACTCGTTTCATAATACATCGTATGAAATGAAAATTCATTTGAGATCCTATATTTATGAACAGATGAATTTGCTGCATGGACCAGACATGCACGTTTTGACTACTTAACCCTCGTAAGTGATCCTCAATCTAAACATTGTAATAAGACCAAAGAATGTGAAAGTTATTATGTCCGAAAATGTATCAAAAGACGTAGCAGGATTGGTGGGATATGATGCTACAGCTAGGACCCACGTTTTAAAAATTTCAAATAATTTTGATAACAGAAATTTTCGAATGCGTTGAAGAATCGATCAACGGAAGGTTGCCATCAGGGGGATACCCCTAAGTTTTAGAAAATTTTCGTAAACTTTTGTTTGACGGAGAATTAAAAAAAATATATTTCAAGTCTATTGTTGAAACACTGTGAAACAAGGCGAACGATGTCATCGGGGACAAAACAATCTACCGGCACAACACCAACAAAACAACTTCAATCAATGCAAAATCACAAAAATATGACACGCGAATGACAATATTATATAAATCAAGGGAAAAAATGTTCAGCAACAAATCTGGAAAGCTACATGTATCCACTTGATAATAAAATAGCAAATGTTGTGCTTATTCGAATTACGTGCGCGCAACCCTCCCACTCACCCAAAAAACTTTCTGATTGTACGTTTGTTTACATAATAAACAACACAGTAACACATAGGACACAAGGTAACACAAACCCATGTATAAATAACTATCAGAGGAAAAGGATGTATGAAAGACAGACCGTGCTCTGTCGGCTGAAACGAGCTCATGATCCTTAAGGATATGATATTATCCGAATGATATGTTTTGGAAATTACCAGGAATTGGGGGGGGGGGGTGTACGTTTGTTTCTCATAATTTGTTGGATATTTTATAAAGTACAGGTGTTTTTAAAGTTTAAATTTCATAGAGTCATGTCATCTATATTCTGCGAAGTCATGATACTATGGACTATCTATTGATTATACACAACCACGCAAAATGTGTTACAACCTTAGTATCACAATTTCGCGGTTTTGTCTTTAATGAGCATATATTTACATTCCTACTGCGTTTCCCTTATATGAAGGTACCAAACCAACTGCACTGCATTTTTCGATAATCGCAAGAGCCTATCACGTGACATTTGAACAAATGCGGATTAATTTCCCATAAAATGCCCATTCTATTTACTGCTTCCTAACAGGTTAAAAATTCCATTATCAATCGATGCCGTCTACCCCCAGTGATTAAATGGGTCAAAATCTAGGTCACCCACATGTACACTTCCAAGAAGTGTGACGTAGTAAGTCGATCACGCGTCACACCAGACGAAATTCAAGGACGACCGGCACTGTTGTCTACGGAATGATGCCATGTTTGGATGAACGAATTCAGGCTTTATTGGATCAAATATTCAATATCTAGGATGAGAATTTGCTCCACTTGTGTCATCTATCAACAGTGAATTTATTTTTGCTTCCTATGGAATTATAAATACAGTACAGATCAGAAATATTTCGTATCAGCGAATGTTGTGCCATGTTGAGGTAGGTCATGAAATTTTCGTGTATTTGTATCGTTTTGCACGGCTGTACTCGAATTTTGCATTATTCTGAATACTTCCAGAAGAAACAGAGTAATTTTACAGAAGTTTGAATAATGGTACCGATTGATTTCATAGGTTTATAAACAAATTAACTGTGTGTTCCAGTCAGTTTTCAAATGTTTTCCTTCCAATATCCGTGACATTTCTCCGGACTAACCATCCGCTTGGTCTTAATCATGTGGGACAAAAATCGCGATTTTGTACGATTCATTTTTTATTCAGTTTTGATAGAAATGTTCAAATACAACCATAAACAAAATTCAATTTCTTATTTTTCAACAATGTTTCCGTACAGAGGTACTACTTCGAAGCTAGCAAAAAACGCCGAACGTTCGTTTGCTGTTACGTCAAGTGACGTTCTCCCTCCACAGTGACATTTCAAATATAAAGAAACGGGGTGAAAAGGGACAGAAACAACTTAATTAACACGTAGAATGTAAATATAAGGATTGTTTTTCAGCTTTTGCGCTTTATCACTGTGTATTGGCAGTAGGGAATGGAAACAAAATTCATGAAAAGCACTTCGTGCTTTACATATTTTGTTTCCATTCCCTACTGCCAATACACATCGATAAAGCGCAAAAGCTGAAAAACAATCCTTAAATCACAGAAATTGATAATTCTAATTTGACCCGATTTTAACAATATAGTAATTACATTTGAAAAGTCATACTCTGAAACATCTGTTGACCTAATTAAAACAAATATTCGTCATCAAAGCAGACATGACTCAATATTACTCTATTTAAAAAAATAGATACTATGAGAAACAATTCTATTATATTCACTGAAGATAGTATGCAATAACAGACAAACGTGACAATTTCCGACCTAGATCAAGACATAAGGTTAAAATCTAATATGGAAGACTGTTGCATTTTAAATTCAAAGTATATTATATTTCCGGATATGTCGAAATTTGGAATGTTGAAAAATCATCATGACGACACAAAAGTTGGAAAACGAATATTCATATTTCAAGGGTTTTCTTATAAAAGGTATTAATAATTATCGTCTGTCATATATGAAGATCGGCCGGCTGTTTGGTAATATTTGTTTAATCTGGCCCTTCCTACAATACTATTCAATTTTACTGTTTTCACCCGTCTCCCAATTGAGAAAGTCATATCATATCATAGCATATCATATCAAGGTATCTCAAAATAACATGTTACAGAATTCTTTATCATGATGTGATGATACCGAGGTTTCAAATTTTCTCAGATCTGAAAAAGATAAAAGCACGAAACGAATATGCAGTATATTATCAAAATAACAATGGTTTTATGCATGTTTGAATAAACTTATGAGATATCTCATCACGAACGGTCTCACTGAAGGCATACAAACGTATATGTACATGGTATCATGTTTTATATCGTATTAAACTTATTGCTTGCATGGAAAGGATATTTGAATAATCTTAGGGAAGCGAAATGGTATCAATTCTAATCTGAAAGTACCATAAGGGACCCAATACACATTTTCCTTTCAATAATGGTATCCATTCATTGCTCTCAGCGTACCGACTACTTTACACCCAGACTTGTATCGAAGGTTGATGATCATACTTTCTATATAGACATAACCTAGCATATTGCATATTTTATGAATGTTGTTTTTAAGTGTCATGTGTGAACATCGACGGCGGATGCGGCTAGCCAAACAGGGGATGCTAACTCCTCCCGGGCACCTGGTCCCACCTCTAGCTTGCTAGGAATCCGATGTTCAATTTGAAAATTTGAAAAGCATGATGACGGGGTAAAAGTTATTCAAAAAAGAACACAATCTTCAATAATCAGTCTTTTTTGACGTACTGAACATAACATACATGTATGCCATATTACAAAAATGAACTTTAAATTGCTTTTTTCTTTTCACTAAATTGAGTCTTATTTCTTTACTTATTCTATATTCTATTCGAACACTCTTAGGGTTTCCTCCTTCTATCTTCCGAGTTTCAATTGGGTCTCATATGTTTCTTTTATAAAACACATTTATTTCAGATTAAACTGTAAATTTATGCACAATTGTGAAGCAAAACTTTCTGAAACCTTACTGTAATTAATACATGTATCTCAAAAAATAAAAAAAAAATGTGTGTTTGTAAACACGAATGACCCTGTTGGCATCTTTGACAATAAAACAGCTGTAATGAAAAATACAAAAGTACAAGTATTTCATACAGATAACAGTTTGTAATACCTGAACATTCTGTCTGCCGTACTTTCCTGTGTTACTCTGATGAGCAATTTGCTTTTTATAAGGTTCATGAAGAAAACGTAGTTATTCCAACTCTGTTGCCTAAGAGTAACCTTTTGAACAGATATTCCCAGAATTCATGTTTCGAAACATCCGCAATATTTCATTTTGCTGCGGGGGTATTGAGGGGGCATATCAGATCCCTCTTTCCGGAGTGGTCGGTGACATTCTGGATCGCGATTGAGGGGCTATCATCTTCACCAAACAAGACGTATTTACCAGATATGTACACCAATATCAACATCGAGACAATCACCAAATTTGACAGGTTTCCATGGAGCGGTTGCAACGGGCGTTGCATGCAATCAGGAGAAGCTGACTCTCCCGGGGCACCAGGTCTCATTTCGGAATGTTGTTCATTCCGAGGTTGGCAACTGTTACCATAGAAATTATAATTTTGCCTTGCCTTCTCGACTTTGAGACTAAGTGACTGATGAGTACTTCTTTGATGTTTATTATCAACGATGATGATAAAAAGAATACAAAGGTGTAATGTCAAATATAGATAATGACTATTTCCCTATACATAATACAAAATCGAGAATTCAGAAAATCATAAACCGAAGGCTTACAAAATCAGGATAAAACAAGAACCAAAGGTAGGCTTTTAAACGAAATATGCATGCAACAGGTACTGTTTTAATTTACTTGCATACATCAAAATTAAAAGAGAGAAGAGTAGATTCTTCGTTTTGATATCAAAAGAACGGCTTTATAGTTTACTTCAGCAATCATGGTATAAATTCAACGTCTGGAATTATATAAGAAAAGGTCGCTCCTTAATTGTTCTGTCACATGTATGTACTATAATTATTAAATAGAGCAGATGCTTGTCTCAGGGCTTTAGTATCATAGAGCCATATTATTAATATTCTGTGAAGTCATGATACAATGAAATATCAATTTTAAAGATAAACGGTCACGCACTCTGTGCAGTTGTAAAAATCACAATTTTGTGATTAAGGTCTTTAATGAGGATATTGTAGAAGATAATAAACAAACTTGACCTCAATGGTCAGTAATTATGTGAAACATATGTTAACCTAATTGAAACAAACAATTGTCAACAAATAAGATATGACTCATTCCCTCTACGTTTTAAAGATAATTGAATAATAAAACTATGCCGTATTTATTGAAGATAGTATGCAATAATAGACAAACATGACAATTTCCGACCTAGATCAAAACATCTATAAAGTCTCATATGGAAGACTGTTGCATCTTAAATTTAAACTATATTATATTTCCGATATGTGGAAAATTGGAATGTTGAAAAATCATCGTGACGATACAAAATAGGAAAACGAATATTCATATTTCACGAGTTGTCTGATAAAAGGTATTTTTAATAATTATAATCTGTCATATATCAAGGTCGACTGGCTGTTTGGTACAATGTAAACGTTACAATACTATCATATTTTAATGTTATCACCCATCTCCCAATTTAGAAAGTCATCGCATATTATATCAAGACCTCGTCAGATATCAGTTTATAGAATTCTATATTCTGATATGAGGATACCGAAGTTTCAAATGTTCTCAGATCTGAAAAAGATAAAAGCACGAAACGAATAAATAAGATGCAGTAAAGTATCAAAATTACAATGCTCTTTATGCATGTTTGAATAAAGTTATGAAATATCTCATCACGAACGGTCTCTCTGTTGGCATACAATGTAAACGTATATGTGAATGGTATCATTCGTTAATATACACTATTTTATAGGGACATACAGATATATTGGGTCGACCCAATATATTTTTGTAATCCCCCATCCCCTTGTAAAACACTTGACAACGAATTTATCCCGCCGATGGCTTTTGGTTTGTGTATGTTATGTTAACAGATTTTAAAGCTTCTCAGTGACGTCAACAGCGTAAAGTGTCTTCGTACATTTTGTACACGGAGGGTATTAAAATAAATATCCTGTCAGTGGCAGAATATAGCATAATATTCGGTTCTTCTCGACCAATCAGATTGCAAGAAATTTGCCAGAGGTGGGGTAATTTCCTTTAATTGTGGTATCCACTCATTACTCTGAGCGACTCCAGTACTTTACACCCAGACTTGTATCGAAGGTTGGTGGTCATATTGTTTTTTTTTTTTCTGTATGTATTATATGTTCTATCGTTACCATATGCGCATTTCAACATCAAATATTTCATAAGTAATGGCTGAGGCCGAAAGAGAGGGCATCTTAATCGTGAATTCGGTCTTTTCGAAATACAGAGTTACTTCCCATTTGTGCAGGTATCCCACGTAAAAGCTTTGTTACGTCATTAAAATCATTTGAAAACGTCATATGTAATTACTCTGTTTCCCTGAATTTTACGTTTGTTTCCATATAACTTGATGACGTCATAATTACTTGACGTCGGATACCTGCACGAATGGGAAGCAACTCTGTATTTCGAAAAGACCGAATTTATGAAGGGCGAAATTCTTAACATAAACTGTCGGAAACTTCAACAGTAAAGGATTAAATCCCTCATATTCCTAATGCATTTCTCTTATGATAAAGTCTTTGATTTTGCTAGAACGGTATTACAATGAGACTTTCTTTGACCAAGTTTCATCACAAATTGAGAAGCATGATGGCAGGGACAAAGTGTCTCACAAAATCATCTTCCCTACGGGTATAAAAAGGCAACAAAATCTGCCGTGTAAAAAAATGTAAAAGCGAACCTAGAATAATAGGAACCTGTTAAAACAAAACCTGTAACAACAAGCTCTATTTCCATTTTGCTAAGCTAAGGACACAATCTTTAATAAGTATCTTAATTACGAAATGAGCATAACATACATGTACATATATTTCACATTACAAACTACGAATTTTAATTGTTTTTTTTAACTGATTGAATCTTATTTCTTTTTCCATATTGTATTCGAACACTCTGAGGGTTTTCACCTTCTTTCTTCCGAGTTTCAATTGGGTCTCATATTTTTCTCTATAAAACATATTTATATCAAATAAGACTGTAAAGATATGCACAATTGTGAAGTAAAACTTTCTGAAATCTTACTGTTATTAATACAGATATCTTACGAATTAAAAACTGTAAAATTGGAAACAAGTGTACCTTGGTTCTGTAATTATCCGGTAGTACCCTGTCATATCATATTACACCAGTTTGTTGCGTGACAACGTTAACACAGAAATGGAAAACTCTCAGCAAGATTTCACTGACACATTCAAATAACAGAGGCGGAGTCGGTAGAGGGGTGTCAGGAAAATCAATTGTCATACTAAATATAGTGTACTAGATGTAGTAGATTGAACATATTTCAATGTCTGGATTAAGGATCACTGATGAGGGTTAAGTACCCAAAACGTGCATGTCTGGTCCACGCTAAAACTTTATCAGATACTGTTCTTAAATAAGGCTATGAATTTGAAGACGTAATAACATTTGTAATACCCCATACATTCTTTATATTCTTACTTTTCTGTTGTTACTTTGATAAGATGTCTGGTTTTGGTGAGGTTAATACAGAAAAAAAATGAGGTGTCGTAACTGTGCTTCCAGTGAGTGACATTCTGGACTAATGTTTCCTAATGTATGAATCCTCCTCACTGGACCTGCAAGCCAATATGATTCAGAGAAGCTAATATAGGAATAATTTCATAAAAGTTTACGCACGACCCTTCTGAAACCATGGTATAGCTTCATATAATGAAGATTCTATTTCCATAAACATACATGTAAAAGAAAGCAGGAAATCTCCTATATGACTCTGTTTAAGCACGTCCAGAGGGACAATTACTTGGAAGTCATTGGCTGCAAAGTGAACCTAAACTCTCAGTATACAGTTTTATAACTTGTCGTTTTGATTTTCATAAGAGCTCCATATGAAAAAAATTTAATTCTGTCTAATGCATGTAATGCTGCAAGTGACACTTTATACGGGTGTTGCATGCAATCAGGTGACGCTGACTATCCATGGGCACCTGGTCTCACTCTGGAATGTTATTCATCCCGAGGTTCGCAACCGTTCCAAATTCTTTTGGTTTTGCCTTGCTTTCTCGACTTTGAGTCTGAATTACTGATAGATACATCTTTGATGTTTGTTATTATCGTTATTAATTTAGGTGACATTTGGCAGAATCAGGAATGGTGTTTTTGTTTCATCTTATCGGCCATATTCATTAGAAACTTTCCTCTATAAAACCTCTGGATATTCACCTGCAAAAATCCTTGTTCATACACTCGTGTCTGCACACTTAATATCGCTTTGATTTCATCATTGATAACCCTTTCTCGTGAAAGGTGAAACGATTCTTAACAAATGAGTGAACATCATTTAAGATGCATTCCAAAAATCTGACATGTAATGAAAGGTATGGCCAGGCAGACAATGTACAGCCTTTCCTTTTTGTCATTTATATGATGAAAATATTATAAAACGCACGATATAATTTAGTAATATTTTCGGCACTAAATATGATTATTAAACAAAAAAAAAAATGGTCGAATGTTTGATCACCTTTGCTTGACTTGTTACGACTCCATGTGTATTGTTTGTTTGTTTTTGTTTGTGTTTGCTTGTTATTTGGGATGGGATTTGTTTTATCGTGGGGTTTCTATTCTTGGGAGAGGTTTTTTTTTTCTTTAATTTGTTCGTTTATCTTACACTGTATAATATAAAATACTTGACTGTTTTTCTTACGATTAATATCGCTATCATTGCTTCTTTGTTAATTCCCACTTCGGTTTGAGGTTTGGGGAGGTCTGTCTTGCAACCGTCGAATAATATACGAGTTCATTTATGTTTTCCTCCTTATCATTTCTGTTTTTTTTTTCTCTGGTATACCAGCCGATGCATGATATCATAGTTGAACAACTGTTTCATAATTTATTAATAAATTAAGAACTAAATTGTTATTCACAAAGTTTCCTTACAAGTTCGAAGACCGACAATATGCAAACCAAAAGAAAGAGTGTTAAAATCAAACAGACATTTCCAATTTCATAAAAGAACATCTTTTCATATAATATTGTGTTTTATATTTATGAAGGTTGGAAACAATGGACGACATGGGGACCTTGCAGTCACACATGCGCAGGAGGAGTACAAACACGCCGCCGGGTGTGCGGGAAGAAAAACGAGACTTGTAGTGGGGACGATATAGAAAGACGACAATGCAACATATTTTCTTGTAATAGTGAGTACAATTCTAAAGAGGGATGATAAGAATTGATTTGTGTTTGACAACGAAAATCAAAGTGTGATCCGATATTCATTAGAGATTAGGAATTCAAATATAATTTGATAAATGAATACAAAAAAGTTTATGAAATATCAAATATCAAATTTTCACATTTGAGATACTACTTCTTACAAAAATGATGTTGATTTCATAGTTGAAACAGAAGATGATCTTCTTTCGTTGTTTATTACTCATAATTTTTAAGTAGTCCGAACATATGATATATACGTTTGTTTCATCCATTTTTTTTATTTCAGGAGTAAAGAATTTACTTGAAATATTTGGTGCACAGAAATTACCGACGGGTGTATCACGTGACCTCAATAGACCAACCGCATTCAATATTACAAGTGCAGCGAGTCTATACACTCCATTAACTAACATTTACCCAGGAGTCTTTCCGAATGATTTTTCTATTATTTTTACTGTAAATATAAGTGCATTAAGGGCAGGATATCTGCTCACCATGAGTGATATAATGGGTAGGCAAAGACTTGCCTTAATGTATGGCAAAAAACTGAGATTCGAGTATTATGATCAAAATGACTTACCGGGTGGGAAGTCGCCATTATTTGACGTAGTAGTCAGCGATTCTACCTGGCATCAAGTGGCCATCAGTGTTAGGAACAGAGAAATTTCCCTTTATTTTGATTGTGAAAATGCTCAAACATTAGAATTTCGGAGATCGAAAAACTCATATTTTAGTACAAATTTAATGTTATCTCTGGGACCGTACTTTGCAAGATACGGAGCTCCGTTTCAGGTAACTATTCTTACGTCAGTCAATATTTTATTTTCAAATCAAATATATATTCTGTATAACGTTTCTTTCTTTGTTTTATTTCAAACAACATAAGTGCACGCTAAATGAAGGAAGCATTCTTTTTAACAGGGGCAGATTGAACAACTTTTTGTTATCGCAGATCCAAAGGCAGCAGCAGAGCAGTGTCATATTCAAAATACTGTACCGGTAAGAACTATGAGAACAATAACAATTAAGGAATATTGTGTCAGTAGGAACAATGGCACGAATAAAAAAACTTTTCGGGAAAGAACATTAACAACAAAGTACTATTACTAAGCAGGTGATAATATTTTAGAAAAATACATATATTGTCCAAATAAGAAAAAAAAAAGCAAACCCACAATGTTGTGCAAGCACGAACGAAAACATCTTTAAGTAAAGAATCTGATAAAGATGACAATTATATAAAAATCATTCCAAGGAATGCATGTGTCGCCTGCGAAACATTGCGACACTTAGGAATCACTTTAATATAGGGTGTTACTTCAGAAATCGGAAAATTTACGTTTTCTCTACTTTTTCGGCAAATTTTGCAATTAAGATCTATACAGGGGGTAGATTTAGAACTCTTGGAACTAACGTTGTAAATCATAAGTACATGTACCTAGTGCCTACGACTTATACTACGCTCACTACTCTTCCTGGGCACCTGGTCTCACTCCCATTTTGGGAGTTCGGTTCTATTAATATGGTGGAGAGTTTTCTTCGTTTGCTTTCGTTTTTGTTTTATCCTGATTTTGTATGCCTTCTGTTTATGATTTTCTAAATGATCGATTTTGTATTGTGTATTGGGATATGGCCATTATCCATATTTGTCATTAAAATACTGTGCTAGTAAGAACATTATCAGAATAAAATACTGAAACAGTTACTGTTAGTAAAGTAAATAAATAAAGTTAACGTTACTGGTAAGAACAAATACATGATAATAATGCAAACTTGTAAGATTTTTCTTAAAATGGAAATACCGAGACAAATAGACAAAATAATGATTTAGTAGAAATACGACTTTGTTACCGTTATGAACTTTAAAAACAATAGAATTATGTACCTGTTTATTATTTTAAAACACACATCTGGATGCTTTTCAACATAACCGAATTTTTTCATGGTTTTTCATTTTACGAAATCACGCTTGTCTAAATAAAAATGTTGCATTAGTATCGTGACGCAAAAAAAACCCCCAAAACCACCATTTGACTGTTCAACTTGTATGGCTCTCACAACACTTAGATAATTGTCACAATAATTATGTTACGTGTTTATAACCGACTTGTCTTCCCCTCTGACGCTCACTGAAACGACGTAATCAAGCGCCCTGAAACCCCTAAACGTCTTATCCCAGCTATGCTACATCGCTATAAACATGCTACCCTATGAAATGTTACAAGTTCTTTGATGAGACGTTGTCCGTATTCGTTTTCTTTTTTTAGATGCACATAGCAAGATGATATGATGTATATGCAAACAAAATAGTGTGTCCAACTCGGCTGTCATAGAGCAGCCTTCTGGTCAATAAATGCAAATGCGAAGCACCAGGCATGCTTGTTTCGTAATAGAGATTTCTCATGTTGACTTACTTCGGACTTCGCACTTTTCTTGTCATATTAAAGAAATCAGGTGATTAAGAAAAGTAAAATCTGAACACACAATAGATGATATTACACCGGGGAGCTTTAATGTACAAGCGCATTCTTAAGAATTGCACGCTGACTGATTGGGACGACAGGACTCCATGACGGACCCTGTACAAACCTCTTTAGAGAAGTCAGAGCCCCGACCACTTCTTTTGGTATCCATTTACACATCCATCGGTGTATTTCGTGGGCCGATGCGTCATACTGTCTGTTTGTATGGTCGTCTTACAGTGATGAGGTTATTTTACACCAAATTGTGCGTTCTTCTAGTTCTCTGAGTAATCGGAAAAGTGGAAATGTTGTGCGCAAGTAATCCGGCATCATTGCCCATTAGTCTCGATGGTTTATTTGTAGTCATTTGTGTTCGATGTTTCTATGTATTGATTTTGTTTTCCTTGTACCTTTTGTATCTCTTTAAGTGGGTGTTTGCTCTGTGTTTTGCATTGGTTGTTTTCGGGTTTTGCTGTGGGTGCTGCAATCGAGTGTTGTTGGAGATCCCCTCCTTTATTGCAATAACACCAGTGATTAACATTTGACAGTCCCAGCGAAGTTTGATGTCCGAAGTGCGAAGTCAGCAAACATGAAAAATGTCAATTATGAATCCTCATCAGAGGTACTTTAAGCCACAATTATTTTTAAAAGGTGAAAAAATCGTTTTCGGTACCCCAACGTTGAAAAATCAAAACGTGCTGTGAGTGACGGCTGCTCTTACTTTCTTAAACCCGCGATGACCTCAATTTTTTAATGTAAACTTTTCATCTGAAAAAAATTGAAATTGTTATCAAAATTTCTTGAAATTTCGAAAACGTGGGTCCTGTAGCATCATATCCCACCCATCCTGCTACGTCTTTCAGTATATTTTGGACATAATAACGTTCAACTCTTGGCCATATTTAGATTAAGGGATCACTGACGAGGGTTAAGTACCCGAAACGCGAATGTCTGGTCCATGTTGCCAATTTATCAATTTTTAAATGATGCTATTGAATTTGAAGACGTTTGACATTGACAATCGTGGTTCATTTATAGATTAAATGTCAGAATTTATGGGGGTTTTATGGCATATTCTATAAATGGTAGCCAAGATTGTGTGTTCTGGAGATAATCAGGTTTCCGGAGCCTTTAATGTTTAGGTCACAAATGGCAAAAATGTGTAAAATTCATCTGTAAAAGCAGATTACTAAGAATGAATGATAACATAACACTTCTACTTCAGGAGCATGCAATAAAAGACGATGGACGTGTTGTACCAGATTATGGACAAAAAGTGTCGTCTGCACCGGAAAAGGGGGATATCAAACTTGTTACGGACTCAAAAGTTATCCAGAAAACATCTCCAAGTTAGTATATTCTAATTGGAAGCCGAATTGGTTAAAAACGTTTTGTAACAAGGAAAACACATGCTAGATTAAAAACCTTCGCATTTGTACGGTCAGGAAGTTTTTGTCGATGTTTGAGACATTTAGTTCCACCTCTAGGTTGCAAGGGATCCGTCGATGCTCAATTTTGTGCTCTTTTGTGAGTGCTGTTGATGTTATCGTCAGGATCTTCTTTAACTCATTAGAAACATTTTCGAATAATCATTGCAATTGAGGAGTTCTTTATTTTTGTAGCTCCACCATTAGTACAATGGTCGTCATGGTCACCTTGCAGTGCCACCTGTGGAAAAGGGACACAATCGCGATCTCTTTACTGCAATAACAACAAAGTTGAAAAGTGTTCCGTAAATACAGATTTGGGTTCGCAGTCTAGGCTCTGTTACCTAACAGAATGTAAAGGTAAAGAGATTTATCATCATTTCGGTAAAAGAAGGATAATTCTGATGTACATTTGCATCCCTTTTCAGTTCTAAAAAAATTATTTTATTGCAGTTTGTTCTAAAAACGTATCTTCAGAAAGTTGATAATATCTATTCAATTAATAACTTTTTCTTTAACTACCATCATTTTTGCTTTAAAAATAATGTTATTATGATGAGCCTTTAGATAAAATGTTTATATTTACCAGATGACATGTGTAAAAATGGCGGCCAGTATTCCATGTTATATCAAAGGTGTCAATGTACTGCAGGGTTTACCGGGAAGTATTGTGAAAAATGTGAGTTAAAGTATCAGTGTTAAACTATCTTGAATATTCTATACACTGCCATGCATTTAAGGAGGCTCAATAATCGTTTGACGTCATCATATTCCCGGCGTCAATACTGGTTTGAATAGTACCGAGTGCGGTTTCGGTCTTCAAACTCCTCTAATTCGCTTGTTTCTTGACGGATTTCGACAAGTTTGGTATCGATGGAACCAGAAAATTATCATCGACAATCTGAGTGTAATATATATAAAGTCAAATGCATCGTTAAATCTATATATTAAAAATATCCCGTAAACGTATCATTTTTATTACGTCATCATCGGAAATTCAACCGTGTGTTGCTTAGCAATAAAATCAAGTAGAAAAACTAAAGTTTAATGATCAAACAGGATATTTCTTTGAGATTTTAGCAATATAATAGTTAAAATATTATAGATAAGTTTGCTTTCTCTAATTATCTAAGGTAATATAAATTTTTCTACAATTTTGTCAACTATCGTACTTTGCAGCAAGATGTTATCGAATAAAGTTTCCCTATTTAAAAACTTTGAGCGAGTGAATTTTAGTTTTAACCCTGCTTTGTTCAAAGATATATCCATTTTACAGATGAGTGCACGTATTATCGAGAACGAGGGAGGTTAGCGACGTCTACTTATTGACCTTGAACGTCAAAATGTTTAAAAACGCTTCTGTTCACTTTTCTATTTCTCTTATTAATATTTCCGTCTCTCCGACACCCGGTGATCGTTGCGCTTTGAAAAAAATACGCTTATTTTACATTGTTAAAGCCGTTTAAAATATAACTAAATCTAGAAATTTCATCTTCTGTGTTACCTATTTCAGAATCACCCCATTCTTTAAACATTATTGACAACCCTAACCCCCCCCCCTTTAAAATCGTTACTATGACAACCAAGTATTTTGAATCAGGATGAACAAAAACATGTACTTTTTTATAATTATTTTTGAAGAACAGAGTTTGTCGTTGAGAAATATGTAAAAGAAAATAACTTCTGACAAAGACTTCTTATCACTTTTATGACAAATAAGGGTACTAGGTACTTTTTTTTTATATTTTCATTTTGGGTGGGGGTGCACAAAAATGTACGTTTCGGGAACAGTTTTAGCTATTTTACTCTTTGAAAGCATTATCTATAAAGAAATAGACATATTTGATTATATCATGGTGAAAATAATCACAAGAATGGTTTTAACGTGAAATTATTATCCCTATATCATGTATTTATCTATCAAAATTCATTGTTTTGCGACAGATCTCGGAATTGGTTTACACATCTATATTCAGAGGACCACTAGTCAATCAAATGAACTATGATATGTAATCTTAATTACAAACATTAATCATCAGACATGAATGTCAAATAAATAGAATAATTTTTTTGACTCTGACAAAGAATTCTTGGATTATTGAGCCACCTTAATTAGTATACACTATTTCTGTTCATTTTGCAAAATAGAAAGTTCCGGATTCATTGCTGTATAATTGGGAGGATGAATCTTATAGATATCATTTGAAATAAATTTGACCCAAATATTTACATTTTTTGAATTTTTATTTTTTCTAAATTTTTTTATATACTTTTTTAAAGAAAATTGTGCTGAGGAAAAAATTTCTATCTAAATTTTCATTTGAATCAAAATTTATAATTTTAAATTATGTGAAGTCAATTATTATGGATCTTTCATGTTTTAGATAAAAAAATAGGCAAAATCTTGTAAGGAATTTAGAATGGCAGTATGTTTAAGAATATATATATTTCGTATTCAAAAAAGACATTTGTCTGTATAAATCCATGATAAAATGAATATCTTAATTCGGAAAGATTTAAATTTTACTAACTAGTTAATTGAATCCATTGATATCTGTCTTTTATATCAGACCGTTGTGACCCTATATGTCTTAATGGAGGAAACTGTACAGGTCCGAACGTGTGTACCTGCCCTACAGGCTACTCAGGAAAATCGTGTAATACAGGTATGTATGATGCAAATTAAATTTCATAATTACTGAATAGTTTTGCTCAGTTTTTAACCTAACGACCATGTAATATGATTACAAGAGAAGAAATACCAATCGTACTTCGAGAGTCAAAGATCCAGGGGAATATAGCATAAGTATGTAAAACTCCATTAAAAGGCAATCGCGAACCTCCGATCAGAGGCAGGGCTATGTGTCTGGAAGGAATGGGCGTCCTCTGACTGCATGCAACACCCGCCGGAAATGCCAAATAGAAACGAGTCAAATTCGGCAATGTCCAAATAGGCAAACGACTATAAAGTGGAAAGATCGTACCTAAGACAGTCCTCAATCATCCTTGATAGGCTAATGTTGAAATGTGCAATACGTACTTTGTAGTGACATTAGAACTTCTTAAATGACATTTTAAGCAGCCCCTCTCTCTATCTAAAAAACCTTTAGTACATGTAAGCAGCTTACTTGCGAGTCTCTTTGCCCTAAACATGAGAATATGCTCTTGCATAGCGTATTGCATGTAGCTGTGAAATGGATACGCCGAAGAGGGAATGTTGCTGAACATGCAGGGGAAGTTTGTGAAATTTAAATCGTTACGATTGTCATGTAATAAATGTCTTGTCAATTTGGCTTCTTTGAACTCTTTAAAAAAGTCTCTCTCATTTGATTCTTTTTTGAGACAGAGGTTTTTTTTCAATTTATCATACATAACTGTTTCGTCCAAAACAAAAATGTCTATTACAGAATTATCTGTATACAGATGTTGTTTTGGATCCTTCATAGTTGATTATGATTTATTCTTTGTGGTTTTGAACAGTCCATTCATTTTCTTTCAGCTATTTGCAGACCTAAGTGTAGGAATGGTGGACTCTGTGCCAGGCCTGACGTCTGTACCTGTCCTCAGGGATATCTACCTCCGTACTGTAAACGTATGTTATGAGTGATATTTGTTTATTCGTAGTCTTTTGCGTTATATGTTTTAAAGTTATCCTTGGTGTTTGGACTTCTTTGTCCCTTTGTGTCTCTTATTTTACTTTTCGTCTCTGTGTTTTCGCATTAGGGATTTTCAGTTTTTGCAGTTAGGCCCTTCTTTATTTTATGACCCTTCGCAAAATTTGGAGCCACTTAATTTTGATGCATAAACAACTAGTATCTAGAATGTAAAAATTAAACGAGATGATTGGGATGTGCGCAACTCAAAATTATTTGTTGTCTTTGAATAATTTGGCTTGAAGAACCACTGATGAGGGTGTATTTTCCGAAACATGCATGTCTGCTCTGCCGAATGAATTTTTTCACGCCAATAAAGCTGCTTTCAGGGTTGGAAAATGTATTCTTCCTTTATAAGGCATATTGGTAAATTCATAGAACAACCATGGCACATAATTTGACATTTTATGTCACGAAATCCGATCGTAGATCAGTAATCAAAGATCCAGAGGAATATGATATAATTGTTTAAGCCCCCATTAACAAGGCAATCGCAAACCCCCGAATGGAGGCAGAATCAGCTACTCTCTGACAATCAATTTAGAACATTTCTTGTTTTTTCTTTCTGTCTCTTTCCTTCAAGTTTGTAAATTCTTATTCCCGATACATATTCTTTTAAGACAGTCAGACATTGTTGTTCATTTGAGTTCTTAATGAAATATTCACATTGTTTCCTGATAGTTCATATATCAATATTGACCATTGACTATTTGAACTGTTGTCAGCTTGCGTGTAATTCATAATATTTTCTTAATGCTGTTTTATAAGATATAAAGAAAATCATACAGAAGTGGTTATTAATAATGAAAACCTAAACTCATGATCTCGTATTTAAATCTTGAATAGCTTACTTTGAAGGCAGTACAATTGATGAAAATTATAATATTTTTAATTTCATCTGCAGCAAAATGTTCCGCCGTTTGTAAGAATGGAGGACGATGTATTAGAAGGAATAGATGCAAGTGTAAACGAGGATACACCGGCAGTGATTGTACAACACGTAAGCACTTATTCATTTCTTATAATTATGTAAAAATCAAACGGGGATAAAACGATGACATTGTCTAAGAATGTCAGTAAATGAACAAAAATAACAATAAAAACAAAGTGTGTTACCATGATTTCCTAGTGATAGATGAAGTATTAAAATTAGTCATTTGTGGGAATTGAATCGAATTTCATGAAAATTGTTTATGTAAAGTACATAATTAATCTTGTATAATGTCTTAGTATTGATGATAGTGAAAACGATTCCTTAACATTTCCAATAGCTATTTGTACATAATATTTTTGTTTTGCATCATAGTAGTACAATGTACCTTATTTACAAATATAGTTAAAACTGATACTAGAGGAGGGTAAGCTTTTACTGCGCTTGCATGAAAGCTCGTCATGCTTGTTTTCTTTGTCGGAAATTTTCTTCAAATTATCACCATCATGATTTTCTCTTTTTATAGCCGTTTGCCGTCGAGGTTGTAGTAATGGTGGTACGTGTGTTGCCCCTAACAGGTGTTCCTGTCCGAGGGGATTCAAAGGAAGAAGGTGTCATAAAGGTATACTTTTGTACAAATGTTCACGACCATCATGAATTCTGTATAATATCGTAGCCATGTATTTCATAGAAAATACTTATAAATTTTAGAGAATAGAAAATTTCATTGATCTATGTTAGAAAATGTACTACCAGCATTCACTCTGTAGTCTCCTCGACGACAAACGAATTCCTCAAAATAGATTATTGATAAGATTTGATTGATTGATCATTAATTGTGAATTTATTGTGTTGTATAGCTAATACTAACAAATGCCGCTTGCTTATGCTATCTTCAAGGCTTTTTCTGCTCACTTAAGGGCCAACATTTGGCCCTTTCCCCAATGTTAAATCATATCTCCAAGATTCTAGCCAGAAATTCAAAATCATAAACATGAAAAGTAATACATTTTAATATACAAAATATGTTGCCAACGGTGATCTTCATGATTTTGAAAAAATAACAAATTAATTTGCAGAAACATAAATACCTGTACTAAAAAGCTTCTAAAATACAATAAGATAAATAAAGAAAAGAATCGAATCCACTTGGTAGGGAAGATATCTAAAAAAAATGTAAACGTGGACATTTTTGCGTTGGGTAATTTTCGCGTTTTTCGCGAATAGACGGATGTCACGAAAATTTCCCCCATCCTTTCAATGGGAAAGACATTTTTATTGCGAATATTTCCCCGACGCGAAAAGCCTTGATATTATAATCGCGAAATATTCCCCCGCGAAAATAACCACGTTTACAGTTATGCCAACAAAGTACATCCTTGTTAATTATTATGGCCATGGTCATTTATATTATCACGCACATGAATTTTTATCAACTTATATTCTATACCCACAGCAATATGCAGACCAAAATGCAGAAACGATGGTTCATGTGCATATCCTAATATCTGCACTTGTAGGAATGGATTTTTTGGTTTGCAGTGTGAAAAATGTAAGAAAACTTATAGTCATACTAATAATGCTAATGTTCAATATTGAAATATATGTTCTATTATAGAATTTTAGTGCACAATATGCACATTTCACAGTGATGCTCGAGGCCGAAAACTTTAGATGAAATTAACATAATGTGAAATAACGAAGAGCAATTTAATGTCTTAGCCTTAATTTATAGCCAAAGAACTTCATTTGTATATGAAGCACAAACACTATGTGAAGCACGAATACTATGTGGAGCACAAACACTATGTGTAGCACAAAATACTGTGTGAAGCACAAATACTTTATGAAGCACAAAATTAATACTTTGTGAAGCACAAATACTATGTGTAGCACAAATACTGTGTGAAGCACAAATACTGTGTGAAGCACAAAATTAATACTATGTGAAGCACAAATACTATGTGAAGCACAAAGACTTTGTGAAGCACAAATACTATATGAAGGAGAAACACTATGTGATGCACAAATACTATGTGAAGCACAAATACTACGTGATGCACCCATACATTTTCAATCTTTAGTGATGGTGAGGTGGAAAGCTCATTTAGCTAAGAATTATTCAACGGGTTCTAACTAGCTGTACATACTTTCTTAGAAATAAATATCATTTTGGATCTGTTAGTGAATAAAAGACAAACAAAAAACCCAAAATCTAAATACAAAATTCACAATGTGTATACGAATTCATGGAAAGCACATGGAACAAAATTAAATAAAACAGTTGTGAATAAGTACAGCACATTTTCGTAAAACAAATTTACAAATTTTGATAAGTCTTTAGTTATAGCGTTTTCAACTTAAGCTTTCATTTCTATTAAGCATGACTTCATAAGCTTTTGAGGAAGCTCTTTGGTAAAGACTTTAAGACATTTTGGGGATTTCGCTTTTAATCTACATTCACCCTTTTGATTTCAGCCATGAGCATCTCTGATGAGACATCATTTGCCCTTTATATCATATACATGTATACGGAGCACTGAAAATATGTCGAAGAGCAAATAATGCTATAATAAGTAAGTGCTGGTAAACGTTAAAAAATGAAATTAGGATATTACGATGATATAGCTAACAATGTATAATTTCAGTCATATTTTACCTACAGATAAGTGCAAGCGAACGTGCAAAAATGGTGGATTCTGTATCGGTCCAAATAAATGTGCATGCAAACCTGGTTACCATGGAAAGTGGTGTCATCTAGGTAGGATCATAAGGACATATTTATATAAAAAACGAGTTTATTTGATTTTCAACAAATAAACATCAAAGAAGCACTTATCAGTTATTTAGTCTCAAAGTAGAGGTGGCAAGGCAAAATAATAAGATTTTCCATTGAAACAGTTGCGAACCTCGAAATGAATAACATTCCTAAGTGAGAGCAGGCAGCGTCTCCTGTTTGCATGGAACACCCGTCGCAACAGCTCCATGAAAACAAAATTATGAATTCTTGTACAGAGTTCATTAGACATGTTAGATGTTCACTGAAAATGTTGTCTTGAAGTAGGGACTTTATATTTCTTCAGGATTTGAATTTTATATCAAGAAAACAGCTTCGCTTAAGAAGGTATGAGCGTGAACAAATCAAACGTAAACCGTATCGATGTCGTAAAGAAAACAAAATCTGAAAACTTATTGAACTAATGGTTGAATATACCTCTAGATTAAAGAGCAATGCATTTCGAATGACGAGCAATATATATCCTTGTTTACACTTGCTTCTATCACGACATCGTTTTACCCTTGGCATATAGTTTACGTCATCAACGGGAGTTTATTTGACGTCATACTGAATTATGACGTTGTAATATTTTTCCGCGAATTATTATGAAAGCGCTTTGTGCTTCTTCTTTAGAAGTCCGGTAATTCAGTTTGTCTTATATTATTTCACGCCATGACAACTCTACGGAGCGGAGTAATTTGATTGCGATTGAATTGAGTAAGTTAATACTTCAAATTTATTCTGTCATAAAAAGACAAAATAAATTCAAAAGAATAATTATATTTAATAGTACAAGTTGACGATGCGGCGTCACTGACCACGCATTTTACCTCAAATATTGAAAACATGTATATAATATCTTGAAAGTACTTTTCTTTCATTTACAAAAGGTATGTGCTATAATGATTTAGCTAGAATTTATATCTCGAGGCCTATTGATTAGTAGTTGTAATAAGTGAGCATGGCGACCGACTGTCAAATCATCAAAAGGACCAACTTTAGATCACGTACATGTACGTTGTAAAATAAATGGATCCGAAGGACTCCGTAAACACACTTCCCATCGCACGCCCTGTTGAAAGGGAATTATTCTGTTTCAATTTTATGATATAACGACATTCATTGAAGAGAACATGTGCAGGAGATCAATGCGGAATACAGGGTGTGCGTTTACTATCTTTCCTATCAATACGACACCCACCCCCTTCTGATCCCAGCACTTAGTAAAATGAAACTAGAAATGTGTCTCAGCTAACTGTTGATAAATTATTTCAAAGCAAACTTTAACAAAAGATTAAGAGATCCTTCGTATCGTTGTTCTACTAAAGTTCCTTTTTTATTTTTTTAAATCTTGAACAATATGTACGAATATCAAAACTACATGTACATGAATAAATAGATACGTGTAAATGCCGTAGTATCAATTTTGAGAGAAATGATATACAGAAGAAGCATACAGATAGGAATCTAAAACATCCTTTTTTTCTCATTCACTGAGATTAACGGTATACATGTACAATATCGCAGAGCATTACCTAAAGTGAGCGTCACGATGTGCGTGCGCTACGTCACGTTACGTTGTCGGTGCTTAAAAGTGCTAAGTGTTGGGGAAAAATGAATAAGAAATTGATCAGAATATGACTCAAATTTTTTAAAATAGTCTGAAGTCCAGATTATAAGAAATCTCAGATAAAATGTATAGATATATAAAAATTTCCATTTTCAATGATAAACAACGGATTTACCATATCCAGAGGCTTGGTCAGAGGAATTCTAAGCTAAATATCTTTAAAACGGCTACACTCTTTTTTCTATAAATTATTTTCTTATCATTAGCATGTATCGCTAGATGATAAAAGAAACATTTTATCAAAATTCTATTATGCCAACTACTTCGAAAATGAATGTTTTTAAACTTTTCATACAATTTTTACTGTAAAAAAGGGAAGGAATAAATGTCCTTCTCAAGCATGGTTCCCATGGCAACAAAAATATTTTTTTCGAAAATGATAAATTTACTTCATTTGCTACGTCATTGGATAAAAATTTAATTCGTACTATGTTATGTTGATTTTTAAGATAAAGTCCAAAGTTGACTCATTCTTTCCACAGACTGTTCGTGACTGGAACAATCTACCAGAATATATTCGTAGCAAACCATCGCTGTCATCATTCAAATCTTATTTATTTAAAGACAAACCCGAACCTCCCTACTATAATATTGGCAATAGAAAATCTCAAATCCAACACGCTCGCCTTCGCATGAATTGTAGTCCCCTAAAATCAACTTTATTCCAAAAGAACCTTGTTGATTCACCTTTCTGTTCATGTAATAGTAGCATTGTAGAAACGACAAAGCACTTTCTACTTGACTGTCCGAAGTATTCATCGATTCGCAATTCTACTCTCGACCTTCTTCCATACGACATAAATCTAGATACACTTCTATATGGCGCTGAAAACCTCTCAAATGATGAAAATAGCACTATATTTAAGTCCGTTCACAATTACATTCACCTTAGCAAACGATTTGAACAGAATTAGGCTATATCTGTAAATAATTTCAACATATACTTAAGTTTCAGCATTTCAGTTTTACCAATACCTACCATCAGCATAGCAATAATGTACTAATTTCACATACTTGCATTGCACTTTTGACGCATTATTGTTTTTTACGTCTTTATGCCATTTACATTTGTATATTTAAGGTTGACCCATCTTGAAAATTACTTTCATTTATTATGATTTATTTTCTTTTCTTTCATGCAATGAATTCCTTGATCTATTGTCTACCTCTATTATGCTCTGTGCTTTCCTTCTCCTGTACATTTCCGTCCTTCAAATTTCTCCTTAATTCTTATATATATATATATATATATATGTTCATTATAAATATTATAATAATATGACCAGCTACATGACTATAAAGTTAAATTGATTAAGGAGCAGAGTATTAAATAAGCTTTTTGGCTTTCTCTCCTATCCTTATGTTTCATATGATGTAAATTATTGTTGGAATATTATACTGAATAAATATTGTTTAAACTAAAGTTGGGACATTGTTTTAGAAAAAAATGTGCAGAGTTACCTCCCTTTTTATCGGTATATAGGAGACAAACGGCTACACTCTTTTTTAGCTCACCTGAGCCAAAGGCTCTAGTGAGCTATTGTCATAGCGATCCGTCCGGCGTCCGTCGTCCGTCGTCTGTCGTGTGTCGTCTGTCTGTCGTAAACTTTTCACATTTTCAACTTCTTCTCAAGAATGGCTTAAGGGATTTTGATGAAACTTGGTAGGTATAAAGTACTAATGATCCCCTACAAGTGTTGTTGTTTTTCGTCCGGATCCCTCAACAGGTGGCGCCACCACAGGCAAAAGTAGGTCACGGGGGGTACCCTCCCTTGACAAACTTCTTCTTCAGAACGGAAGCACATATCGACAAACTGAAAGCATCAGGATGATCTACAGAGATGTCTTAAGAAGTGTTGTTATTTTTGGTTCCACTCCGAAGTCAAATTTTTGACGCTTTTTTGACGTCTCTTCGGACTTAGCCAGAAATGCAAATTTTTGCACTATTTCTTTAAATAACTCAATAAGTGTATGATTTTACACACTCATTTACTGCATATTTATCATATATAACTTACTTAATGCTTTGATATGTATTTTATGCTTAAATTTTATTTTTTTATTTTTTTTATGAATTTTTTTCTTATGTAAAAAGGAAGGGGGGGGGGGGTGATTTTCATACATTTTCTGCTTCTTTTCTATAACCACTCTTCAGATTGTCATGACATTTTGTAGGTATGAGGTACTCATGCATGGTACCCTTCAAGTGAAAGAATTTTGTCAAGATATCCACTTTTGGATTTTTAAGGAATATTTTTTAAGATTGTACATAGGTATAATGTATGTTTTCCATGCCCAATGGACCAATGGGAAGTGGCTCCAAACCCCGGCAGGACCCCAACAAATTTTTTTCTCTTATTAGCTCACCTGAGCCAAAGGCTCTAGTGAGCTATTGTCATAGCGATCCGTCCGGCGTCCGTCGTCCGTCGTCTGTCGTGTGTCGTCTGTCTGTCGTAAACTTTTCACATTTTCAACTTCTTCTCAAGAATGGCTTAAGGGATTTTGATGAAACTTGGTAGGTATAAAGTACTAATGATCCCCTACAAGTGTTGTTGTTTTTCGTCCGGATCCCTCAACAGGTGGCGCCACCACAGGCAAAAGTAGGTCACGGGGGGTACCCTCCCTTGACAAACTTCTTCTTCAGAACGGAAGCACATATCGACAAACTGAAAGCATCAGGATGATCTACAGAGATGTCTTAAGAAGTGTTGTTATTTTTGGTTCCACTCCGAAGTCAAATTTTTGACGCTTTTTTGACGTCTCTTCGGACTTAGCCAGAAATGCAAATTTTTGCACTATTTCTTTAAATAACTCAATAAGTGTATGATTTTACACACTCATTTACTGCATATTTATCATATATAACTTACTTAATGCTTTGATATGTATTTTATGCTTAAATTTTATTTTTTTATTTTTTTTATGAATTTTTTTCTTATGTAAAAAGGAAGGGGGGGGGGGGTGATTTTCATACATTTTCTGCTTCTTTTCTATAACCACTCTTCAGATTGTCATGACATTTTGTAGGTATGAGGTACTCATGCATGGTACCCTTCAAGTGAAAGAATTTTGTCAAGATATCCACTTTTGGATTTTTAAGGAATATTTTTTAAGATTGTACATAGGTATAATGTATGTTTTCCATGCCCAATGGACCAATGGGAAGTGGCTCCAAACCCCGGCAGGACCCCAACAAATTTTTTTCTCTTATTAGCTCACCTGAGCCAAAGGCTCTAGTGAGCTATTGTCATAGCGATCCGTCCGGCGTCCGTCGTCCGTCGTCTGTCGTGTGTCGTCTGTCTGTCGTAAACTTTTCACATTTTCAACTTCTTCTCAAGAATGGCTTAAGGGATTTTGATGAAACTTGGTAGGTATAAAGTACTAATGATCCCCTACAAGTGTTGTTGTTTTTCGTCCGGATCCCTCAACAGGTGGCGCCACCACAGGCAAAAGTAGGTCACGGGGGGTACCCTCCCTTGACAAACTTCTTCTTCAGAACGGAAGCACATATCGACAACTGAAAGCATCAGGATGATCTACAGAGATGTCTTAAGAAGTGTTGTTATTTTTGGTTCCACTCCGAAGTCAAATTTTTGACGCTTTTTTGACGTCTCTTCGGACTTAGCCAGAAATGCAAATTTTTGCACTATTTCTTTAAATAACTCAATAAGTGTATGATTTTACACACTCATTTACTGCATATTTATCATATATAACTTACTTAATGCTTTGATATGTATTTTATGCTTAAATTTTATTTTTTTATTTTTTTTATGAATTTTTTTTCTTATGTAAAAAGGAAGGGGGGGGGGGTGATTTTCATACATTTTCTGCTTCTTTTCTATAACCACTCTTCAGATTGTCATGACATTTTGTAGGTATGAGGTACTCATGCATGGTACCCTTCAAGTGAAAGAATTTTGTCAAGATATCCACTTTTGGATTTTTAAGGAATATTTTTAAGATTGTACATAGGTATAATGTATGTTTTCCATGCCCAATGGACCAATGGGAAGTGGCTCCAAACCCCGGCAGGACCCCAACAAATTTTTTTCTCTTATTAGCTCACCTGAGCCAAAGGCTCTAGTGAGCTATTGTCATAGCGATCCGTCCGGCGTCCGTCGTCCGTCGTCTGTCGTGTGTCGTCTGTCTGTCGTAAACTTTCACATTTTTCAACTTCTTCTCACGAATGGCTTTAAGGGATTTTGATGAAACTTGGTAGGTATAAAGTACTAATGATCCCCTACAAGTGTTGTGTTTTTCGTCCGGATCCCTCAACAGGTGGCGCCACCACAGGCAAAAGTAGGTCACGGGGGGTACCCTCCTTGACAAACTTCTTCTTCAGAACGGAAGCACATATCGACAAACTGAAAGCATCAGGATGATCTACAGAGATGTCTAAGAAGTGTTGTTATTTTTGGTTCCACTCCGAAGTCAATTTTTGACGCTTTTTTGACGTCTCTTCGGACTTAGCCAGAAATGCAAATTTTTGCCACTATTTCTTTAAATAACTCAATAAGTGTATGATTTTACACACTCATTTACTGCATATTATCATATATAACTACTAATGCTTTGATATGTCTTTTATGCTTAAATTTTATTTTTTTTTTTTTATGATTTTTTTTCTTATGTAAAAAGGAAGGGGGGGGGGTGATTTTCATACATTTTCTGCTTCTTTT
>VSWD01000003.1:42020450-42041871 GCA_033119305.1 Pinctada imbricata
TAATTAGATGATAGCTAAGTCCTTACTAGGTGAAATTATCTCCTACTAAGGTGATAGTATCTCCTAATAAGGTGATAGCATCTCCTAATTAGGAGATAGCTAAGTCCTAATTAGGTGAGAGTATATCCAAATTAGGTGTATAATAGTCCTAATTAGGTGATAGCTAAGTCCTAATTAGGTGTTAGTTCTCCTAATTAGATGATAGCTAAGTCCTAATAAGTATAGTATCATCTCATTAGGAAATAATATATCCTTATTAGGTGATAGTATCTCCTAATGAGGTGACAGTTTGTCCTAATAAGATGAAAGTTCAGTCCTTATTAGTGATGGTATCTCCTTATTAGGTAAATTTAGAATGTGGCATTAGGACGCCTCCGGAGATAATTAATGACATTTATAAAAACAAATACAAAGAATCTCCTACATTGAGTTATATGTAACGCTGATTCCCTTCTCCTTACTATTTCTCCATAGCAAGTGTCTTGTACAATATGTTAAGAAATGTTTCCAATTCCTCATTATGATGTCTTGCCATCGTAATTTTCCTCACTCACAGACGGATTTTTTAATGGTTCTTGGCATCCATTTTATATATATATTATATATTATTTGTGAATTTCAGCTCATCTGATTCCTATGTGGCACTTTTGGGCCTCTTTCATTACTGCTGAGACACTATTTGTTGAAATGCCTATATCAATCACGAATACATCATGAATGTATTATTGTTACATTATTCTTTAGAACTACTTGTTTGGTACTCAAGGTGTTTGTACCTTAACTCCTTTCTTTTTGCCTTCCAATTATGTTCACACAAGATAAATCATCCAGGTAATATTTAGGTTGATAAATCCAGTGCTTACATTTGTAGATATTTAAGTACTCATTAAGGTACTATGTTCAATCCATTATTCTGAAGACTTTCGCAAAATTCAAACGGTCTCCTCAAAGAAATTGAAGTGAACCCCAGATGTACTCCATAATCGTCTCTCCAGTTGTTGTTCTCCTGAAACATTTAGTTTAAGCATAATAAATTGAAAATTAAAGCATCTGTTGCAAATTGGTTGTCAATAAATATTTAGTAAAATCTTCATGTTTTGTTATCTCATATATTAAACATTATTCTCATTATATAAAGATACTAATAGTACGGAAGCGTATTATTGCCATGTTGATTCTCTTTTTTAATTTAATTTTTTTTTATATATAAAAGTGTACATTTTACACTTTTATGTGTAAATCTTACGCTTTTTAGCTCACCTGAGCCAAAGGCTCAAGTGAGCTATTGTCATAGTGTGGCGTCCGGCGTCCGTCGTCCGTCCGTCCGTCGTAAACTTTTAACATTTTCAACTTCTTCTCAAGAACGGCTGAAGGGATTTTGATGAAACTTGGTATGCATGAAGTACTAAAGGTCCTCTACCAAGTTTGTTTATTTCGGCTTGATCCCTTCAGGGGTGGATCCAGGGCGGGGTCAAATAGGCCCCAGAGGGTACCCCTCTTCAAAAATCTTCTTCTCCAGTTCCACTGAATGGATTGAAAAACTAATGTATCTATTGATCTAGAAGGATGTACAATTCAAGTTGTTCATTTCGTTAAAATCCAATAACTAATTTTTGACGCGGTTTTTGACGTCTTTTCGACATTGCATTTTTAATGCAAAAATTGATATTTCTCTTAATATTTTCTTTCTTATTGAAAAATTCTGCTCCAGTTTAGTTTAATTTAGCCATTTTTAAAGCAACGGAATGCTTTAGTGAAAGAATTTTGCTGAAAGGTTTATTTTTGAATTTTTAATGATTTTTTTAATACTGTAAAAAAGGAAGGGAGGATGGTCATTTTCATCATTTTTGGCATTTTATGGTTCTTCCCATGAATGATTGTTTTAACATTTATCATATTCATTGTAAGGAATGTAACAGTGAAAGAATTTTCTCAATATCTGACTTTTAGATTTTTTATGATTTCTTTAATACTGTAAATAGGCATGTTTTCTTTGTCATGAGTCCCAAGGTAGCGAGTTCAAATCCCGGCTGGGCCTTAAAAATTTTTTTTCTTTATTTTTCATTTTTCATCCATATTTTAAGCTTTGAATGCTATTTTTAACTTACCTGAATAATTCTAATGCCATTTTTGCCACTTTTTGAACTTTGGAATTTTTTATGAAGTTTGGCATTTTCTCCATATTAATTTCCCTTGAGTTCATATTGATATTTTGAAACCTATATCCTAGGTAAAATTAAATTAATGAATGCTTGTGTGATAGCATTTTGATTAACAACATGTACAATTTGAATTTATAATAATTCTTGTATTCTATAGAGTATAAAAGGGGGGGGGGGGCAAAATTTCTGTAACAACATCTGCTGACAGATTTTTTTTTTCTATTAGATGATATAATAAGAACTGGACAAAATAATATTTTTTTTTCTAATTGGCTATATATTAATGAACTAATCAGAGTAAATACTAATCTTTCTTTCATTTACTCCATCTAACAGTGGTTTTCTGCACTTAATATTTCTTAAGGATGACATCCTATCTGATGCCTCTTTAGGTTGTCCATCCTTTCCCCCGAAAGAGAGAGATGTTAGGGTGCTCTTATTATTTTTCTTTAACTATTTCTTTTAATAACTGGTTTAGTACCCGAAACGTGCATGTCTGGTCCATGCTGTAAAATTTATCAGGTCTTAAATGATGCTATTGAATTTGAAGACGTTTAAGATTAGTAAATATATTATCTTCTGCACTCATTTATTGCATGTTTGTCAAATTAAGTTACTCAATTCTTTTACATACATTATTTGCTATAACTTTATTTTTTGAATTTTTTTTTTATATTTTAATCTAGATATGCTGTGCGTGCACATAGACCCAAGGATTGTGGGTTCAAATTCAGGCACTGGCATCCCAATTCTTTTTTTCATTTTTGCATTTTGCAAGCTTTTAAAGCACTTTTTACATCATCTGAATACAAAAAAACCTTCTTTTTTCTTTTTCCATTTTCATTTTCTCCATTTTGCACACTCATTTATTGCATTTTACTTTTTTGGAATTTTTATGATTTTTTTAAATTATTTATGGCATATGGACCAAAAAATTCTGACTATGGCTCTGGCTCTAACATTATTCAATGTCAGTATGTTCAGAGTGTGCATGGATATCAGGTGAGCGTTGTGCCCCCCTGGGGCTCTTGTTTTCTGTAAAATTTACATGGTCAAGTGTAAATTTTACACTTTTCCTGTAAATTATGCACTTTTGTCTGTAAATTTGACACTTTTTTCTGTTCAAATATTACATATTTAACTGTAAATTCTACATTTTTTTCTGTAAAGTAGGTCAAAGGTCAAGGTCATTAGATCAAAAGTCATGATATAAGATGAAAGGTCTGGTCATGAGGATTTTACAACTGAAATATCAAAATTCTACCTCTTATAGTTTAAAAGAAGGTCAATGTCAAGGTCTCAAGGTCAAAAGTCATGATATCAAATTAAAGTTCTGGTCATGAGGAATCTATATGTGAAATATCAAAACCCTACCTCTAATAATTCAAAAGTAGGTCAAAGTCAAGTTTCAATTTGCTCCTCAAAATATTTTTCTCTCAACGGACTTAAACGCAACACTTTAACCAAAATGTCGACGGACGTACGGACGGACGGACAGACAGACAGACGGACGGACCTCGCCATTTCATAGACCGGATTTTGCTTCGCAATTCGGCCAAAAATCTAGGCTGTATCTCTTACAGCTCATGAAATACATGTATATCCTAGGTTAATTTCTTAAAGTAATGTAGGTCAAAGGTCAAAAGTCTTGGCATGAAAGCTTTGGTCATGAGTAATCAACATGTGAAATATCAAATTCCTTTCCATCTATAGGCTTTGGTCTTGATTCTAATGAAAACATTTTGAATCCTACATCTAATTAAATGCAATTATGACATCATACATTGCCATATAATTTTTCGCTGCTACACTCAAAATTGTGTCACATATATCTTACCTTAAAGTGTGTCGTAATTCATTTATTTTCTCCTGTACATGTACTATTCATCCAGGCAAGGAAGATTCTGTTTCAAAAAAAAAAAGATACGTAAGTAAAACTCTATGACGATTTCTGACAAGACAGTAAGACTATATGCTTCATCATATTTTTCACTTTACCAATCAATGCACTTGTACTGCTATCAAACATTGTAGAATTTTACGTGTACAATTTCAGTTACAAAGAGCAACATAGCAAATTCTGTATATGACCAAACTATTAAAATGCTGATAATATTCCATTTAGAATATGAATTTAAAATTACTTACTTCTTTTTACATGCTATCAAGAGGTTATAATAAATAATGCTTTTGTTTTAATCTGCAGTGAAGGATTTTGAATGTTCGTATCTAATTTCCTTATTTATAAGGCTTTTAAACGAGCCTAATGAATGTATCATAGAGATGTATCATAGATAGAGAAGACATTGTGCAGGAATACGGGGCTATGTCATCCCCCCCCTTTCCCACACTTCCCGACCTCTACCTGATGAATACTACATTATTGCAAAGTTTAAATGATACATGTAATATTATGTGGATACTGCAAAGAAATCGTAATATCTTACCGAACTTCGCTCAATGTTTTCATAAATATATTTCATTTCGCCCTAGTATCCTTGTATTATCGTAAACTGTTTTTTTAATATATCTATTTCACTTCGCAAAGTACATAAGAATATTTGATATCCCCTCTCAAGCTATTTTTTTTTGTTGTTGTTGTTGCTTAAGTCTTCCTTATTCATATGAATCCATTTTATAACATCCCCCTTCCGCATTCGTATTCTATGATTATGCGTAAAATTCATTTCTTTAACAATCTTGCCATGACACAGTATCGCGATTACGAGGAAAATCAATCATTGATATATCGAAAATTGTCGATCGTGGTTTCTTCAGATTCCCGCTAAATCACCCTTGTGTTAAAGATTTATAATGCATGTATTCCCTAAGTGGCATATTGAAGTTCCTCTCCGTTATCGTCCCATGGGTGAAGCGGAGATCTATTTCACGTGCTGTTCGTGAAACTATTTTTTTCCATCATCGTTATTTGCATTACGCATAGATAATATTCCTTTTACTAAACTAAAATTTCTGCATATATAAATAAATGAATGAAATTAATAAATGAATATATAAGAATAAAAAAAGGATTTTCAATTACATATTGCGAAAATGGGGTTCTGACTGCAAAAAAAAAATCCGGAAAAAAGTATTTAGCAAGCAATAAAGCGGCTGCAGTAACCGTTACGTAAACATATTTAGCAACCAATAAAGCGGTTACTTTAACCATTACGTAAACGTATATAGGTACATGTAATAACTAGGATTCGTTATACGTTTTGTATATCTCCGCCCATAAATAGACGTCCACAGAAGGGCTTCTTAACGTGTATAAAAATACCGATTTCCTGCTGGAACAGTTTTATTTGACTCGAAACTCCAAAACAGTTAGATGAAAAGTATATGATGATTTTCAAAAATAAATTAAAGGTAGTAAGAAACACAAAACTCAAAGTATGACACGATGAAACTTTCTAATTCATATAAAGGTTGTAACATTTTGTTAGGATGATTCTAATGTATTAAAAGTAAATGCACGATATACACCGTATGTCTTTAATTATTGGCCACTTGTTTTGAATTTTGCACGATAAGAATACACACTCTTTGGGAATAAATTGGATTTTAAACAAAATGTCTGACGATGACGATATAACTCCGTCTACGAATGTATCGAAAAACCTTCTATTATAGATTATAAATATCATTTTCAATATTAAAGATTACCATCCCGAAAAATGTTTTACTTATCTGAAAACATCACACGTGAAATTTAAAGATATTCCCTACACAAGCATCAATTACAATCAATAGTGAATGATTTAAGCCGGATTCAAAGCGCTGTCAATCAAAAAAGAAATCACCGCAATACTCCATTGTCATTATTATTTCAATTCAATCATAAAGATGTAGAATATTTCTTACCTCCTCCCTGCATCGATCCGAGCTGCTTTCCGTTTTAGACATTTTGGTTCAGAAGAAATTGCTTTGAAATGATTGGCTGGAAATGGTAACCGGAAGTCATGGTAAGCTAATGAAATTTCATCTTTGAATTTGAATGAGCAATGGACATGGCACTAATGGAGGATGAGTTGTGATATATTCGAAACGTTTTCCTTTCGTCAAAACGGCAAGCACCAAAACGAAAAAAAAAAAAAATAATAATAAATGAATAAATAAAGAAAAGGAAAAGTATTGTTAACAGCAGAAATTCAAACAAGGAAACGATGTCTGCAGAGAGCTCGGTAAGTCTCTTAATTTGTTGATTATTGTAGCAGATCATTTACAGTTATAAAATGTAACATATGTGCAATAAAATATCATAATTGCCGAACGATGCTTCGTCAGTGACAGTGGAAACGTTGAAAAGAAATGTGCGAGTTGTAAACATGGTAAATTGGGGGGGGGGGGATTGTTTATACCGGATGCTGAGTCATACCGATAGCACGTTTTCTATTATACTAGATTCTGAACATGCAACATGCGCGCTTACACGTAAACAATTCTTACCTCATTTCTTCCCATTTTTTTTCATTAGATGAAAATATTGAATCCAAAAACTCATTAATAATGTATGTTATGAGTTTTCAGGGACAACGTGACTAATTAAAGTATAATCCAATATGCCTTTGTCGTGTTTATGCGAAAACTTTTATTTGCAGAAAAATATGTATACACGTACTTTTTCAGTAAAATAATTTCTCTGTCGTTTTCCCTGCTACTTGTGCATCCATTCGTAAACATTCTTATATTGTTGCTGCAATATGTGGAAAGTCCCAAGTTTTATCTTTTAAAGATGATATCCTCGGTATATAGTCAAATAGATCCGTTTTATGTTCAGTGATATACAACTAATACACTTTTCACAATGTGTAATTTTACTTTATTAAACCAGATTTTCACGATCTTCACTTAGGAGAAACATACTGTATAACGCCGGCCATTGTCTACTCTAATTTATGCAGATCCGCGCAAAAGTACCCGCCAAAAACGAGAGGTTTACTTAGGGACGGACAGATTTATGAAATGTTATCATATTCCTTGTAATTTTTTTTTTCAAAGGAAAGTGTAGATATACAATTCCAAAACATGATAAAACAAAATGGAAAAAAATAATCTTAATTCTACATCATAGCGATACTCATGACGAGATGACCCTTTGCAGCCTCTCCTGCCCAATCCTAATTTCCAGCTTCCCTAATAGATATGAACATGTACATGTAGTTCATGCATGTATATGTGTAAAACTGATCAAAAGCTGTCTTTCTAGACATAAAATCATAAATGACATTTATAAGACGGCTACGAGTTTTATAATATTACACATTTAATATATTGTACTCTGACTCAAGACTTTAATAAGTAAATCATGAATTTTGTGTAAAAGATTCGTCTGCTACAATTACACGTGCACCGCTCTGCCGCAGCAAGCTGTTTGCTATTTTCATCGACGCTGTGAGATAAGAACCGCCCAATGCCCCATATACCTCACCGGTCAATTCGGCCTTTATGGATACAGTGTCCCTAAAAATAGATTTCGTTGAAAACGTAAAATGTATTCCGAAGGGTCTTGATTGAGGAAAAAAGTAGCCATACAAAGTTTTATTTGAAAATATGCAGTAACGACCATAATATTGTCGAATTTGTATAATTAAATCTTCATAAACCTCTATTGTAAAAACGCAATACATTGTAGGTGGCGCCAGTGAAATGAATTAGAGCTGCGCACCCCAAATTATATTAATAAATTTTCAGGGACAACGTACCTTTAAAAAAAGGTGGGAGGGGGGGGGGCTGAGTCCCTAAGTTTTAGATTGTATTTGAAAGAAATTAGCTCTTATTGATTTGATTAAAGCCAAGAAAAATTTTAAAAAATGTGAGTGTTAGATAGAACAAGTTGATACGGGGTCATCCTCCTCATCCGTTTTTTTTTTTAATTTCTGGATCCGCCCATGACTTATTACTTACCATCCATAGATGGATATAAACGGAAAAGAAAGTGCTAGATTTAATCAGAAACAGAAATATAAATAAATAAATATGGATGTATGTAACGAATTTTATAAATAAACAAACAAAAATAAATAAAGAGAGTCCCGCGGTTCAAGTGTACTCCCCCCCCCCCCACCCCCCCGGCCTCTTATATTAATTTGATTGGACCAAAAAATAATATGGTAAATGAGAGATATCTGAAGACGTCAGCTACCTCTCTCCGTCACCATTGGATCCTCTTTTAAGATTAGATAAGGAGGGGGGGGGGTTGAGATTTTATACATCGGTAACCCATGCGCGCTCTGTCGCACTTCGTTTTGCGCAATCGATCATGGGTTTTTGAGGTTGGTTTTATACAGAAATCATCTTCTTAGGAATTAGGAATTAAAATTATATTAAAAACATATAAATATTTAATGCATAATTGACGATGTTGCAACTAAATATTGGCATATCAAAGGTGCATCAAGCATTCTTCATGCAAGTCAATTTTCCGTCTTTATTTGTATAGCAATACAAACCACGTATTTTTTATCTATTAATTTTGTATATTTTATATTAATTCAAAGCTACATACATTATTCTACTGAAATGGAACTACACATGATTTTTCCTTGTAGAAATAGTATATCGTATACACATTAAACAAACGAAAAAAAAGGAAGAAAAGAAAACAGATATTTATTTTCGGATATCTATCATTCATTCAATTAAAAAAGAAAATAGTCAATGCATTCAATCCGTTTCATGTAAATATATTTAGCCAACTTGACCCAAATTTGAACTTTAACTGAAAGATCCTGGAAACTTGGGGGAGGGGAGGTTGGGGGATATCTGAAGTATAAATATCCGCGGCAAATGGCCAATTTTCTACGCCGTTTTAAAAATATTGTTAGAATCATTGTTGATTGTTCCATCTAAATTGAAGAGATAAAATATTTATTTCGCCGAAAGCATGGCTGAGCCCTTTAGATGTTAATCTCCGATCATACGGTCTCGATCTGTGTCCGCGGCGATATCTTTTTTTATCCGTTTATCACTATTAGACTATTTTAAATATTAATTCAAAACACAGTGTATTGAAAATTAGTAAGAGTTTTCTTTTTATAAGTTTGATAAGAGATTTTACTTTGTTGTGAAACTACAAATCGAGCATAGCCCGGGGAAGAGTTGATGGCCGCAGCACCCGGGCGCGATGAGCTTTCTACTAAGCTTGCCGGGATGATCTTATTCACATTGGTCATATTCTTTGTTCAATATATCAGAGTAAGGCGAAAATGAACTTATAGCATAATACTAAATGAATATCAATAATAGAGCGACTCCTCCAGATTCTCTCCCGGGACCTCCCGGCCCCTTTTATTCCCTCCGCATCATCCGTGTGGGATATAGGACTTTTAAATGCTATAATTTTATGGACATTTAACAATCCTATGCACATCACATCATCGTATGAATTTTAATTTCTCCGATTTAGGACGGCATTTATATAGATTGATATTAATTTAATCAAAATATGCCCTAAATTTAGTCGCGGTAACCTTTTTGCGCCTTCTTACGTGAGAGTTTCGACATCTAGGAAACGGCGTATTGCTAACAATGAAATTCTTGTAAATAACGTATATTACAAGTATTAAACCGATGACATAATCATTTTTGCAATCCATACGTAATCTTCCGAATTCTAAATCACTGAATTACAATTAATTATATATACCTTGTCATGTTTTATTCTGAAACACTCACCGATAAATATTTCATAAATTGTATATTGCCATATAAAAACATTTCAATCATTCATTTTCTCTATCATTCATTTTCTCTTAAGGCCATAATTTAACAATTGTTTCTTTCCCCTCGCCCCAACCGGCTCAAGAAAAACGTCGCCGAGTCGAATTTTTTTGTAGCCAAAAAGTCCAATTTTTGTTTTACAGAAACGAATCACTACCATGTCCGTTTCGTTTTAGAACATTCAATCCAAATAGATTGTGAATCAACTCAATACATTTCGATTATAAGTTTCGCGTTGTCTGAAGAAGTGGAACTTACTTGACCTCTTGGGTTTGCAGATAGATACGCATGATAAGGATTACATCCCATTAATCAAAGGTTCATTCTCACACTGTGAACGCTGGGCAGTTGAATAACTTGATTTACCCACTGCAGATATAAATTACATGTAATAGGGCTCACTGATAAGGCCGCTTACAAAGTTGACAAAAAGGGGAAAGATCAAGAGGAAGCGGGGAGGGTATGAAGAAGTCATGAGGATCCCTCCTTATAGGTCTCTCTTGTGTATTTTTTGCAAGAATTTAAAAAAATCTAATTCTAGCTGGTCGCTACCGCTTGCCAGCTTTTACTGAACGCTTACATTATATGTATGAATTTCATATTATACAACAATTTTATATACATGTACTCGAGTGACTTCAGGAGACTCAAAATGAATTCATACATGTATGATTGTCTGATAAATATATTCCAACTTTTTAATTTCATGTCATGATTAATCAAGGACTCTTGCATTGGTGTGAGAAATAAGAATAACGTCCATGTACATTGTATTATCTTTTATTTTGCGTCCTTCATAATTCTGAACACCCCCTCCCTTTTGAATACATCTGCTTGTCTGCCTGATAGTCATGATACACGCACATCTATCAAACATGCATCAAGACATGACATAAGTTGCACCACCTAAATAAATTTTATTTTACACATCAGATGATATTTAAAAAGATATTATTGTTACCCATTGTTTCTACTAGGGGTACATTCCATCCGGAGAGGGCATGTATTACGTTCATTTTAATGAGAAAAAAAATCTTAGTTGTCAGACTTAAGAAACGTTTGCATTATGCAAAAATCTGATTTAAACCAGATCTATACATGCTCCCGACTTTGTTATGTCGCGTACGCATAATGTATCCACCAGAAGCCGTAATTGGATCTAAGATCCTGGGTAAAAACTGAAATATTTTTTATACGTATATAGACAATTCGAACAAAAATTGGTGAAATAAAAATGAATAATGTACTTGACAAAGACAAGTACCTGACAGGTGGCCAGACATATCGTGTAAGGAGGTAATAAATGTATCTGCTGCAGAAGATGCATGTACATAAATCAAATGAGTAATTGGTAACAAATGTCCGACCAGGTGCAGGTTATGAACTTTTAATTATACCACCTTGAAGACCTATAATTTCTCAAATCGGAACACTAGCGGAAAGAATCGATCATTATGGTTTCCTACTGCAAGATACGTACATAAAAGACAAATCAGACTTCATATATAAAATTGAAATTTCAATCAGAGCCGATGATAGCTTACAAAAAGCAAAACAATCTCCGAGACATACTTATTTCATCAATTGTCAAATAATGAATAATTAGTTAATAATGAGGTCTGAACACTGATGCATGGGATAGGATCTTGTTGATAATTAAAAACAGTAATTCAGAAGTTGAAAATCTAACTTTTTTGTTCCAAATTAATGTACCCTTTTTCAAAATTTCAATTAAGATGAAATAATATCGATATTGTCTTGACATTGATTAATTCCATACTATCTTTAATTCTTTTAATTTTTTTATGTAAATTAAAAAGTATTCATTTGGATAGTAATGTCCACATAGGCGGATAGAGCCAGATGGATTGCAACCCCCCATATTACGTGGCAGCTGTACTTTAACAGATTAATGAAATAAGATGTTCAACAGTATGCTAAGAGACGTGATCAGGATCTAGGCCCCTTATGTTTTAAAGGGGGGGGGGTGACAAAATTGAAGATATGAAAGGGAAAGAACTAACGATCCCCTCCCCTACAAAAAGAAATAGATAAGCTAGAAAAAAAGAATACTACATTTCAAACTTCAAATAATAAATTTAAATATCTGTGATAGCGAGTATGGCATAAACATTTAACGTGTAGACAATGAAAACTGACAGAGTGACTCTCGACTTTCATTTTCTTTACATTTCTCAATTACCTGTTATCTAATACAGATTGCTTGAACCGCCTCTTAGAGCATCACTTGGTCAGTATCATGCGTTTGCAGATGGAAAATTGACATTCCCATAAAGTAAAGATGGACACTGGTCATTACTTGAATTAACTAAATCACAAGCCGCTAAATTGTTTACCCAATGGGGATATAAATTGATAAGGCACACTGGTCAGGTCCCCATAGAAAATTAGGTGGTACGGAGTTCTGAGGCCATCCCGTGTTTTGTTCTGTTATCTATTTCTATTTTATTATAATATTCTGGCTCATTCCGGATCTAGAATTTTTTTTCATGGGGAGGGGGGGGGGTAAGCCATCTTGAAGGGGATTCTACCCTATGGTTTTGAAAACTTAAGCACTGTGACATGCTTGAATCAGGCCGTGTTCACGCTGTTATTTTTATTACAAATCACGTATTCTACGCGACATAACAAAATCGGGAGCATGTAATCAGATTGAAGTATACTTGATGTTACCCAAAAGCAACGCAATGCCTTAGAAATTAGGGAGGGGGGGCGTTTTCCGATTTTTTACTACATACATTGATCAAAATTTATTAATTTGAAATTTATAAGGAGAAATTCTATTTCTCTTTGATGTTCAAAGTTTAAGGTCACTGACAAGATTTAGCAAAATTCATTAGGTAGACTTTTAGATCACATTCTAGAAGACAAAAGAAAATATACCAAGTCTCGATAATTCTTGTATTATAAGAAATCGTAAGAATGCTCTAATTTAAAGGTCAAAGTGGAATATGGGTGGTGTTTTATGGCGTCAAGCTAACAAGCCAAGAGTATTAAAAGTCAAGTATTGGAATTTATCAGAATCCTTTTCAAATTAATTTTGTCCACTCTATATGATACAATTTTAGCCAGATCGTCATCAATATGACCTACCATTTTGAATGTTAATAAACAGTTGGACGTTTACTTTTAAGCTCACCTCACGAAGAGAGAGGGAGCTAATGCTATAACCCTGTCGTCGGCGTCAACGTCCGCACTAGTATGTAAAGAAATTTTATTCTCTATTATAAGTGTTAGGAAGTTAAGACTTGCACAAGTGATGCGTCTTTAAGAGAAGATCACAAATCTACATTCAAATGTAGGTCATGACCTACATTTTCCGCTTGAGTGCACATGTTAGGAAGATTTGGGTATCAATGTTAAGAAATTTTTTTAGAAGTCCTAGGAAGGCTAAACTTGCACAGATTATGCATCTTTATGAGTAGATCACAAATCTACGTTCAAATGTATGTCATTATCTTTATTTTCATCTTGAGTGCATATGTTAGGGAGATTTGGGTATCAATAGAGTAAACCAATTCATGCAAAATTTGGGTCAATAAATGAAATGCTCTACTTCCCTTTTCTATTTTGTGTGGTATAATTTTTGTTGCTTCTCAATAATACTTGTTTTCAAATCTTTGGCTCCTTTCTGTTTGCTGTCATGATAGAATGCTGCCATGAGGTGAGCTTTGTGATTTTTGATTACACTATATTTGCTAATTAGTGTAGGATGCTTCAAATACTTATCATCTACTTCTTTAAACTATCATACGGAAGCGTATTAGTGCCAGATTGATACTCTTTTTTTAATTTATTTTTTACACATAAAAGTGTTGAATTTAAATTTTTTTTCTTTAAAATGTACAAAAAAATTTACAGTTAAATATGTACAGAAAAAAGTGAAAAATTTACAGACAAAAGTATATAATTTACAGGAAAGGTGTAAAAGTTACACTTAAATATGTAAAAATTTACAGAAGAAAGTGTAAGATTTACACATAGAAGTGTAATATGTACACTTTTATGTGTAAAAAACAAATTTAAAAAAGAGTATCAAATTGGCACTACTACACTTCCGTAGTATTAGTATCTTTATATCATGAGAATAATGTTTAATATATAAGAGTACACGATAACAAAACATGAAGATTTTGGTAAATATTTATTTACAACCACTTTGTAACAGATGCTTTAATTTTCAATAAATCATTATTAAACTAAATTTTCCAGGAAACAACAACTGGAGAGACGATTATGGAGTACATCTGGGGTTCACTTCAAGTTCTTTGGGGAGACCGTTTTAATTTTGCGAAAGTCTTCAGAATAATGGATTGAACATAGTACCTTAATGAGTACTTTAATATCTACACATTGTGAGCACTGGATTTATCAACTTAAATATTACCTGGATGAATTTATCTTGTGTGAACATAATTGGAGGCAAAAAGAAAGGAGTCAAGGTACAAACACCTGGAGTACCAAACAAGTAGTTCTAAAGAATAATGTAACAATAATACCTCAGTGATTTATATAGGCATTTCAACAAATAGTGTCTCAGCAGTAATGAAAGATGCCCAAAAATGAAGATACATAGGACATCAGATGAGCTGAAATTCACGAAATGATATATATATAATGGATGTCAAGGATCATTAACAAGATCCGTGTGTGTAAGGAAAATTACGATGGCAAGACATCATAATGAGGAATTGGTAACATTTGTTTAAGATATTGTACAAAACTCTAGCTTTGGACAGAATAGAGTAAGGAAAAGGGATTTCCAAATATTTCAATTATTATATGATGAAATAAAGAAGATGGCATCCATGCAGCACATTAAATGTATAGTTAAAAGACAACTGTGAACGATGGCCGTAAATACATAACTTTTTTGGTGCATTACTTGATTTTACCAGTAAGTAAATTGTCTAGTAATTATTATACTTCGATGTTTTACCATAATTACATTTACATGTAATGCTCACCGGGACATTCAAAAAGTATGCAAACGTACATGACATGTATTCTAGAGCTTCGAAAGAACACTGATTCAAATATCAAGATTACTTACACTTAGGAAGTTCTATAGTCGATATAGGGAAATGGAAGCACACTATAAAGTCTCCTTGTCCAGAGTCATAAATGATATTCTGACGTCGACCTTCTGTGCCATGACTTACCAATTTATACGTTTGTCTTCCTTTGTGGGAGTTACCGATTGTGACCTTTCTTCTGAATTGAGGTGGCGGGTGTTGTTCACTCTTCCTGTGCACATTATCTCAGTGCTCTGCAAGGAGTTCACTTCTCTTCATATGGTAGATTTTATTTTTGTGTTTTATTTCTGTTCCTTTGCCTTAGTTCTGGTTTTATCGTGGTTTTGATGCACTTGGTTAGATGATTTTTCGATAAACGATTTTGTTCTTCTTAATAGGAATGTTTTTTTCTCCATATTTGTCATTACTCACATCTTAACAACCAGTAGTTACCGACATCAGATATTATGTTGAATTGGCCGATTCTTAACAACTGGTTGTCAAAAATATCAAAAGTATTACATATCATTATTAAAAAAATATCGTATCTATATATTACATCAATATATCTTTTGTATCATAACTCAATGTAGGAAATTCTTTCTATTTGTTCTATAAATGTCATTAATCATCTACGGAAGCGTCATAATACCACATTCGCATTCTTTTATCTCCTTATTAGGAGATACTTTCTCCTAATTAGGAGATACAATTATCTAATTAGGAGATAATATCTGATAATATCTCCTTATTAGGACTTACCTTTCATCTATCACATAATTATGATATAATATCACCTGATAAGGACTTGGCTATCACCTATTAGGGGATACTAACACCTAATTAGGACTTAACTTTCATCTAATTAGGACATACTATCACCTAATAAGGAGATACTCACACCTAATTAGGACTTAGCTGTCACCTAATTAGGCGATACTATCACCTTATTTGTATTAAGCTTTCTCCTAATTATGAGATACTATCACCTTATTATGAGATACTATCACCTATTTAGGAGATAATATCACCTAATTAGAAAGAATATCACCTAAGTAGGAGATACCATCACCTAATTGGGACTTAGCTATCACCTAATTAGGAGATACTTGCACCTAATAAGGACTTAGGTATCACCTAATTAGGACTTAGCTATTACCTAATTAGGACTAAGCTATAACCTAAATTGGACATACTTTCACCTCGTTTGGACTTATTTGTCACCTAATTAGGAAATACTTTCAACTAATTAGGACAAACTATCACCTAATTAGGTAATAGCTATGTCCTAATTAGGTAATAGCTAAGTCCATGTTAGATTACAGCTAAGTCCATGTTAGGTAATAGCTAAGTTGTAATTAGGTGATAGATAAGTCCTAATTAGATGATAGTATGTCCTAATTAGATGATAGTATGTCCTAATTAGGTAATAGTATGTCCTGATTAGGTGATAGCTAAATCCTAATAAGGTGATAGTATCTCCTAATTAGGTGATAGTATCTCCTAATTAGGTGATAGTATCTCCTAATTAGGAGATAACAAATTTCAGAATGTGGCATTGGGACGTTTCCGTACTTATCTACTTGTCAAATATGCTAAATTACTATAATACATACTTTAAATGCAAATTTAAAGTATGAAATGGAAGTCATTGCACAATTTGTCTTAACAAACAGTTGTCAAGTTAGCAACCAGTTGTTAGGAAAGTACTTCTTGTCTGAAATAAGATAGATTTCTTAGCAACCAGTTGTTAAGAAAACATGGCTTGTTAGCTTCTAAACTTTAACAACTGATTGTCAAGAAGTTTACCTATCATGTAGTTCTAAAGTCGAAACACATCGCTATCTTAACAAGAAGTTGTTAGTGATACAAACTGAATCTCATTGTGATGCATTTAAAATGAAGCTTTTAGGTACATGTACTTGTGAAGCACTTTATGTAGTCTATCTTAACAACCAGTTGTTAGGAACTTTGATTCTGAAATGTATAACTAATTATGTATGGAATCCTTTTTCTTTGTTTTTGCATTGTAATACATGTACTGAAATAAAGAATAAGAAATCTAAATTATTGATCATTTTGTTTAGATAAAGGCTGTTAACAACACACAAAGCAATTTGACCATATGGAATTGGTCAAATCAAATTGGAAGCTGTTATATCCTGATTTCATATAGTATGTGAGGGACGGAGAGGTTCTCCAATAGGATTCGGTTGCAGCGCCTATAGCAAAGCACACAAACGAAATACCTTAATACATATGCATAGAATAGACAAGCACAGAGAAAACAAGCACAGAATTGACAAGCATAGAATAGAAAAGCACAGAGTAGACAAGGCACAGAGTAGACAAACACAGAGTAGACAAGCACAGAGTAGACAAGCACAGAGAAGACAAGCACAGAGTAGACAAACACAGAGTAGACAAGCAAAGAGTAGACAAGCACAGAGTAGACAAGCACAGAATAGACAAGCACAGAGTAGACAAGCACTCAGTAGACAAACACAGAGTAGACAAGCACAGAGTAGACAAGCACAGAGTAGGCAAGCACAGAGTAGACAAGCACAGAGTAGACAAGCACAAAGTAGACAAGCACAGAGTAGACAAGCACAGAGTAGACAAGCACAACCAGCGACACAAAAGGGACAAGGGAGATCAATCACCTTTGTCGACATCAAAACACTTAAGACAAAACGGACGAGACAAATGGGTTTTCAGTGTGACTTAGGACGGGCATCTGACATTTAAGCAACAAGAACTACAAGCACATCCCCTCGCCCTTGTTCTGCTATTTTGCTATTTAGAAGAACGCACAACTGTTTTGCACAATAACCTTCCCAATATACAGAAAAGACAGGAAGGGTCGAATTACATGTACAATTCATATAAAAGAGATTTAAATTTTATGTTTGGACCGAGCAATTGTTAAATTGTGTATCACTCATAAGGATTAACGTTCCGAAACACATTGCTGGTGCATAACAGTTGGTTGCTGGTGCATAACAGTTGGTTGCTGGTGCATAACAGTTGGTTTGAAATTTGTTCAAGAAGGTAAATAGTTAGTACACGACTGTATTATCATTATAAACTCGTGCTTTGGTTGTTTGACTTTCTGTTTTTGTGGGTGTTGTTGTAGATTTCATTGTCCTATGTTTTCTGTTAATCTTTTTGTGTGATATTTGTTTTTATAACTATCCCATTGGCCTGATCCGGTTTGGTCAGTACAGGTTTGACTCTGTTGATATGTTTTCAATAATTAAACGTACGTATTCAAATGTCTGCTGTTATGTTTGTCATTTTGTATATTGTTTGTGTTTTTCTTTTGTAATCGTGCGGATGAGTTCCGTTGTGGTCTTGTTTAATAGCTTTTCCATATTTTTCATAATATCAAATGTGTTTACTACATTATGCAATGGAAGGAAAATAATCACCGTTATTTCTAGGAATTTAAGAGTCAAGTTAGACGTATCTATTGTAAAGTCATAATCGATCATCAGCGATTGACCAATACACAATGCTTCGAAGTGCTATATTACCTGTGTCAACACTCAAAAGATAGATAAGTGCATTACAAATGAATTAAAATCCAGCTCTCTTTATTTCGTAAACCACATAAAGATCTAACAACGACCGATTGGAGGTCGCCAGTGATACGAGGGCTGTTTGATACATGTATGTTATGAGCCTCCTACTGATCGATTTGAATTTTTATCAGACGCTTAAGTTTAATATTTTCGCGTTACTTTGTCAGAAGCGAAGCATAGTACGTGCCATTGATTTTTTTTGTCCTTTTTCGAGATAATCTATAAGCAGGATACCTTATTTATACCAGAAAACCGAGACTCATCAATATAATTCAGTCCTCGTATACTTATTCGACCCATCAGATCTCAACTGTCTCTGTCGACGAATGTTTTCCTCGCGGAGTGAATGATATTGAGGCATTCCGAAAATTTACAAAAGTACGATCCAAATAACGATTAACTACAGCAATGGCGGCCTTCATAACATACGTGAATTGTTCATTTGTATTGTGCCCGTGGTTTCTATTTGGTGACACTCTATACAGACAAAGTTATTGGAATTCCTATGGGTACTTATTGTGGGCCTCTGGTTGCCGATTTGTTTTTGTACACATACGAAAAAGAATTAATGCAAAATCTGCAAAAACTCAAGAAATTTGACGACTTGAAATATTTCAACGGAACCTCTAGGTATGTTGATGATATTTTGAATATCGATAACCCACATTTTTACCATTACAAAAATCAAATTTATCCTCCAGAGTTAAAATTGAACAAAGCTAACACAAATGATAAAGCTACATCATTTTTTTTTGGATCTTGATATCACGGAGAAATTCAAACAAAGATATACGACAAAAGAGAAGACTTTGGCTTCAACGAAGTTACTTTTCCTTGGCTTGATGGCAATGTTCCGAGATTGCCATCGTATGACATCAACACCTCTCAACTCATCAGATACCCTAGAGCTTGCTTCCATGTTTCGGATTTCCATGACAAAAATATACAAATATAAAAAAAGCCGTCTCAGCCAAAGATTTAGATATCATGCACTTGTTAATTCTTTTTGGAAATTCTACAATAACTATTCTGAACTTCATTCAAAATTTTGGACGACTCCGGCATCAGGGTATGTATCATTGGGAATTTCATTGCCTTCATCATTTTGTTCATTTTGCGGTGACCTTTTAAACAAAATCAAAGGGATCAAAGGCAGATTAAACATCAACCAAAAATGTAAGAAAATAGTCGGTCGCCTGCTTTACCGAGGATATGATTCTAAAGTCATTACAAAAACACTGACCATGGTACTGGACCAATCTACAGTTTTGCCCCAGTGTCTTTTCCAACGTTGCACACTTGTCAACCATGACGATGGAACTCAATGAAGGGCCTTGTTCAAATCTCATCATTGAAGACTTGGTCTTGATTTATGTCCTATCCGAAAGTTGGTCAGACCTCTCGTGTAATTGATTTTGAGCTCGCTTTAGCCAACAGAGCACAGACTGTTACATGCATGCCATAGAATTTTTTAGATCCATTTACATAGAATCTGTGTTACAAGAGGCCGTTGCGTTGAACTATCTTGTTTGTGATGTCATCTTACAGTGTGTGTCTATGGAGACCTCTGTGTACACGTTATCCGGATAACCAAACCATTTGCTAAAAGCAGATGGCCGTCCAAAGTCTGCACCGGATGCACATTGGTCTCCTTTCTTTTATGTGTTGTCATCAATGTTTAATGTTTCTGTACGTCTGTTACGATTGTTTTGTATGATGTTCTAGTGAATATTGTTGTGTCTCTTTGCGATTTGAAGTTTGTATGATGTAATTTATGTGTCACTGTCTTGTGGGTTTATTTCGCTGGGTGAATGGGGGTAGTCATGCTGGAGATCTTTCCTTTTTTCTCTATAAGCTAAATAAAGAGATGAGATGGGTAATATAAAAATTATAAACATTTGGAAAAAAAAATAATTTAATTGAACATAAGAGACACTCATAGTGATTTATAATATTTTCGAATGAAACTAGGTAATGACGTACATGTATACATGTATGTAATTGGCTAATAAAGAACAACTGTGATTGGTTGATATATTTGCGTATCTGAGCAAATGAGAAAGTTCATGGAACACGACCTCCAACCGGTTGTTGTTGGGTCTCTATGTAGTTTACGAAATAAAGAGAGCTGAATTTTAATTAATATATTGATAGCATTACGTGACAAATATGGATAATAACAATATCCCTGTATACAGCACAAAATAAATCAGAAACCAAAGGCATACAAAATTAGGATAAAACAGGAACCAAAGCAAACAAACAAAAACCTCCATCATATAAAAAGATGCGAATTCCTGGTATGGGAGTGAGACAAAGTGCCCAGGAAGAGTAAGCATACCCTACTTGTATGCAACACCCGCCGCTAGAATTCGGTAGAACTGTAACATCCAGTTACTTCCATTTCGGAAGACATAGAGTACAATCTTTGGTTGGATGGTTCAAATGGTAAATGACAGAATATCATCCATCATTCTGGAGAGTGGGACATCATAGTGTATGACGAGTTCCCCATATCGACCGCAGAACTTCCACAGTGACGATAGTAGTCGATCATAAACATTTCCCTGACTGAGAGCCAATCTGAAAGACGTCTAGCTCTCAGAACAAAATCCGTATATTTGGTACTTGCTCTGGCATAGCGTATCAACTGAGATATGAACACGCCATAAACAGGCGATGAAGGGATATTGCTACCCATAAAAGGAAAGTTTGTAATTCTGAAACTGAAGTCGTCACGTTTGTCATAGAGTGAGGTGTTCATGTGACTATCAGTGTCGTAGGACAACGTTATGTCCAAATACGATGCTGAATGATTTGTCTTGTATAGGCAATATATTATGGTAATCCATATGCCCTTTATTAATCATCATATGATATTAGTTATAGAGTAGAATTGAACATTTTGATATTG
>VSWD01000003.1:42042371-42047371 GCA_033119305.1 Pinctada imbricata
TTTCATGAAATATTGCAATCGATGAAGGAAGGGATATTCTTTTATATGTAGACAATTATTTTCAATTTCTATCATTCCCTGAAAATGCGGTTCACACTCATACCTCCTTAAATATTCATAGAACAAAGCTACAAAATATCATCACTTCCACACATCAATCATCACAAAAATATTATATGAACCAAAAACAAGAAACATTTATGAGCCGATTTTCAAATAGAATTATACAAAGAAAGACTATCACACAAGCAAAGGAAATACTAATATTTACTTGATATATATATACTACTATATACTATATATTACTTAATATATACTTGAGCCAACTGTGCACAACAACGTAGAAACCGGTTACCGTATTAGATTTACTTGAGATTGAACTTAAATTTCAATTCTTATCCACACTTTTACATTTTAGGGCATTGCAAACAGTCATGTCTGAACGGTGGTAAATGCAGGAACAACAGATGTAGATGTCGAAACGGGTTCAAAGGAAAACGGTGCCAACAAAGGCAAGTCTAATGAGTGCTGAGTACAATTCGCATTAGAAACTAAAAACTTTTTTTTTAATTTATGAAAACTCATTTTATGTTTGACATAAAAATGTACATTTTATGTTTTATTTTCATGTTTGATACAAAAATGTACAGTTTATCATATCTCCTTTTTATATTCCATTCAGATCTTGCCGTTATGAAAAATATGTTCAGCCATACGATCGCTCATACCGGAAACTGATAAGAGAAGACTATGTCACAAAATGTGGACCTTGGACGTGGAAAACGTGTGTGAAAACAAGGTACGTAAACAAGTGTCTAAAAAGTCGGTTTTTCCTCTCTTCTTTCTTCTAATTTGAGCACAGAGACTTTTAATGAACAAAGTCGTCATCCGTTGCCTGGCTTTATCGTTCATTGCATGGTCGAAGTATTTTAGCTGGCTACTAAGATGTATTGAATTTGAATGTATCAAAACCATAATTACACTAAAAGTATAATTTTCTAAAAGGCATTTGAAATAGGGCCACTTATGACATCTTTATATTGGCTTCAAAATAATCGCACAGAACAAGTGACGTTGTATTTGCAAATAGTAAATCCATAAAAAATTCTACATTTCTTCACTAAAATTAAAATTCAATACTGAATTCACTCAGCATACGTATTTGCTATTTATTAGGTTTACAAAGTAAATGAAACCGATAATTTGAGCCCCAGAAAGATTCTTAGAAATAAACGTAAGTAGCACAGTTATTGACTTTTTTTATTATTTGATTGCAGGGTTCGTTATGAATTTGTGTCAAAGACTATGTACAGAACAGCATACAGATGTGTCTGAAAATCCAAATTGCAGGGGTGTTTTATTGATATTTCATTAATGTTTTTATTTTGATTGTATTCATTTGTATGTATTGATTAAAGTATTCAAATTTGGGTTACTGATGTTTGAACAGAAAAAGGAAAGGAAGGTCTTTGCGTTTTGCTGTGTGCTACAACCAAGCTCGAGTCTTGTTGGAGACCCCATCCTTTCATTGAAAAAAGGATAAGGCCATACCAAATTAATGAAATGTTCTTTGGATTTCCCGCACCATATTTTTCAAAATTCAAAAAATAATATTATAAAAATAAAATGCTCGCCCGCGCCCTGAAAATCGGCTCACGAATTGTTTATGGTCGGTTCTGATTTCTGCAAACCTTAAAGCTTCTAGAAATCTCAGTTTTGCAAATTTCGAAGAAATCGATACTACTTGTATTTGAAAAATTTTGTTGGGAGCAAATTTGTTGTCCAATATACATGGCAATGAAGGTCAAGGAGGGGAGAATGTTCAAAAATATTTTCCGTACTGCTATGTGCCAGGCTTCCTAGTCACCATATTCCTACGAGGATTCCTTTATGAGTACGGAAAAGATCATAAATGTATTACTACAGTAAACTATATCAAAGTAAAATTATTTTAATTGCTCGCAACCTTAAAAATGCAATACTTAAAAGAAAAATAAAATAATTATATTTTCGCCCGCTCGCACCCTTTTTTTCACAAGGAAATCCAAAGAATATTTTATTAATTTGGTATAGCCTAATCACATAAAAGAAGAAATATCGTGCAACCGAAGTCGCCTTGGGAAAGTTTTCTGATTTATTCAAAGCAAATAGTGTGGTTATCCGGAATGCCTTCCCAACTATCCGGATATACAGAATTATCTCGAGAAGCACAGTTGGTGTCGAAATAAAACTCCTCTTCATGTATTATATACAAACAAGAAAAGTAAGTAGAAATGTCCCGATGAAAAGATAACAAAAACCATTGGACAAAAGAAAAATAAACCGTGTTATATTTGCTGAAAGGAGCTCACATTCGATCATCAGAGGGAAGGCAAATCAATTTTAAAAGTAGCAGGAGTCTTCGGTGATACCATTTGGACAGTGCCCGCTATGGGGACTAGTCGTCACAGTTCGTCTGTGTACAATGCAAGCCTCAAACTGTACGGGTATTTACCATGCATCGCATGGAATTCTTTAATGACTTCAAAATCATATTCTCTATATAATAAGGCGATTTTACATTTAACATTTTACGGAGGTAAGTGTTCCCCCTCCCCCCCCCCCCCCCCCCAAAAAAAAAAAAAAAATTCGTAACCTCAATATGAAAAAATGAAATTGAATATAATAGGTTCAAAATGCTATGTATTATACGCGCTATTAAAAAGTTTGGAATTGTTAAAAAATAATAATCTTCATATCATTTCTACTTGAAGGTTGGCATCTATAAACATGTATACATGCAATCATTAGTGACTTTGCCACATTAACAGTTGTTTGTGATATATACGTATATACATGCACTCTGTTCCGAATAGAATATACGCGGTCCCAAGTTACGCACGTGTATCCCGTAGAGTCGCATATATACTAGTATCCTCGATCATTTTCGATGCAAAATTGCAAATATACAGATGTTTTATTACATAATACTGTACCTAGTAATGGTTTCTTAGTTTACATGTATCAGATGGTCAATTCTATCTTATGAATATTTATGCAAAGCTTCTTGTATCCCCTATCGGTAAGCTGGAAACTGGACGACATAGTCAAATTGTAAATATTGAACATTGCATTGCTTTCGTCATTATTTTAACAATCGTTTACTTCAAATTCTTTTGTCATTCACTTTTTGGTCAGATAGTGTCAATTTTTATGCAAGTATATAATAGATATCTTTTCAATTTGGATTTAATTCGAATTTACTCGCGAAGGTAGGTTTATATCAATTGTTTTTCAAATGAGAATAAGTGTCTTAATTACTGTTTTTACGGCCCTACAGGTATGTAACATACAGCAATTGCATTTATTTTACATGTAATTCGCTTTAGTTTCACTTAAATTATGTGGCGGCCACCAGATAATTATGTTGCGGTCACCAGATAAATTATAATTCATACCTGTCACCTACGGGCTTCCGTACGCAAGTGACTGAAATGACAATGTTTTTTTTTTTTTTCTTAAAATGAGAATCTATCTGAACGAGAAATATATATAAAATACCAGAGAGAGAGAGAGAGAGAGAGAGAGAGAGAGAGAGAGAGAGAGACACTCTTGGTTGCTTAAACAAAGTTTTGCAGATGCAACCACAGGGGCTACAGTACACAAAGAGTACAGAATAAATACCCCCTCCCCTCCACTTATAATACAAGTGTTTGTTTATATATTATAAGTGGAGGGGAGGGGGTATTTAAATAATGTACTCTTTGTGTACTGTAGCCCCTGTGATGCAACTGACTTCTATATTTTGAGAATTTGTAAGGGCATCACATCCATATTTTATGTCTTCGTGGCTTATATACTAGTAACTGTAGTTCGTTAAATTACGAAAAAAAAAAAAAAAAAAATTCCCGAATTTTTAGTAAGTAGCTTCACTAGTTTCCAGAATCCTTCTGAATCAAAAAAAAAAAAATCGATGCCCTTTCTAAGATCAAATCTTGGATCCGAACCTCAGTACATACATATGTACATGTACCTGCGCGGACCTTTACCTTTTCCGTTCTGATATTTGTTTTGCCCCATTTACTACTGATGCACATGGCTTATTTCTTTCCATCTTTCTGTTTTGTTCTGTTATTTCTTTCCTTCTGTTTTTTCTTTCTTTTCTTGTATTTTGTTGTTGGTTTTTTTATCCTTAATTAAACCGAATTTGTATTTATTAGCTCGAGAATCGAGTTGTCAATGAATAGAATGAGTAATCTAGTCGTGTGGATAACGTTTCGTCTAGGCTTGTAACGGCAACCAGGAGATTGGATTATTCAGTCCACGAGTTGAACACCGGAATTACCAACGGCCGTTCTCGGTTCTTTATATATTGCATATCCGGGTACGGAAAACGAAAGCAAAACACTGAAAAAATGACTAACGTCAAGCTAGCCAGCAGTTCTAGCCAGCACTTTTAAAAATTTATCGACTACAATACGAATCACTTCCTTTTAACTTTAGATAGAGTTATCCTTCTTTGAATGATTATTGGCTTCATTTGCAATGTATATGGAAAAATTGAACCCCCTCCTAAGCTCCAATGGGAAGAGGAGGGGGAAGGGGGGGGGGGGGGGGCGGCGGAGATCTCACCGCTCTGGAAGCATCTATTTCATTTATCTTGATACAGCAGTGGAATTATACTTATTTTACAATCAAATACTGCATACATTTATTTTCCCAAATTAATGGGTTGGGGGGGGGGGGGGGGGGGGGGCGGACAGGGGTATCTCTACCCCATCCCACCCCCTTACCTCCCCCTCCCCCTCCCGCCCCTCACCCTCCTTTTCCTTTTCACCCTTCCCTTACCTCCCCCTTGTGCCCTTTTCCTCCCTCCCCCGCCCCTTCCTCCCCCTCCCTCGCCTTTCTCCCCAGCCTTTCCTCCCTCCTTCCTGTGTCCCTTTCTGCCTCCTCTGCCTCCTTCCTGCCCCTATCTCCCTCCTTCCGCCCCTTCCTCCTCCTCCCTTTCATCCTGTCCATCC